>CM052703.1:46203522-46227574 GCA_028551405.1 Uromys caudimaculatus
TTAATGGATTTTTGTATTTCCTCCTGAAAGGCTTCTAGTTGTTTATCTCTGTTCTCTTGTATTTCTTTAAGGGTGTTATTAATTTCTTTCTTCACGTCTTCTATCATCATCATGAGAAATGAATTAAATCTGAGTCTTGCTTTTCTGGTGTGTTGGGGTATCCAGGGCTTGCTGTGGTGGGTGAGCTGGGTTCTGATGGTGCGGAGTACTCTTGTTTTCTGTTCTTTATGTTCTTTCCCTTGCCTTTTGCCATCTTGTTGACTCTGATGTTAGCTGATCTTACTCTGTCTGGTTGTGGCTTGCCCCTCCTGCAGGCCTCTGTGTAAGTACTCCTTGAAGACCAGCTCTCTCTGAGAGGTGTTTGGGTTTGGAGAGCTGTCGCACAGGGTCAGCTCTGGGGTGCAGAATGGAATCAGAAGGATCTTGTCCCCAGGTGTCCCTTGGTTCCTATGCCCTGAAGGCTCTGTAAGGGTCCTACTTTATCCAGTGAGTTTGAACCGAAGTGGTGTTTTTGCCTGTGTTCAAAGATGTGTCTGCACTGCTGGGATTCCCCAATCTCTTGTGGAGCCTTGTAGCCCAGGCTGAGATCCTCAGGCACAGGCTCCTGGTGGCCCAGGCAGAGGTCTCCACCCACAGGTGAAAACCGGAAGTTTCGGGGTTTTTCTATCCCCAGGTTCTCAGGCCCTGGATCCTGGCAGATCCGGGCAGGTCTGGGTGAGAGGTGTTGCTCCCCTTAACCCCACTCACAGCCTTTCCAAGCTCCTGGGAGGCCACCCCTCTCCGGCACTCATTGGCTATGGACTCCTGGCGGCCCAGGCAGAGGTCTGCACCCACAGGTTAAAACCAGAAGTTTCGGAGTTTTTCTGTCCCCGGGTTCTCAGGCCCTGGCTCCTGGCAGATCCGGGCGGGTCTGGGTGAGGGGTGCTGCTCCCCTCAACCCCACTCACGGCCCTTCCAAGCTCCTGGGAGGTTATCTTTCTACGGCGCTTGTTGGCTATGGACTCCTGTTGGCCCAGGCAGAGGTCTCGACCCATAGGTGAAAACCGGAAGGTTCACAGTTTTTCTTACTCTACTTTCAATCTCTGAACTAGTTATTCTCTCTCTCTCTCTCTCTCTCTCTCTCTCTCTCTCTCTCTCTCTCACACACACACACACACACACACACACACACACATGCACAAAGACCACGACTATAACCACCATTGCCAATAACATCAATAGCAAGTCAACAATCTTAGTCATTGATATTTCTCAACATCAATGGTATTATTTCCCAATAAAAAACACAGACAAACAGAATGGATGCAAAAACAGGATCAATCTTTCTGCTGCATACAAGGAACACACCTCAACATCAAGGATAGACCTTACTTCAGGGTAAAAGGTTGGGAAAGATATCCTAAGAAAATCAACCTATGAAGCCAGCTGGCATAGCCATCTTAATATCTAGCAAAATAGACTTCAAACTAAAACAAATCAAAAGAGATGGGGAAGGACACTACATACCCATCAAAAGAAAAATCCACCAAGATGAGATTTCAGCTATTAACATATATGCCCCAAACACAAGGGCACCCACTTTTGTAAAAGATCAGTTTAAATAATATATTGACCCTCATATACTGATAGTGTGAGACTTCAATACCCTGCATTACAAGTGGACTGGTCATTAAGACAAAACCTAAATAGAGAAATACTGGAGCTAACAGATGTTATAAAACAAATGGCCATAACAGATATTTACAAAACATTTCACCCAAACACAAAAGAATATACCTTCTTCTTTGCACTTTATATAAAATTGCCCACACATTCAGACACAAACCAAGTCTCAACAGATACAAGAAAATTGAAATAACTTCCTGCACCCTATCAGACCACCACCTGCAGATTAAATCTGGATATAAACAACAATAGAAGCAACTGAAAGCTAACAAAGTAATGCAAATTGAACACCTCTTACTGAATGAAAAATGGGTCAGAAGTAAAGAAAAAAATAAAGACTTTCTAGATTTCAATGAAAATGAATATACAGCATACCCCAAAACTTATGGGACGTAATGAAAGCAGTGCTGAGAGGAAAGTTCATAGCACTAAAGTGAGTTCATGATGAAATTAGAGAGATCTCCTACTAGGAACTTAACAGCACATCTGAAAGCTCTAGAACAAAAAGGAGTAAGTACATGCAAGAGGAGTAGATGGCAAGAATTAATCAAAATGACCACTGAAATAAAAAACAGAAACAAAGAAAACAATAGAATGATTAGAGAAACAAAGAGTTGGTTATTTAAGAAAATCAACAAGATAGATAAACCCATATCCATGTTGAGGCCTGCTTCTTTTAACATAATTGTAACCATTTTGTATTCAGTCTTCATCTTGCTCATAAGGTGAAATTAAGCTCAGGTTCTCAGACGCCATTTTTCAGAAGTAATTACCCATAATTGACACTGAAAAGTTCTCTAAAAGCTCATAACACTATGATTGTATTACTTATGCTATGTTATCTTAATGCTCTGAAACTCTCCTGTTCAACACCTGTCCACTATTTCTCTTACCTCACTTAGGACCAATCAGCTGATTGGTCCTAAAAGTCAGCTGATAATATTTTGTCTAGTTAGCCAAAATGAAGTACTGCCTCAATCCTTTTCTTCTGAGTTTATGAACTTGGTTTTTCATATACAAAGCTTGTCCTAAGAACATACTGGCACCACAGTTAGGCTCCTTTTTTTGCAGTCCTGACTGATCAGTCTTGGGGAGTGCATTCAGTAAACTATTCCTGCTTAACTGAGATTGGTGTTTGTATGGTTTATGTGGAGATTCCTGAACTCCAACAATCCAAACTAACTAAAAGACAGAGAAAATTTCCAAATTAACAAAATGAGAAACAAAAGGGGACATAAAAACAGACACCTAGAAAATTCATTTAATCATAAGGTCATACTTTAAAACCTATACTCTGCCAAATTTAAAAATCTAAATGAAATGGATAATTTTATTGATAGTTACCACTCACCAAAGTGAAATCAAGATAAGATAAATAATTTAAATATAATCACTAGTGAAATAGAAGCAGTTGTTAAATCTTTTAACAACAAAGAAAGCCCAAGGCTGGATGATTTTATCATAGAATTCTACCAGACTTTCAAAGAAGAGAAAGTTATCCATACTTATATCTCCCTGCACAAAACTCAAGTCCAAGTGGATCAAAGACCTCAACATAAAACCAGACATATTGAATTGCTGCAGAATATTTGATCACACTGCAAACTCCAAGATTTTGTTATTTACTTGAAAAATCTGTTTCTAGTTGTGGTGTGGCTCAGCCTTAGCACACATCTTTCATCCCTCTGGCTAGAAAACAGACATGCCCTTAGTACACACATTTAATCCCAAAAAACAACAAAGATAGAAGGTAAAGTTAGCTTGTAGAAGGAAGAACCTATGTTTGAAAGTGATGTCTAATTGAGTGTCAGACAAAGTGATGAATCAGAGAAAGATTTGATAGAATAGGATATGCCAAACAGAGAGAAAAGACAGGATATGTAAGAGTGAGCAGCTCAGAGAAAAAAGGAAAGGAGGCAGTTTTACCAGGAGAGTTTTATAGGGACAGGTTGATAAGAGAACAAGCCAGAGAATGAGAATAAGCCAGAAGATTGGAACAGATTGCCAGAGTTAGTTTGAGGATTAGTAGAGCAAACAATCAGAGGCTGAGAGATAAGCCAGATCAAATCAGTTAGAGTAGAATGGAATTTGAGCCAGAACATCTGAGTTGAAACAGTCAGAAAGATATCAGAAAGAACTTGGAAGGGTTGTGCTTATTCAGCAGCAAGTTTCAGAGGCAGAAAACATTCTAGGCCTAGGTAAGATTGTGTTGAGGATAGAAGCTTTCAGGACTAGGCCTAGGTTAGCAGACAGAGGCAGTAAGCCTCCAAGACAATTACAACAGGAGAATAAGTTACTTTTATACTGAACCTGACAGAAGATCAAACGGTGAATAGCCTTGAATAGGAGAAGACTTTCTGAACAGAACACCAGTAGTGTAGGCACAATTGATAAATGGGACCCTGTGAAGCTCAAAAACTTTGTAAAGCAAAGGGCATCATTAATCAGATAAAGTGGCAGCCTAGAGTGGGAAAATATTTTTACCAACTCCACATTCAATAGGGGACTAGTATCCAAAATATATTAAGAAGTTAAGAAATTAGATACCAAAAAGCAAATAATCCAATTAAAATGAGGTACAGATCTAAACAGAGAATTCTCAACAGAAGAATCTCAAATGGCTGAGAAACAAAGAAATGTTTTAACACCCTTATCCATCAGGGAAATGCAAATCAAAATGACTCCGAGATTCTTACACCTGACACAACAGCTAAGATCAATTACCCAAGTGATAGCAACTCATGTTGGTGAGGATGTGAGAGCAAGGGGAACACTCCTCCTTTGCTGGTGCCTGATATTATAAATTAGCCAAGTACATTTAGTTGAAGACCCTAGAACCTTCTAATTCCAGTTTGCAGAATCAATATAGTTTCTCGCTGTATTACCAATATTTATATTTATACCTATAGGAAAGTGTGGTTCCTACCACTCATTGAAGAAGTTTTTTCCTTTCTTTTCCTTTTTTCTGCAGCAGGTGTAGGCTACTACAGAGACTCACAACTATTGAAATGCAGAGAATACATGAGTGTAGGGAGCCTAGATATAACTGGTGTATAAATATAATGCAACCCTGCACCTAAGGCTCAGGGGACATCCTTTTTGTACTTTAGAAAACTAATTCTGATTGACTGATTTTTAAAAATACCTATCTAACATGCACCACATGATCTTTTGAAACATGCATACATTGTAGAACAGTTCATAGATCCATCTTATCAGGAACGCTTACATCCAAAGTTTGAATCACATAGTGTTTTTTGTAAATTTCTGAATTGTCCTTTACAGCAGTGTCAGAAGAAATCTTCAACACACTTTAGGAAAGGTGTTCTCTGGCAGGCAGACACTATTCCTTTGGAAATAAGTTCTAAGTTTAACATATCTGAGCATACAACTGTCAACAGCTACATATGTATAAAAGTCTGTATCCTGTGGTTTTGGTGTTAATCTTTACTGGATCTATTTTTAGATGGCTTTGATCCCAACACTCAAAAGGACCAAGAGTTCAAGGCCATTTTTTGGTCTTGAGAGCTTGTCTCAAAGCAACAACACATCAAACAAAAACAAAAAATAAAAACATTTCTATTTAATACTCTATTGATACTAGTTTTGGAAAAATATCTTAGTCGGTGCCTCTTCCCAAAGTTCCTGAAGGACAAGAGTCTTATGGCTCTTTTCTAGGTAATGTCAGAGTTTTTCATGGAGATTAACAAATGAAAGATCCTTAACTGGAACCCCAGGTGTCCATATAGTTTCCTAGGTAACATCTTGTGTGATGTATTGAAGATCAATGGCTGACACTGGAAATAGCCTCATCCTAAACTTCCTGTTACCTGTTCCCTAGTGTATAAATGTTCTATTTCTGATCTTTTAAGGACCACCTTGTTTATTTGTATACCCTTTGGTTTCTATGGGAACTGTGTGGCTTTAGAATGGGAACAGAAAAGAGGAAGATACATTCAAGTCCTGGCATTGAGGTTCAGGGAACCTTGCCTTTTCTGATTCTGAACTAGCTGTGCATAGGCAGAGTAAGGTTTAGGTGTCCTGTGCCCTCCCCTGGCAATGAAACTGTCATCTGTAAAAAGGACTGATACTACTGTAGGGTGCTTCCTTTACTAGAATTCAGTTAATTGGATACATAAGTAGAAAATATATATTATTAGTTTCTAAGCAGAAAGTGTGGTAATGATATAGGCAAGGGGAACTTGAACTGCCAGGTAAATATTAACCTAGATTTGAGACAAGCATGAAGTGGACTGTCTGGACTTTGGAAAGCTGCCTTGTACCTTCTTATCAAATTGTGAGGTGACAATGCACAAATCTTCACCACAGAGCAACACCTGAAATTCCTTAGATGCCAGTTTAGATTCCACCTTTGTAATGATGGCAGTTCTTTCACCAACACTAATGGGAAAATAGGAACCCAGGATCACTACTTTCAATGTCTGGATCAACCAGCCCAGTTAATGCAGCATCCTTGGAATGAGGAATGGGAAGATTGCCAACAGTGCCTAGGAATGACAGACAGAATCACCATGCCAATGACTCAAAGCTTAACTATCTGCCCCTGAACTTCCGTTACGGAATGGTTTGGGTCAGAAGGAGCTTCTATTTTCATTTTTTTGCATTTGCCTCTGTTGCACCTGCTTGTGGAGGCCAGTGGCTAATGTCAGATGTCTTCCTTTACTGCTTTTCACATTATTTACTGAGGCAGGGTCTTCTGCTGGCAAGTCCAGCTAGCTAGTTTGTCCAGAGGATCCTTTTGTTTCTACTTCCAGAACACGAGGATGGTATGATCCCCTCCACCCTATTTCAATGTGTTTGGGTTCCAAGTTTCAGTTTGGCACTGCAAGCTTCTTATTTACTGATCCATTTACCCAGCCCCGGGGGAAGAATGTTTGTTTTTTGTTTGTTTGTTTTTTGAGACAGTTTTTTTTCTGTGAAGCTCTGGCTGTCTTGGAACTTTGTAGACCAGGTTGGCCTTGAAAGAGATCTGACTGCCTCTGCCTCCTGAGCCTGGGATTAAAGGCATGTGCCACCACCATCCAGCTGTGAGGGAGATCCTAATAGATGTTCTGTTTACATATCTGAGCTCTCCATGCTTCCAGTGGGCTTCAGTCTCCACTGACTCTTTTTCAAGCAAGTTCATAGGCCATATTACTACATACAATGAGGACTAGTTTCAATTGGTAAATATTAAAAACAAGGTATTGAAAACAAGATTAGTAATTACTTTGCCCCAGCTCCCATTTTCCTGCTAATTTAGCCTAGAAATATAAAAACTGAATTAGCTAGATTTAGAAGCACCATTATACAATAAAATGTTTTATTTATAGGTTATGATTACAGTAAAGGTTAAAAACACTGATAGTTGTTTTCATAGGTATTACAAAAGTGTTAGAGTATATTAAAATAAAATTAAAACATGTAAATATATAAATATCAACGTCCATGTCAAATTCTTAAATGTTATGTTGCTGTGGTGAGTCAACGGTGATATAATGAATGAAAAAATCTTTGAAAAGAATCATTCTTCCATCCATGAAAAGACTTTGACTGTGAAAAAAAGTTCAGCAACTCATATTACTATTTTAAGATACCAAGGCTCAAGAATATTTTTCTTTCATTATTGGGCGTCTTATTTTTTTTGTATTTTAATTTTTTAAATATTGTAACAGTAATAACAATATTGATTCCTCAGTATATATCAATTCATTGTTCTAAAAATTCTTTAGGAGCAATATGGTGATTGTGACTGAAGACTTGGAGGAAGGGAAGAACAGGATCCAAAATACTTGTCAATTTAAAAATTGTTTTAAATAATAAAAAACAAAATATATGAAAAAACCTTAAAGGGAGGTAGGGTAACTGAAGACCTTCACCTCTCCCCCCTTTCCTCCAATCCAACCCTTCAGTCTCACCCCCAACTCCTTAGCAGACCACTTGCTGCAACCTCCTCTCCCTCCTGTCCCCATCTCCAGTGACTAACACACATATTCCCTTCCAACCTTCCTTCTCTCCACTTATTCCATTATTCCAGCCCACACTCCCTCAGGCATTTCTAGGAACTTACCAGCCAAGGCTTCAGAGAAGCAAATAAGTCATCTTAATAGGTAGGTGAGCTACAAGAGCTACAAGGTTTCACTCCCTCCCTTTCTCCAAATCCAGTGCCCCAGTCTCATCCTCAGCTCTCTAGCAGACCACCAGTTGTGGCTTCTTTACTATTCCTAGAGGCATTAAGCAGCTACTGGTAGAACACTCTGATTGCATTCATCCTGTGGATGACCTCAGCCCCATGTCCCTCTTTCCCATTCCTAAGTGTCAGCTCCCAATACCTAGAACCACATTTTCCTGGAAAACCCAGTGACAACACCTGGCAGGATCCCAGAACTCCCTACCAAGAAAGATATGGCCACCACATATGGGGAATTAAAACCATTAATGTTAAGAGTTGTGCTATTTTTTTAATATATTTTTTGTAGGGTTTTTTTGGGTGTGGTTAATCCAAGTTGAAGTTTTTCAATTGTAAAAATGGCCATTCTCCCAGAAGCAATCTTCAGATTCAATGAAATCCCTATCAAAATTCCAACACAAGTTTTTACAGATCTTGAAAGGGTAAATTTAGCTTTATATGGAAACACTGTAAGACCCAGGATAGCTCAAACAATTCTGAATAATAGAAGAACTGCTGGAACTATCACTGTGCCCTATTTCAGGTTATACTACAAAGCAATAGTAATAAAACCAACATGGTATTAGCACAAAATAGTCATGTTGATCAATTCAATTGAATTGATGACCCAGACAAATCCATACACCTATGGGCAACTGATTTTTGATAAAGAAGTAAAAAAAAATACACACTGGAAAAAGACAATGTTTAAAACAAATGGTGCTAGTCAAACTGGATGTCTGCATGTAGAAGAATGCAAATAGATCCATATTTATTACTCTGCACAAATTCAACTTCAAATAGATAGAAGACCTCAACATAAAAGCAGATAAATTGACCATGATAGAAGAGAAAGTGGACAAGAACCTTGAACTCATTGGCATAGAAAAAGACTTTCTAAACAGAACACTGTTAGCATGGGCACGAAGATAAAAAATTAATTAATGGGACCTCATGAAACTGAGATGCTTCTGCATAGCAGAGGGTACCATCATTCCAACAAGTAGCAGCCTACAGAGCCGGAAGAGGTTTTTTAATTTTTCGAGATAGGTTTCTCTGTATAGCCCTGGCTGTCCTGGAACCTACTCTGTAGACCAGGCTGGCCTCGAACTCAGAAATTCACCTGTCTCTGCCTCCCAAGTGCTGGGATTAAAGGTGTGTGCCACCACTGCCTGACTAGTTTTTTTTTTTTTTTTTTTAACACACATCTGATAGAGGACTAATATCCAAAATATATGAAGAACTCAAGAAACTAGATGTCGAGGAAACAAATAACCCCGTCAAAAAAATGGAGTAAAGTTTCACTGTATCTGGTTTTATGTGGAGATCCTTGATCCACTTGGACTTGAGTTTTGTACAAGGAGATAAGAATGGATCAATTTTTGTTTTGTTTTGTTTTTGTTTTTGTTTTTTTTTGAGACAGGGTTTCTCTGTGTATTCCTGGCTGTCCTGGAACCCACTCTGTAGACCAGGCTGGCCTCAAACTCAGAAATCCCCCTATCTCTGCCTCCCAAGTGCTGAGATTAAAGGTGTGAGCCACCACTGCCCAAAAGGAAAAAAACCCAAAAAAGAACGGATCGATTTACATTCTTCTACATGTCGACCTTCAGTTGAACCAGAACCATTTGTTGAAAATGCTGTCTTTGTTCCACCAACCAAAATACACATGGAGAGACCCATGGCTCCAGCTGCATTATGTAGCAGAGGATGGCCTTGTCGGACATCAATGGGAGGAGAGGCCCTTGGTTCTGTGAAGGCTCGATGCTCCAGTGTAGGGAAATGCCAGGGTGGGGAGGTGGGAGTGGGTGGGTGGGATAGGGGGAGGGAGGATGGTGTAGGGGGGTTCTGGAGGGGAAACCGGAAAAGGGGATAACATTTGAAATGTAAATAAATAAAATATCCAATAAAATAAAAAAAATGGAGTTAAGATATAAACAGTGAATTTTCAAAAGAGGAAACTCAAATGACTGAGAAACACTCAAAGCAATGTTCAACATTTTTGGTCATCATGGAAATACAAATTGAAACTACTTTAAGTTTTATCTTATGCACATAAGAATGGCTAAGATCAATAAAACAAGTGACAGCATATGCTGGTGAGGACGTGGAGTAAGGGGAACACTCATTTACTGCTGGTGGGCGTGCAAACTTGTACAGCCACTGTGGAAATCAGTGTGGTTGTTTCTCAAGAATAAGGAAATAGATCTACCACAAATTCCAGCTACACCCATGGGCATATACCCAAAGGATGCTTCATCCTACCATAGCGATATTGTTCAACTAGTTCATTGCCGATCTATTCACATCAGCCAGAAATTGGACACGGTCTAGATGTCACTCAACAGAAGAATTGATAGAGAAAATGTACATTTGCACAATGGAACATTACTCAGCCATTAAAAAAAAGAAATTATGAAATTCATAGGTAAATGAATAGAACTAAAAAAAAATCATATCATTCTGAGTGAGGTAACCCAGGCCCAGAAAAACAAATATTATTTATTCACTGATATGTGGATATTAGCTGTTAATTCAATGGTAAGCAAACTCCAATCTGTAGAACCACAGAGGTTGGATATAGAGTAAGGGACTAGGGAGGTAAATAGATCTCCTTAGGAAAGGAAATAGAATAGATACGGATGGACAGGGGCAAGTATTTGGAATTTGTCAATGAGTGTCTCTGTGTCTCTATCTGTTTCTTGTGCCTTTTCTTGGGTTCCTTTCCTCCTGTTTGTTTTGTTTTTTTCTGATGTTTTTGTTTTATTTTATTTTAATTATTCTATAGAAGCCATTTTGTTTTCTAATGGGAGACAGAAAGATTTTGGATCCAGATGTGGGGGGTGGGGGGAGGAGCTGGGAAGAGTAGAGGGAGGGGAGAGCATATCGGGATGTACTATATGACAAAAAGTGTACTTTCAATAAAAGAAAAAATATTATTTGACAAATTTGTACATTTACAACATTTACATAATGTGTTATTTTACTCTTTTCTACCCATGAGTTTCTCTCATCCCCGTTCATGCCTATGGAACCACCCCCTTTATCTGAACACAGGTATAGGATATTTACTGAAGCATGGTCAACCCAGCAGTGGCTTCACCACAGAAGAGAATGACTCTCCTGCACCATTAACTGCAAATAGTTCCCCTGAGAGGGGTGGAGCTCATGAGCCCGTCCCTCACGGCTCAAGAATAATTTTGAAAGTTGAGCACTTTCTGAGCTGGAGAGAGATACATTTAGAGCTTTAAAATTGGAGCAAAATCGTCCGTAACCCATCCCCTATGAATGGGAGTCACACAGATCATTTTCTAAAGACTTACATAAAATCAGGGAGAACAACTCTTAAAGAAATCTTGAATATACTTGACAAAAACCCAGTCATAAATCATGACGGTTTTGCTATATTATTTCTTTCCAGGGCCACCTTTATCTTAAAACATTTGGTCTTTTTAATGAGAAGACATGAAGAGAATGGTCCAAATTTGTAATGACTTTTCACCCTTCCTTCCTTTCCAAACCTTGGCATTGGATGCAGATGTTCAGTTTCAAATGTCGTAAGGTAAAATAATACTGCCCAGGAAAGATACCCAAGAATAAAGAGAAGATGATGAGACTGGACCTTATCAAGTTGTACAGTGATTATGTAGGACTCTTTTCCACTGAGTACATGGTGGAGATAAGTGTAGGGTCCTCCTCAAACAAACACTAAATGTAATGGATAATTATGACTGTTTGGAAATTAAAATTGGCCCTTGTAGGAATTCTTACCCAGTTTTCTGGGAGGTGGATCTGACCACAAATACTGCAGTATCTCCTGAGTACCAGGAACCAGCATTGAGGAGGAAGGTTCCATTCCAGGTTATCCTCATCATAAGGGTGTCTACAGGGAAAACAAAACAAGAAAAACAGGAGCTAGAAATCAGTGCAGAGGCCTAAAGGTCACCATCCCCGTGCTTTAATGCTAGCCTCAACCCAACAGTTTAGTGACTCAGCAGCCTCGATGTAAAAATGTAATACATTCCATATCTTCTTATTGCTTTAAGATGACTGTGTTACTCTTACTCAACAGTCTCAGACTCACTCAGAATCTCCCATTGAGAGCTAATAAGTTCATGGATACAGAAATTGTTCTTAAAAAAAAAAAAAAAAAACCAAACAAACCAAACTTCCAGGAAATTCTTTGCTGAAGTAATTGATTGAAGATGTTTCTAAAATATCTCCAATGAACAGGTTACTTGGAGCTAATGAAGTCTGATTGCTTCTATTTAAAGATTGTATTATATATGCATACATATATATGTATACATATGTATGCGTATAGACATATATACATACACACGTATACACACATATACACATACACACACATATATATGCATACACAAGTGCAATGCCCACAGATTCCGTAAGAGGGTGACAGATTCCCCTGGAGCTGGAGCTAAGGGTTTGTTGTGAACTGCCAGATGTGGGTGTTAAGAACCAAACTCAGGACCTCTGGAAGAGCAGTAAGTGCTCTTAACCACTGAGCCATCTCTCCAGCCCTTGACTGTTGAGACTATGCCAGTGAGTCATCTTGGAACATAAGTTCCACAAACTCATTAGCCATCTCAGTACACCAAAGCATAAACTTAAAGTTACAAAAACAGCATTTTCGGGTAATTTTGCCAATTTTGCCATATTTAAATCCGGAACTTTCTGACTATATGAATCTGGAAAATCATTTAATGTGTTTGTATCTAATTTTCTGTCACTCTTATATATATATATATATATATATATATATATATATATATATATATATATATATATATATATATATACACACACACACACACACACACACACACACACACACACATACATATATATACACACATATACATATATATACATATATACACACACATATACATATATATACATATATACACACACACGTGTGTGTGTGTATGTGTGTGTGTGTTAAATAACAATCTTTAAATAAAAGCAGAATTCATTAGCTCCAAGTAGTCTGCTCATTCAACTTTGAGAGATTTTGGGAACATCTTCCCTTCAACCAAGTTGGCATGGTATTCACGCTGAACACACAGAGTTGATGATGAGGATTCAAGTGCCCTGGGCTCCCAAATGCTGTGGAGAGTCATGTTCTAACCTAAATGCTGGTGCCATACATAGTCTTCATGTGGGAGCACTTAACAAATAAAAACTAAGTTATCAAACTTTCTAATGTTTTTGTCTTTTTTTGTTGTTGTTGTTGTTTTGAGACAGGGTTTCTCTGTGTAGCTCTGGCTGTCCTGGAACTCACTCTGTAGACCAGGCTGGCCTCGAACTCAGAAATCCATCTGCCTCTGCCTCCCGAGTGCTGGGATTAAAGGCGTGCACCACCACGGCCTGGCCTGTTTTTGTCTTATTTAATTCTAACTTCCTTCAGGAATTTTAAACTTAACATTTAAGCCAGATGGCTGTTTTGTAAAAGTTTCATCTTGTATGTCATTATTACTGGTTTTCAAACTTAGAAAGTAGAACTAATTTTTATTAGACTTTCTGAACTCAAATATTCGAATAACCTAGAGTCTCAGTCTTTCCTCTCTTCCCCTCCCTCTCCCCCTTCCTACCTGCCCATCCTTTCCCACCCCTCTTCTCTCTCTCTCTCTCTCTCTCTCTCTCTCTCTCTCTCTCTCTCTCTGCAAGGTAAGTACTCTACCACTTGGCTGTAGCTCCAGCCCTTTTTCATACTGTGACAGTTTCACCTAGGTTTTTTATTGCTGGACTTGAACTCACTGAGAAATGCCAGGTAGCTCTTGAATTTATAGTCAGTCCTTCTAAGCTTTCTGAGTAGCTGGTTTTACATGACTACCATGAGGCCCAGCTAGAGTCCTTTGGACTGTTCAGAAGGTAAAAGCCAATCTCTGTACTTAAGACATTTCCTTAGATATTGTGTACCCATGTTGGTGTGATGCGTTTGGCTTGGCAGCATGCTCTGATAACCTTTCAAGGAGTAGATAGATGAACAGAAAAAATCCACCCATGGTTTGTAACCTGTGTCACTTTATTGGCCTAAAATTTGGCCTCTGAGTAGGGACTGCAATAGAGGTTAAGATGGACTGACATGCTGCAGATACACAGCTATATAAGATGTCATGAACCTCAAGGTTTGTGGACAAGCAATGCTATGCTACATTTTGGCCAAGAGCTGTCGGAATTGAATCAAGGAATCAATGGGTGTTTTGCACTGACCTGGGAACAACACACTGCAGCTGAAGCTCAGCAGAAAAAGATAGATTCTTGGGTTTATAGGTGAGCCAGTTATTAACAATAGTTGTATCAAATGTGTGCTGTTGAGATAAGAGATCTTTGAATTATACATATGGATTGTCACAACACATTTTAATATATTCAAATAAGAAATAGAAAAACTACCACCCCAAGAAATAAAGACGTGTGGCCAAATTAATGTGCTTGAAGTTCTCCCTACAATGTGGAAGTACTTAACGAACAGAAAATAAAGCAGCACCATCAACATAGGATTTTTGAATGAGATTGGCAAGAGGCTGGCCCTGGAGCTTTCCCACTAAGTAAGTAAGAAACACTTGCTAGAACTTGCATTTGAAAAGGCTCGTGGAAAAGCTTCAGGAATAATGTTTGCTGTGGGTACTCACAGGCTTGAGAAATAGACCAAGATAGACAATATAGTATGAGGCAGAGAGAACTGGAAGATCTTCACATCAGTTTGGTTAAGTTATCCCATGCACACAGCATGAAGTTAAGGTTCCTAGAAGAACACACTTATTTCCATGACTACAGCAATGCAAAGATAAATGGAGTATTTTAAATTTACATTGGATGTGCTTGAAATTTCCTATGTTATCTTAAGGTCTGGGTACTGAGCGCAGTGCACTAAGGAGGAGGAGTTACCCTCAGGAATAAGCTATAGGTTAGTGACAAAGACAGATCTGTAAGTCAAGTACAATAGGATACTTCCCTAGGGATATCTTCTATGGATTTTTTTAATCGTTGTTGTTAATTTCCTTTTGCTCAGAGTCATCATAGAACTAAAGCAACAAGTTCAGACTAGGCATCAGCAAGCCTCTTCTCTGACCCTTGCTCTGCTATGTTCTAACTACATGTGTTGGGTTATATGGCTGACTTTTTATGTCCCAATCACTCACTCAATATAAGTGGAAGCAGAGTTGATCCAGCAGGATTAGGTGTGTAAAAAGCCATGTGAAAATAATATGTGTCATATTAATATAACTTATTTTATAGAAAACCTATAGTTTTCTTATTAATGCCAAGTATCCTATACATAGTAAGTCTCTGGTGAATGAATAGAAATAACAAAAAATTCTTTGTGTTTCTCTTAGGCTAAGGCACTAGGATGGTAATACCAGTGCTATGTATATGTTAAGACAAGAACAGAAAACAACACTTGAAAAGACTTTACAGATGGCACCAAGAAAAACAGTTCCTTCTCTTACCTCTATGAAAGTCCCACAGATAGTGATATGATAATAAAACTCAAGTTCATCTGATCTGATGGAAGTTACTGGGCAGCCTGGCCCTAGGAATAATTCATCAGGGTCAATGAGTTCATCTGGATAAAACAGTGCCCTTTTAGCTATAACACGGAGTTTAAAGTAATCACATTCCATGGATACTGTTGAAAGAGATGAAAAGGGAATCAGCTGCTCCACCTTAATACATAGCAAAGAACTTTGATCCAAATTAGGGGAAATGAAAAACCCAATTTAACCAAAATTAATAGAGCTTAGGGATGTGGGCAAAGATGATTATTTTCATGATATGACTCCCCTTTTCTTTTTTTTCCTATTGATATTGCTCAAATAGAATCAACTTGCAAAGCACTCAGAAGTTCTGCCTGAGATTAACCATAGTGACTATTTAGAATGAGGCATGCACTTTTATTAGGGTGCTAATACTGGGTTCACCAAGAGCCTGCCAGCATTGCTAGGTTAACTGGCCAACAAACCCTGGCAATCCTTCTGTCTCTGCCTCCCAATCACTGGGATTACAAGCTTTTTCTGTGTGTTGGAGATCTGAGCTCAAATAGTTATCCTTGCATGAAAAGTAACTTTACTAGTTGAACCATCTCCATGGCCCCTAGGTTTTAATTTTCAGGCCATGTCTGTGTGCCAAATAGAAGCAGACATGTAGTTCATGTGGAGAGAGGATGCAAGCCTTTCAAGATCCAAGAATGAATAAAGAGCAGAGTCTGAACATTATGCTTTATGGACCCACTACCGTGCACTGCCTTGGAGATCAGAATGTTCAGTTTGTGCCTTGCTGGACTCTTCTCCTGAGCTTTAGGACAAATATCCAATTAGCTATCAGATATACAAAGGGCGTTTGAAATAGACCTCCTCAGCATGCGCATGGTTTACAAGGAACCCATGATTTTTACATCACTCCCATTTGTATTTCCACATTCACAGTCAACAGCACCACACTCACCAACGCTGCAGCTTTAGGATCTAATCCCAGTTCCCACATCTTTTCCTTCCCACATAGTCTCCCACTGAGTCAATTAACTTTTACTTTCAAAATTGATCTCCCATCTCCTTCTGCTTGGCTGTACCTTTGGCTCCATCACTGTCCCTTACATGGGCAACCTCAGCAGCTTTGCAGAGGAGATCACGTCCTCCAGCCCCACTTCTTTCATTCTTTGCAGCTGCCCTGTGCTGATGGAAGGGTCCTCTTGCTTACACCCCTTTTCCACCCTCTCATATGCCTCCACTTCTCTGTCTTTAAAAGCCCTTTAACTTTTAAGTGATATTTTCCCAGGTCTTTAAAAAACGTTTAATTCATTTTGGTCATATTTCATCAGCTTGGGCTATCACATTTGCAACAGATATTTTGCACAATTCTCCTTTCGTTTATAAAAAGGCAAAGAGTAGGGAATGTTTCTTGCTCTCTAATACCCCACCCTTCCTGTAAGCAGTGACAATATTATTCCCAAGGTTCCACAGTAACTGTGCTACCTCCAGGAATTCCCTTTGGTCCTCCCAATACTACACACATTATTCTTAGTACCCAGACTCATAATCAGCTTTCCTTTTGAGACATTCTAATAGTTTCTTTGGAAAACTCTTAAGTTAACTTTTGCCTCCTTTGAGCTGAGTCTGTGGTGGTCTGCAGGACTCGAAGGTATTTTAAATGATTTCTGTCCCATCATACCAGTGGTGAAACAAGGTTGCTCAGCTGTTCAGGAAACTTAGATCTCCTAGGATCTGAGAGCAGCCTGGAGTCAGTCTGTATCAGACGTTGAATGCAGTCTATGTGTCACTGAGTTGGCTGTAGGAAAACACTGGAATCTTTAAGAACCTTTCATTAAGAATATCTTATAAAGAATTGTACGATGATGTAGGGAGGGCATGAGAGATGGTGCTGTAAAGAAAGCTAGTTAAGAATGTGTGATTGAAGAATGCAGGTAGGAAACCGTTAAAAGATAGATAAGCAGTAGGAAGAGAGAATCATTCAGAAGAACAAAGGTGACCTGGTAGGAACCTGAAGAGTGCCTATGTAGAAAGAAGTGGCTGGGTGGTAGGAAATCCAACTCTGAGAACCTCAGCAAAAGTAACTACTTGAGTCTGGAACACCATTACTTAGGGGGATGGGGGAAGAAGACAAGACATGGATAATGAGAATTAAGTTTGTAAAACCTGTATGTTGGGCCAACAATGTTCTAGTGATGCAGGGGGAAACAACATAGAGGGCTAGGAATTAAGTCTCTTAAGTTTTCAGATGGAATGATAAAACCCTTGAAACAAAAACCCTCATAACTCATAGACATTTAGGAACTACCCCTTGAAAACATCACCAGTCAAGGTCCACTCTGATACCTGGCTCTATTCCAGAACATCTCCACATCCCAAATATGAGCAGCAGTAGTCCTAAAGCAACGAAGGCCTTCATTATGCCAGACCTTGGCCTGGGACCTCCTCAGGTATCAGGTAGTTGAGAGGAACTAGCAAACCAGAAGTGTTCTTATACCTGAGGCTATACTCAGATGTATTCAATGAACCCAATTCAGGAAAAAAAAAAAAACCCAAATAAGCAAAACAACAACAACAACAAAAAAAATCCCACCCTTTAACACACCATCAACTCCAGCTCCCAAGTCTTTATCATATAGACTGGAAATATATAGCATTGTCTAAGTGAATACAGTCACACATTATGAGGTGCTTTTGAACTAACCGTGTAACTAGGTGGCCAATTTGCTGGCCAACTTTTGGTATTCTATGAGTAGATTTAGGGATGCCACTGACTGACATGATGCTGTACTTTGTCATCTGTGATTGAAGCCATCTGCCCCAAGTTTGTAATATTTAGCTCACTTGATTAATTCATTAATTAGTTAGTTCATTGGTTGTATTAGGAGCTAACTTAGTGGAGGTTACTCACTATTAACAACCCAGGAAGGAGAGGCAAATAGAGGCCCCAAATATTGACCATTTCTAAAACAACCTTAAGAGAGCCTGGTCTTCTTCATTGTTTTCATAATGTCCTTGCTAGAGTGACATGTCTAAGCCTTTAATCTCTTATACCTTTGTAAATGAGCCTTTCTAGACCAACAAACAGATTTTTGAGTCCCAGGCACTATGGGATATCCTGAGAGAGTAGTATGTACTTCCTGGAGAGAGTGTTTCATCTGAAGGCTTAAAAAAATTCCTATGATCCACATGTATTACTTTTCTATTGCTGTGCTAAAACACCATGACCAAGGCAACCTATAAAAGAAAGCATTTATTTGGGGCTTACTGTTCAGAGTTAAAAAGCCCATGACTGTCATGGTGGGGAGCTAGGTAGCAGGCAAGCAGACATGGTGCTGGAGCAGTAGCTGAGAGCTCACATCTTGAGACACAACCATGAGACAGAAAGAGAGAGAGAGAGAGAGAGAGAGAGAGAGCTCTCAATGGGCATTCTTTTGAAATCTCAGAGCCCTCCCCCAGTGACCACACCTCTTCCAATCCAATAAAGCCATACTCTTAATCCTTCCCAAACAGTTCCACACACTGGGGACCAAGTATTTGAATATATGAGCCTATGGAGGCCATTCTCATTCAAACAAACAGACCATAAAAGTCTTAAGTTTTCTTCATGTATGTCAATAAATGTTTGTTAACTTCTATGCTAGTATTTATTGTCAAGTTCAGGATGCTAGTATTACATTTTTAAAATATAACCAACAGTAAAATGCGCATGTGGAAAATGTCCTGGGAAGTGTATTAAGAGAAGTGCTTGAAGACTTATCTGAAAAGCAATTTTATACACATGGAAAAGATATTGTAGCATGAAAGAGAAGTTGCATGTATGCCTAGAATAAAACTGATTCAAACATGCAGCTTCCAGCTGAAACCTCCTATGCTGTTCAGGTTTTTCCACTTCAGAGATAGTTTGAGAGGCATCAGATAGTTCTGAAAATATCATTAAGTTTTCACAATATCTTAAAAGTTAAACTAGGTCTAGCAAACTTGACATCTAAGTAGGTTGAGGCAGAAAGGGGGAAGAGTCCTGTTAACCAAGTAACTTTAAGAAATTCCATTAGCCAGGTGTGGTGGCACACACATTTTGTCCCAGAATTCAGGAAGCAGAGGCAGGCAGAACTCTGTGAGTTTGAGGCCAGCCTGGTCTATACAAGGAGTCCCACAACAGCCAGGTCTACATAGTAAGACCTCTGACCTCAAACAAAACCAAAATGAAAGAAAATCCATGAAATGATTCAAAATGCAAGTACAAAATTTGTTAAAAATATAAATCTAAAGGCCTACCTAATATATTCCTTAGTGATAGATATTGTGATTCTCTCTAAAGTTCTCCAGAAGGTATTTATGTGTGTATGCAGTGTACATGTGTGTGTATATATAAGTATATACCATATAAATGTGTACTGTGTACATATACACACAGAAATATACTATAGATGTGCAGATTAATTTAGTCAGTTTTATATTATTTATGTGTGTGTGCATGTGTGTTCCACTGCATTTCACTAGAGATGCCTGCAGAGCATGGATCTGTTTGTTATTTACTTGAAAGAGGGTACAGTACCACCGGCAACATCACAGAAGAATATGGCTTCCCCTCCTTCAGCAACCATTAATGACTTTTGTTCCTCAGGGAAGGGTGGGACTTTATGAGCTTCTCTTCCATCCATGATGGTATGTTGGAGGACCTCATCTTGTACAGTTTATCCTGAGAATAGCCACTCCTATTGTGAGTTCATGTGTGCAACAGCTATGTCATGTCTGGAGGACATTTTACACATCCCCTCCCTGTCCCCAAGATCTTACATTCTTTCTGCCTTTCTTATGTGATGATCCTTGAAAGACTGTACATGTTAGGGTCATTTCTACAGAGATGTTCCTTGAGCCTGGGCAAAGGTGATGCAGATGCCCCCTTAGGGAATGAGCTCTCAACAGTACTTATTCTCAACCCCCTGACTAGTTGTGAGTCTTTGCATTGACCATGGCCCATTGCAAACAGAGCTTCTCTGATGAAACCTGAGAACAATGCTAAACTATGGGCACAAAAATAAATATTTAATGGCAGTTTGACACTGTGTCCATCTAGTGGAAAAGAAGTACTCTGATTTTTAAAAACGCTAACATATATAACCTGCATGTTTGTCTGTACACTATTTGTGTGCCTGTGGAAGTCACAAGAGGCTGTTGGGTCTCCTGGAGTCACAGATGCTTTCGAGCCTCCATGTGGGTGGGAGTTGAACACAGGTTCGCCTGGAAGAGCAAACAGTGGTCTTAACTGCTCATTCATCTCCCCAGCTTCCCATACTCTGAGTTTTTAAAAACCGAAAAGTTATTCAAATTCAAGCAGAAGGAAAATTAGAGATTGGATGCATACATCTTTATTGCATTAAGAAATAAAAAAAAAATAGCAGGGATAAGAAAGGGGAGAAGTAGGTCCCAGGGTGCAAACTCCCAGTTATCTAAGATGATGAAATTTAGATATGTAGCCTACTACACAGAGACTATAGGTGATAGTATTGTATTCCAAACTGAACCTTTGCTAATGCATGTCCATGCAAAAACACAGACAGACAGACACACACATACACAGACACACACAGAGACACAGAGACACACACACATACACAGAGAACACATTATGATTATTGAAGGATGGAAGGAGAAGGTTTTGTTCATTTACTTGACAGCAAGTGTAAGAACCTCTTCAGGTTGACTATGTTTCCGTACTACAAGTAGATTGAATATACTTGAGAAATTATTATTTTTTCAGTGCTGGGGTCTGAACCTAGGACCTTGAGATTTCTAGGCAAGTGTTCTACTACTGAACTAACCACTTAACCTTAAAGATTGTTAAGTGGTAAATAGTTACATTTCTTTCTATTGTTACATCTTTGTCTCTTATTTTTACAACAGATTTACTAAACCCTGGAAATAGTGACTGTGTAAAATTGTTATTAATTAATTAAGTAATTAAGTAATTTTGATGTGTGTGTTTTGTTTTGAGAGAGCATCTCATGTAGTCCCATGCATAATCACACCTAAGTTTTGAAGTGCTGAGGATCAAACCAAGGGCTTTGCGTATGCTAGGCAAGGTGTCTACTATTTCAGTTACAACCCTAGCTTTCTATTAGAAAAGACTGTTAGTGCAAGAATACATTTCAGGCAATACAGTCAAGAGATGGTACAGTCCTCTAGTCACCTTACCTTTCAGTAGCTCTGTCTTTCATGCTATATATTATAGGATGTAGTTCTGAACTAAAATAATTGATAATCTAGAGACAAAAAAGTAGGATGAGCTTGGATCTGATATTTTGGGGTGCTGGGAATCAAACTTTTAGGCCCACACAAGGTAGGTAAGTTTCTTACCATGAAGTTATAGTACCAACACTCAAATATGCATTGAAGATGTTTTTCATAGTGACAGTTTAATTTCTCATTTTGAAGAAGTGTTACCTTTCATTTGGAAGAAAGGAATTTAAATGTGGTGTAAATTATTTTCAAGCCTTGCTACTTGAGATGTAGGCCTAGAGAGTCATTGGTATCACCTGAGAATTTATTACAACTGCAGCATCTCTGGGTCTCACCCCCACTTCTGAGGCAGAATTTGCTTTGTAACAAGGTACTCAGGTGATATGTGTATTTTTTTTTTTTTTAAGTTTTAAAACAAAACCTACTAACGAGCATCAACATAGCATGCTCTGCGAAGGCAAGCCCCCATGACAGAGCTTCTGAAGGTATTAGCATCACTGTAACTTGAGAACTTAGAAATGTAAATTCCCTGTCTCATTCTTTTCTTGCTCAGTCAGAAAAAAGGATGGATGTAATTCAGCCATGGTGTATTAAAAAGAACACTCTTCAGGTGAGTCTGATTGAGAGCTATGCTCAGAGGTCCATTGGTGGAATGACTATGTAAGGCCTCATGGGGTTGGGTCTTTGCTTTCTCAGCTACACAGGATAATTATACTCTCAGACAGTTACTCCTCCGTGTTCAGATAACATTTTAGGATGTTAGGGAGCTTTAAGACAGTATATAAAATCGTTCTATACATAGCAGTACAGATTCTAATGCAAGTTCTGTTCCTTCTGAATCACCTGCAGAAGTCTCATCTCTCTGCAGCCGTGGTCGAGAGCTGGGGTTGAGTTTCAAGTGTGCTATGAGAACACTCCAGGAGTGGGCTTTATATCATGGTTATTCTAGCTCTTCAATACCTAAATAAAGTGTTACACTTTAGACAAGGAACTGCTGGCATGTGTGCTGTTAAAGGTGCTAGTTAATTATTCCCACCTGAAGCTCATCTGTTCCGGCACATAAGAAGGCCTCTTACTCTTTCCTCTTTCTCATTTCCTCTGTGGGGTTTGATCTTCAATCTGAGCAATGAAGCCTTTTCTGGACCTGCAGGGACTTCTCCTGTTTCTTTCCTTTATGAAGACATGTGCTGATGACTGGTCAGGTATCCCTTGTGACTTAGAGAATTGGAGTTTAACATATGCGGAGGGATGTGGCATTTAGACTTTTTCATATAGAGTGGTTTCTTTCAGATGCATGATCGTAGAATGTCACAATCCTACCGAGACTAGACATTGTCCTAACTTGAGGTTTTTCCTTCCTCCAGCTCCTTTTTTTCTTTTAACCCTTTTCAGACCACATCACATTCTGGGGGCTCAGTACTGGAAGTGAGTTCGGTTTTTTTTGTTGTTGCTTTTTTTGGTTTTTTTTATATTTGTGCTATTATTTATTTAGCAATAGTCTCATGGTGAGCACTCAGCGAACATGAAAGCAAATAAAAACTATTCATCTCATAGACAGAGAATCAAGACCAATCGCTGCAATATGTGCAGTGTAAATAATTGTTTTAAATAACTAAAACTAGGAAACCTCTTCTGTTCAGTGAATGGTAACCATATATCAGAAAAGTTAGCACCATAAGCAAGAATTAATATTATCAGTGACCATTTAAATATTCTTAGTAAACCTTTTGACTGAGGTCTCCTAAGTAGTCAGTCTTCCTAAACCTTTTCTTTCTTTTTTTTGGGGGGGGGGAATGTAAATATATAAAAAAATTTTTTTAATTTTTCTTTTTTGATACTTTATTTACATTTCCAATGTTTCCCCCTTTCTAGGTCTCCTGTTTGGAAACCCCCTATTCCCTCCTCCTCCCCCACCTCTATGAGGGTATTCCACCTCCCACCCACCCACCCACCCACTCCCATATTCCCTCCCTGGCATTCCCCTTTACTGGGGCCTCTAACACCCTCAGGCCCAAGGGCCTCTCCTCCCCCTGATGGCCAACAAGGCCCAGAAGTGAGTTTGTTTTAAGGAAAGCTGAGTGGCCTAGAAAGCACAGAGGTGTCCCTGGCTGTTAAGAACTCAGGAGTCACTGGGCTTGCTGGCACACACTGTTAATCCAGCCGGCAGGGGCAGGGGCAGGGGTAGGGAGAATCTTGAGTTTAAGGCCAGCCTGGTACACAGAGGGAGTTCCAGGACAGCCAGAGCTATACAGAAACCCTGTCTTATAATAGCCAGAAGCTGGAAACAACCCAGATGTCCCTCATCAGAGGAATGGATACAGAAAATGTGGTACATTTACACAATGGAGTACTATTCAGCTATTAAAAACAATGACTTAATGAAATTTGCAGGCAAATGGATGGAACTTGAAAATATCATCCTGAGCGAGGTAACTCAGTCTCAAAAGAACGAACATAGTAT
>CM052703.1:46228074-46248071 GCA_028551405.1 Uromys caudimaculatus
TTGGTTTTTTGGAGTCTAACTTCTTGAGTTCTTTGTATATATTGGATATTAGCCCTCTATCGGACATAGGATTGGTTAAGATCTTTTCCCAATCTGTTGGTTGCCGTTTTGTCCTATTGACAGTGTCCTTTGCCTTACAGAAGAAATATGCATTGATTTCTCTCCCTGACAGGCTTACTAAAAATATATATTTGGTAGATAGGAGTGTATCTTAGGCATGAAGTAATAAGAGGTGATCATCTTTTACAGAATTGCTTCTCTAACATGCTTTATTTTGTTAAGGGATAAACTCTTGTATTAACTAGCTTTTCCCAAATGTTCTGTGATGCCCATACAGCCTAGTAACAGAAATGTTCTCCTTTCTCTTTCTTAGCCATTCGTCTGCGATGCGCCAATCACTGGTTCTATCTCAGGATCAAGGCTACGATATTTCCCAATATTTTTATGGAACCTGATGAAGTGTTTTTAGGATTTGGCTGCCCTGTGACCACTGTCTGGCCAAATGATGTCTATGACTTTACCTACCGTACTTACTCCTGCGGCATCGTCAACAAAGTAAGAAGAAACACTCATGTCTATGGTCCCTTCCTTGGACACAGGGACTGGAACTGTATCTATGCATCTCAGTTGCTAGAGTGCTCAGCTAGCATGCACACAGCTCTGTGTTTATAGTCCCTAACAGCACAGAAACTGGGCATGGTGGAACACACCAGTAACCTATACTGTCAAGGACAGCATAGATTATATAAGTCCTAGTATCAAAATAAATGTCCAGAGTTAATAATTTAAGTGAAATTTTCAGAAGTATTGATTCCAAATGGGTTTTGGCTTATCTGAAAGCTGGTATTCTCTGCAATAAGCAACATTTTACCTTCTACTTTGTTCCTGGAAAGGAGGTGTAAGCACATGATTTTTTTAAGAATATGAAATGAAGATCTGATCTTTCAATAAACAAGTATTATGTGGCTTTTACACCAGGAAGTATACCAGATTGAACTTGTCTCTATTTAGAAATTAGTTCTGCATTCCATGAGTAGTTGTTGGAAAATGACCTTTATTTGAGAACTTGAAGTATTTATAAGCTCCTACTCAAATCCTTTGAAGTCTCCCGAGATCTATGAGATAAACACAGATTCAAATTTTTCTTTACTCCTGTAGGTTCTTCATGATGTTACTCTGCTCCAGACTCAACTTACATATATTTCAAAAAATGCTTCTCTACGAGCTGAGATGCGTTTGTCCTGTGTTCTGCACAGGTGAGTGCTATATGCCACATACCTGTCCAAAGCTCTGGCTTCCCCTCAACCCTTTAGATAAGAGACCCCAGCCCAGGAGTGGTATAGCTGGATCCTCAGGTAATACTATGTCTAATTTTCTGAGGAACCGCCAGACTGATTTCCAGAGTGGTAGTATTAGCTTGTAATCCCACCAACAATGGAGGAGTGTTCCTCTTTCTCCACAACCTCAGTGAAGGGGAATGCCAGGGTGGAGAGTCCGGAGTAGGTGGATGGGTTGGGGAGCACCCTCATAGAAGCAGGGGGAGGGAGAATGGGATAGAAGGTTTCTGGAGAGGAAACTGGGAAAGGCGATAACATTTGAAATGTAAATAAAATAAAAATCCAATAAAAAGAATCGAATATGATAGTTAATATTTATTTTTGAAAAAATATTGTGCTTTTCTAATTTGTGTTGGTGTGGGGTCATCCACTAGAGTATGATTGACTTACCAGGAGCCAAGTTAAAAAACAAAAACAAAAGCAACTGACTCTCCCTCCCCAAGATGCCATCAACTATTCGTAACTCCTCAGTTAGGGCTGAGGGCTCACAAACCTCTTCCCACTCCATGATATCCTGTGACTTGGATTGATCTTATGCAGGTGTTATGAAGGGAACCATAGGTACTATGAACTCATGGGTTCATAGGTCCTGCCATTTCCAGAGACATTCAATCTGGTCCTCCCTGACCTTCAGCTCTTACCATCTTTTCATACCCTCTTCCTTTATAATGTGTGTGTGCGTGTGTGTGTGTGTGTGTGTGTGTGTGTGTGTGTGTGTTACACATGTGCATATGATGATAATATAAATCACTCATTTGTGGCTGATTACTGACGATTGTTTTCCGTACCTGATCAGTGGTGATTTGGCTATGACATCAATTCTCAGGTGAGGAAACAGGCACAGTGGAGTTGAATTTTTTGCCCAAGATCATTGATTGGTCAATGATGGAATCAGAGCATGAACCCATGCTCAACAATCCTTGTTTTGTAATGTTTCGGAAAAATAAGTGGAAATCAGTGCGTCTATTAGTCACTGAAATTTGGCTTTGAGTGGAGCTTTCTAAAGTCTAAAGTCTGAATGGATCTTCAGCCCCCTGTGATATTTCTCTTTTTTTTTTCTTCCTCAATTTTAGTAAGTCTCCTCTTTTCTGTGAAGCAGAAAGTAGAGGAGATTTCACTGGTGATCCTCCTGAATGGGAAGTAGATATGAGGGTAAGAAGAGAAGAGCAAGCTGTTCCGACGGTGCGACCAAAGTAAGGAGGTGCCAAACTAATATCTTACATCTTTGTCAAGCATGACTTAAAAAATGCCCAGGAAGCAGCCAAGGACAGGTCCTGTTTGACTAAAGACACATTGTTCTTAAGCAGCTTCTAGATCAGGCCTTCCTGTGTTTGTTTAAATTGCTGACGATGATAGATAGTGGTCTTGTTAGTCTGTTACTAGACAGTAGAGATCCCACAGGAATTAGAGGTGTCTCTCTTGGGTACTGTGATAGTTGGTCTTACTTTAAGACTGGAGTCTAGGAGACATAACTCTGGGTGTCTGTAAGGGTGTTTCCAGAGGAGATTAACTGAGTAGTGGGATAGGGCTCGCCCTCAAAGTGGGTGGTACCTATGTTGAGACCTACAGTTGGTCCAAAGAAGCAGTGTCACCTGGATAGCCTTCTTCCTGAGCACATATTTATAGTTGTCATCACTGTCCTCTGATGACATTATATTTTATCTCTTCAGCGTTTCAACATCAAGTGAAGACCACCAGGTCTCTGAGGAACCTCAGGCCTCCAGTAGGAGGAGGCCTGAGCCTGCTGAAGTATATAGATTCATGGATCAAAACTTATCAGTTCTCCATTTCTCCAGATTGCAGATGGTCTGGTAATTTCTTATCCCCTTTTAAAAAAGAGACTAATTTGCAATTTTAAGTAAAGTGGCATGCGATCTTCATATATTCTCATTTTTAAAAAGGAGCTATCCCTCCTTTTAACTGTATAGAATCTGATTAAGAAATAAAATTTTTCCATTAGTGCTGTGTCTAATTATTGAAGGACTAGTGTGCATATTTTTAAGCCTAATGATCATAGTTATTTTTTCTTAATTTTTTTTACTATAATATTTTATTCTGGGAGAATTTCATGTATGTATACACCATATTTTGATCTTATTCAGCCCTCCCATTCTTCCACTTAACTCCTCCAAGATCCATCCTTCAACCTCCCTACCTCTTTCCAACTTTGTCCTAAAAAAAAAAAAAAACAAAAAAAACCCCTAGTCGGGCAGTGGTGGTGCACGCCTTTAATTCCAGCACTTGGGAGGCAGAGGCAGGTGGATTTCTGAGTTCGAGGCCAGCCTGGTCTACAGAGTGAGTTCCAGGACAGCCAGGGATACACAGAGAAACCCTGTTTCGAAAAAACAAGCAAACAAACAAACAAAACAAAAAACAAAAACAAAAACAAAATAACCTAGTAAGGGTAATTTTTGCTTCCTTCATGGAAGGAGGAGTGGGAGGTGGCTGGCTCTCAGCTGAGCTCACAGCTACTCCCCATCACAGGTGCACCTGGTCTTGCCCAACTGCATGTGGTTTGGGAGATGCTAATGTCCTCAGGAGGTGAAACATTAAAAGGAAGATTTCAGCTACACAGCTTTTAGAAGCTCATCACTAGGCTAGGGTGGAACTGTTCTGTGGTGTCACTGTTTTGGGGCTCACTCATACATCTCTAAGGTAGCCCAGTAAACTCGTGAGTTCATCAAGCTGGACTCTGCTTCTCTGAAAGAACAAGTGCTCTTTACTACTACTACTACTACTACTACTACTACTACTACTACTACTACTACAACTACTACTACTACTACAACTACTACTACTACAACTACTACTACTACAACAACTACTACTACAACAACTACTACTACTACAACTACTACTACTACAACTACTACTACAACTACTACTACTACAACTACAACTACTACTACAACTACTACTACTACTACAACTACAACTACTACTACTACTACTACTACTACTACTACTACAACTACTACTACTACTACAACTACTACTACTACAACTACTACTACAACTACTACTACTACTACTACTACAACTACTACTACTACTACTACTACTACTACTAGAACTACTACTACTACTACTACTACTACTACTACAACTACTACTATTACAATTACTACTACTACTATTTACATTTCAAATGTTGTCCTCCATCCTGGTCTCTGAGAACCCTCCTCCCCAAACTCCTCCCCTTTTCCCCTAAGAGGGTGCTCCCCTACCCACCCACTCCTGCCTAATTCAATGGGCAACAAGCCTCCATGTGACCAAGCCCCTCCCCCCCCATTGGTATCACATAAGGCAGTCCTTGCTACATATGTAGCAGGAGCCATGGACCCACTCATGTATACTTTTTGGTTGGTAGTTTAGTCCCTGGGAACTCTATGGGGTCCAGTTAGTTGATATTGCTGTTCTTCCTGTGGGGTTGCAATCCCCTTCAGCTCCTTCAGTCCTTCTCTTAATTCTTCCATTGGAGTCCCCAGGCTCAGTCCAATGGTTGTCTGTGAGTATTTGCATCTGTCTTAGTCAAGTGCTGGAAGAACCTCTCAGAGGACAGTCATATCAGGCTCCTGTCTGCAAGCACTTCTTGGCATCAGCAATAGTGTCAGGGTTTGGTATCTGTGGATGGAATGAATCCCAAGGTGTGGCGATCTCTGGATGGCCTTTCCTTTAGTCTTGCTCTATATTTTGTCCCTGAGTTTCCTTTAGACAGGAACAATTCTGGGTTAAAAATTTCGAGATGAGTGGGTAGGCCCGCCCCTCCACTGGGGGCTATGTCTATCCATTGGAGGTGGTCTCTTCAGGTTCTATCTCCCTGCTGTTGGGTACTTCAGCTAATGTCATCCCCATTGGGTCCTGGGAGTCTCTTGAATCCCTGGCATCTGGGACTTCCTAGTGGTTCCCCCCATTCCCCACCAGTCTTAGAGTTTTACTGCTGTGAACAGACACCATGACCAAGGCAGCTCTTATAAGGACAATATTTAATTGGGTCTGGCTAATAGGTTCAGAGGTTCAGTCCATTATCATCAAGGCAAGATCATGGCAGCATCCATTCAGGCATGGTGCAGGCAGAGCTGAGAGTTCTACATCTTCACCTTAAGGCTGCTAGCAGAATACTGGCTTACAGGCATCTAGGATGAGTGTCTTACAGCCCACACCCACAGTGACACACCTACTCCAACAGGCCACACCTTCTAATAGTGCCCATTCCCTGGGCCAAGCATATACAAACCATAACATTCCACTCCCTGGCCCCCATAGGCTTGTTTAAACATATGAGTCTATGGGGGCCACACCTAAACATAGCATAATGCAAAATATATTTAGTCCAACTTCCAGAGTCCCCATAGTCTATAGCAGTCTCCACAATG
This sequence comes from Uromys caudimaculatus, assembly GCA_028551405.1. Taxonomy (NCBI): domain Eukaryota; kingdom Metazoa; phylum Chordata; class Mammalia; order Rodentia; family Muridae; genus Uromys; species Uromys caudimaculatus. Next base: position 46,233,788 of record CM052703.1, read on the forward strand.
TTAAAAGTCCAAAGTTCAAAGTCTCTTCTGAGATGTATCCAATCACTTAACTGTAACCCCCAAATCAAGACAGGAAACCAGCTGGGCAAGTCCAAACTCTGAATCTCCATGTCTGATGAAAGCAGTCTTCAGATCTCCAACTCCTTTTTCATTTTTGTTGACTGCAACAAACTTCTTTCTCCTGGGCTAGTTTCACTTTCTGTTAGCAGCTTTCCTCAGCAGATACCCCATGGTTCTGGAATCTCAAACTTCTTGGGGTCTCCAAGGCAACTTCAATGCTATAGCTTTTTGTTTTAATGTCTGCGATCCCCACATAATCTTCTGGGCTCCTCCAAATGGCCACTGTCACTTCTCCAGCTCTGCCCTCTGTAGCACTCTAAGCTCAGGTTGATCCACTCCACTGATGCTGTTCTTGGTGATCATTCCATGGTACTGGCATTTCCAATATACTGGTCTTCCACTGCAACTAGGCTTCACCAACAGCCTCTCATAGGCTCTCCTCATTGTGCCAAGCCTCAGCTTCTTTGCATGACCCCTTTAGTCCTGGGCCATCAAATGCAAATGAGGTTGCACCTTTACCAATGGCCTCCCATGGCTTCTCACAGTGCCAAGCCTCAGCTGTTCTTCATGACCCCATTCATGCCTTCAAAACCAGTACCACCTGAGTGACTCTTTACACATTACCAAATACAGCTGCAGCATGAGGTACAACATTGGCTATCTCTGGAACATAGCTTCTTTGTGCTCTCAGAAAACACGTCCCAGAAGATTTCACCTCAGTGATGCTGGTCTCTTTTTAATCACCACTAATTTCTTAGTTCCAGCTAAGCATCATCAATTGTCCCGGTAGTCCCTTCTATTCTTGACTCTAAAGCCAAAGCCAAATAGCTGAAACTGCTGAGTTCTGCTGCTTGCTGGAGTTGGGACATGGCTAATATCCATTTATCAGGGAGCCCATACCATGTATATCCTTTTGGGTCTGGGTTACCTCACTCAGAATGATATTTTCTAGTTCCATCCATTTGCCTACAAAATTCATGAAGTCATCATTTTTAATAGCTGAGTAGTAGTATATTGTGTAATATACCACATTTTCTGTATACATTCTTCCATTGAGGGACATCTGGGTTGTTTACAGCTTTTGGCTATTATAAATAAGGTTTCTATGAACACAGTGGAGCATGTGTCCCTGTTAAATGTTGGAGCATCTTTTGGGCATATGCCCAGTAGTGGTATATCTGGGTCTTCTGGTAGAACTATTTCCAGTTTTCTGAGGAACTGCCAGATTGATTTCCAAAGTGGTTATACCAGCTTGCAATCCCATGAGCAATGGAGGAATATACCTTTTAAAACACATCCTCGCTAGCATCTGTTGTCACCTGAGTTTTTGGTCTTAGCCATTCTGACTGGTGTGAGATAGAATCTCAGTGTCATTTTTATTTACATTTCCCTGATGTTTGAGGATGTTGAACATTTCTTTAGGTACTTCTAGGCCATTTGAGATTCCTCAGTTGAGAATTCTTTGTTTAGGTCTGTACCCCATTTTTAATTGGATTATTTGGTTTTCTGGAGTTCTTTGTATAGTTTAAATATTAGCCCTCTATTGGATGTAGGGTTGATAAAAATATTTTCCCAATCTGTAGGTTGCTGTTTTGTCCAATTGACAGTGTCTTTGCCTTACAGAAGCCTTGCAATTTTATGAGGTCCCATTTGTCAGTTGCTGATCTTAGAGCTTGAGCCATTGGTTTTCTGTTCAGAAAAGTTCCCTGTGTTGATGTGTTTGAGGCTCTTCCCTACTTTCTCTTCTGTTAGATTCAGTGTATCTGGTTTTATGTGGAGGTCCTTGATCCACTTGGACTTGAGCTTTTGCTCAAGAGATAAGAATGGATCAATTTGCATTCTTCTACATGCAGACTGCCAGTTAGACCAGCAGCATTTGTTCAAAATGCTTTCTTTTTTCTACTGTATGGCTTTAGCTTCTTTGTCAAAGATCAAGTGACCATAGGTGTGTGGGTTTATTTCTGGGTCTTCAATTCTATTCCATTAAACAGCATGTCTGTCTCTGTGCCAATACCACATTTTTTTTTTTAATCACTATTGCTTTGTAGTCCAGCTTGAGGTCAGGGATGGTGATTCCCCCAGAAGTTCTTTTATTGTTGAAAATAGTTTTCGCTATCCTGGGTTTTCTGTATTCCAGATGAAGTTGAAAATTGCTATCTCTGTGAAGAATTGAGTTGGGATTTTGATGAGAATTGCATTGAGTCTGTAGATTGCTTTTGGTAAGATGGCCATTTTTATTATTTTAATCCTACCGATCCATAAGCATTGGAGATTTTTCCATCTTCTGAGGTCTTATTTGATTTCTTTCTTCTGAGACTTTAAGTTCTTGTCATATAGATCTTTTACTTGCATGGTTAGCATTACACCAAGATATTTTATATTATTTGTGGCTATTGTGAAGGGTGCATGTATCTGTCCTCCCTATTGAATTTTCTCTTAAAAGTATCCACCACACTGGTCAAAGAATGTTTCTTTTTATTTTCTTTTTAAAATTTGTCTACATTTCAAATGTTGTCTACTTTCCTGGTCTCCCCTCTGCAACCCCCTATCCCCTCCCCTCCCTCTGCCTCTATGAGGGTGCTTCCCCACCCACCCACTACCACCTCACCGCCCTAGCATCCCCCTATGCTGGAGCATCAAGTCTCCACAGGACCAAGGGCCTTCTCTCCCATTGATGCCAGATAAGGCAATCCTCTCCTACATCTGCAGCTGGAGCCATGGAGGTCCCTCCATGTGTAATCTTTGGATGGTGGTTTAGTCTCTGGAAGCTCTGGGGGTTCCAGTTTATTGATATTGTTGTTCTTCCTATGGGGTTGCAATCCCCTTCAGCTCCTTCAGTCTTTCCCTTAACTCTTCCCTTGGGGTCCCTGTTCTCAGTCTTATGGTTGACTGTGAGCAGAGACTCTCAGGGGTCTGCTATACCAGGCTCCTGTCAGCAAGTGCTTCTTGGTATCAGCAATAGTGTCTGGTTTGGTGCCTGCAGGTGGAATTGATCCCTAAGTGGAGCAGTCTCTGATCTTTTTTTCCATCTCTGCTCCACTCTTAGTCCCTAGGTTTATAGCAGTCTTATTTATAATAGCCAAAAACTAGAAACAACCCAGATGTCCCTCAACTGAGGAATGGATAAAAAAATTGTGGTTCATTTATACATTGGAGTACTAAGCAGCTGTGAAAAATAATGACTAGAAATGGATGGAACTAGAATATATCATCCTGAGTGAGGTAACCCAGTCACAAAAGAACACACTTAGTATGTACTCACTGATGTGGATATTAGTTTAAGAGCTCGGAATACCCACCATACAACTCAGACCATATGAAACTCAAGAAGAAGGAAGACCAAAGTATGGATGTTTCAGTCATACACAGAAGGGGGAACAAAATAATTACAGGAGGTAGAGGGAGGGAGGTAGTGGGTGAGAGGAAGGGAGGATAAGGGGGACAGGATCAGGTGTGGGAGAAAATGGGGGAAAAGTGCAGAGGGTCAGGAAATTGAATGGAGGTGTGTAGCAGTGGGGGATGGGGAACTGGAGGTAGCCACTAGAAAGTCCCAGATGCCAGAGAAGCAAGTGGTTCCCAGGACCGAACAGAGATGACATTAGCTGAAATACCCAACACAGGGGAGATAGAACCTGTAGAGACCATATTCAGTGGATAGGCACAACAACCCCTTGTTGAGAAATGGAGCCACCCACACATCTCAAAAATTTTAATTCAGAATTGCTCCTTCTTCTTTTTTACTTGAAAAATATTTTCAGATTAAATCTTTCTCTGAACATTTGCTTGTTGATTTATAGTATATGAAATACTTGTGTTGAGAGGAAGTTGCACAGAACTTCATGTTCTGACCATGCATTATAAAGTTTGGACTGGCATTATTCAGTTATATTCAATTCTAAGTGACTGCTTTGTAGACTGTGCTGGGTTCCAGCTCGAACATTCAGGTACCCTGGGAAGGCAGCAAGGGTAGCATTGGTGATTGGGGCCAAATGCTGATGACTTTTGGCAATTTAGCTCTCACTGATAGGAGCAGGGGATAAGAAAAGAATCTTAGTTACTTGGGCTCTTTTCTCTTTGACTCATGGACTTCTCACTGGCCACATGAAAGACTTAGAGTTCCTTAACTCTTCATGAGCCAGAGAGAAAAGAAGAAAAGAAAAGAAAAGTTAGGTACACACATAGACATATGCATATTGGATGAAGCAGAGAAGGGCTATACCACCACTTTACTGTTATTCTTAGTTTTTATACGTTCTCAGGATAATCGATTGCATGGATTTTTAATCCTTTTTACATTCCATAAGTTCATAGTAAGTTTAAGACAATAGTTCATGCCATAGGTTGATAAGACTTAAGTTACAGAGGAATTGTTTATATGTCTTTCCATTGAGACTAGTACCTGACTAAACATTTATCATGTATTTTATGGCTCCATAAGTTCATTATAAGTTTAAATAAATAGTTTTCATGTCACAAGTTAGCATGGTTTTATCAAGAGACAAATCATCTGCCTTGTGTCTTATTATTTTGAAGTCTTGTATAGATAAACTAGTCCATCATTTATTGCTGTCCTTGCACCTACAATAAATTACCTATTGCCAGTTTATAACCTTTAATTACCAGATAATAGCCTCATTCCTAACCTAGAAGGAATGTTTTCCTTGATTGTAAATTTGTTCCAAGCCTGTTTTCTTTTCCTAGCGCAATTAGCCCATAATACATGAAGGTTTATGGAACTCCATTGGCAGCTTTGATTCTATATGGTACTTGAAATTACTTGTGTCAATTTAGGAGTTCTATAAAATCATTATCAGGAATTATGAAATCATCAATTTGTCTACATAGCATTACTACATGAAAGTACATCTTCATATTGATTTGTAGGAGATCTGCCCAATCATGTGGGCTGGTATGTATGAATCATTAGGCTATGTAATGGCAGGAAAAAAAAATATCAGCAGCGCTCTTGAGTCACCCCCGCGTAGCCTAGGCTTGCTCTGAGAGTTGGGCGTGGTCTGTACCTTGCTCTATACTACTACTTGGCTTTCCCGTCAAGATGCCTGAGGAAGTGCACCATGGAGAGGAGGAGGTGGAGACCTTTGCCTTTCAGGCAGAAATTGCCCAGCTCATGTCCCTCATCATCAATACTTTCTACTCAAACAAGGAGATTTTCCTCCGAGAGTTGATCTCCAATGCTTCTGATGCCTTGGACAAGATTCAGTATGAGAGCCTGACAGACCATTCCAAGTTGGACAGCAGCAAAGAGCTGAAAATTGACATCATCCCCAACCCTCAGGAGTGCACGCTGACATTGGTAGACACAGGCATTGGCGTGACCAAGGCTGACCTCATTAATAACTTGGGAACCATTGCTAAGTCTGGTATGAAGGCGTTCATGGAGGTGCTCCAGGCTGGTGCAGACATCTCCATGATTGGGCAGTTTGGTGTAGGGTTCTACTCAGCCTATCTAGTGGCAGAGAAAGTGGTGGTGATCACAAAGCACAAAGATGATGAGCAGTATGCCTGGGAGTCTTCTGCTGGTGGATCCTTCACCATCCGAGTAGACCATGGTGAGCCTATTGGCCGGGGTACCAAAGTGACCCTTCACCTCAAAGAAAACCAGACAGAGTACTTATAAGAGAGGAGGGTCAAGGAAGTGGTGAAGAAACACTCTCAGTTCATAGGCTACCCCAACACTCTCTACTTGGAGAAGGAACGAGAGAAGGAGATCAGTGATGATGAGGCAGAGGAAGAGAAAGGTGAGAAAGAGGAGGAAGATAAGGAGGATGAGGAGAAGCCTAAGATTGAAGATGTGGGATCTGACGAGGAGGATGACAGCGGCAAAGATAAGAAAAAGTAAACAAAGAAGATCAAGGAGAAGTACATTGACCATGAAGAGCTGAATAAGATGAAGCCTATTTGGACCAGAAATCCGGATGACATCACTCAAGAGGAATATGGTGAATTTTATAAGAGCCTCATCAATGATTGGGAAGACCACTTGGCAGTCAAGCACTTCTCTGTAGAAGGTCAGTTGGAGTTCAGGGCATTGCTCTTCATTCCCCAGCGAGCTCCCTTTGACCTTTTTGAGAACAAGAAGAACAACAACAACATTAAATTGTATGTCTGTCATGTCTTCATCATGGACAGCTGTGATGAGCTGATACCTGAGTACCTCAACTTCATCTGTGATGTGGTTGACTCTGAGGACCTGCCTCTGAACATCTCCCGAGAAATGCTCCAGCAGAGCAAGATCCTGAAAGTCATCCGCAAAAACATCGTGAAGAAGTGCCTGGAGCTCTTCTCCGAGTTGGCCGAAGACAAGGAGAACTACAAGAAGTTCTATGAGGCCTTCTCCAAGAATTTAAAGCTTGGAATCCATGAAGATTCCACTAACCATCGCCGCCTTTCTGAGCTCCTCCACTATCACACCAATCAGTCTGGAGATGAGATGACTTCTCTGTCAGAGTACGTGTCTCGCATGAAAGAGACACAGAAGTCCATCTACTATATCACTGGTGAGAGGAAAGAGCAAGTGGCCAACTCTGCCTTTGTGGAGCGTGTGCGGAAACGGGGCTTTGAGGTGGTGTTTATGACTAAGCCTATTGATGAGTACTGCGTGCAGCAGCTCAAGGAATTTGATAGAAAGAGCCTGGTCTTAGTGACTAAGGAGGACCTGGAGCTGCCAGAGGATGAGGAAGAAAAGAAGAAAATGGAAGAGAGCAAAGCAAAGTTTGAGAATCTCTGTAAGCTCATGAAGGAGATCTTGGACAAGAAGGTTGAAAAAGTGACAATCTCCAATAGGCTCGTGCCTTCCCCCTGTTGCATTGTGACAAGCACCTATGGCTGGACAGCCAACATGGAATGCATCATGAAGGCCCAGGCCCTGCGAGACAACTCTACAATGGGCTACATGATGGCCAAAAAACACCTAGAGATCAACCCTGACCATCCCATCATGGAGACCCTGAGGCAGAAGGCTGAGGCAGACAAAATCGACAAAGCTGTCAAGAACCTGGTGGTGCTGCTCTTTGAAACTGTGCTGCTCTCCTCTGGGTTCTCACTTGAGGATCCCCAAACCCACTCCAACCGCATCTACCGCATGATTAAACTAGGCCTGGGCATTGATGATGAGGTCACTGCAGAAGAGCCCAGTGCTGCAGTTCCTGATGAGATCCCCCCACGGAGGGTGATGCGGATGCCTCTCACATGGAAGAAGTGGATTAAAGGCTCCTGGGAAGCCCCTGCCCTCTGTATAGTATCCTTGTGGCTCCCCCAGCAGGCTTGACTGGTCCTTACCCACCTGGCTCTGCTCATGTCTACAAGAATCTCTTCTATCCTTTCCTTGTGCCCTAAGGCAGGAAGATCCCTCCCACAGAATAGCAGGGTTGGGTGTTGTGTATTGTGTTTTTTTTGTTTTATTTTGTTCTGAAATTAAAATATGCAAAATAAAGAAGATGCAGTTTTATACACACACAAAAAAATATATCAGCAGCAAGAAGCAATCCTGGAATGAAGTATCTGAGGACCCTAGGATCTCAGAGCCTACCCACTGCAGCCATGCAAAACGGTGGGCCATGTCCAGAAAACTCACTTTCCATAGCCTTTCCTAGATGGCTTCTGACAAGATTGAGCCTTTAAATAGATTTTGTATCATTTTAATTATGCTCTGCCCCTTAAAAGTTATATGACAAGTTTATCTTTTGTAAATATGAGAAAACAATGAATTGAGTTATACTAATTTTTCAAAGTCTACTTTTTATGATGGTTCTTAAATGCTTTAATCTCCCTTCTAGCCCATCACTCACCAGAGGTAGTGGAAAAGAAAGGATACAGGGGAAGAGGACCTGTTTAGAAATGGTTCTTTGGAACAACTACCATATGTGTTGTAAGGAAATCAGCAGTTCAGTTCCCAGGTCAGCAGCAGCAGTTCGATCTGCTGATAAACACTTCATGGATATACTAGCAGTCCACTCCAGTAGAGTGGGGATAGCAAACACGAGATCAGCACCAGTGACACTACCTAGCAGAGACAGCCAGGCCTCAGCCTTGGCATGAGTCAACAGGAGGGACTACCAGGAATGCCAGTGGAAGTTCTCAGCTGTGCCTCTCTCAGTGAAGCGAAGATCAATGAAGAAGTGAGACCAGCAAGCGCCACACAGCTAGCTCTATAAGCAAGCCTAGCCCAGCCTCAGTCACTCTTCATGGAGTCCTATTTATGCTCCCTCCAAACATCACCTGTCCTCCATGGGTCTTGCCTCAGCACATGAGTCTGACTTAGCAAAGCTCCAAGTGAGTTTGTCTCAGGTAATATCACTCCACCAATCAGCTTGAGTCCACGGTAGAGGCAAGAAGCTGTGGCACACTACCAGAAGTTTTTTTGGTGCATTTCTCTCTATGGAGTCCCAACAAATGGAGCTCAACTACTCAGTGTAAAGTGTACCAACACGTATGTCATTAGAGAAGAATCCTTCATCACATGTCCTTTCACTTGCTTGCTTTAGCAGAACATCCTTTCACCTGTGTCTTCTTCAGAGAAATGTTCCTTCATGTGTTTGCCCCAGCAAAACACCATCTGACACAACTGACTTTCCAAAGAACCCTTAAGTTTCTACTTTACAAGCGTTTATCAAATCAGTTCTGTGTTCTACTTTATTATTCCAGTTCCACTGATGTACTCGATCTTCGTATCAGTATCACAGTGTCTGGACTACTCTTAAGTCACCTTGTAATTTAGCAATGTCAGTTTCAGTCACTCATGGTTTTTCCTCAGAGGTTGTCACTATGACCTCATGCTTTCTGATGGGTCCTTCAAACTTTAAGTTATCTCCATACCGTCCTGTCCAACACAGTAACCTGGAGTGCCACATGTAACACTTATTTTTACACAAAACTAGAATTTAGTTATTTAGTCAAACAGGATCCCCCAACCCCAGGTGCTCAGTGCCAGCATGTCTGTCTATTTATAATGCAGATATAGAACATGGCCTTTGTCATAGGATGTCACATTTAGTGCTGTTTATGAGAACACATGTGATTTAGATTGGATGGTGGGCAATGGCTCATCAAACATTCAGAGTTCTCTTGATGTTCCTCTGAATGTTAAATGACATTTCTTTGAAGTCCTGTATTTTTAAAAATGCTTATTTTAATTATGCATGTTTCAGTGTGTGCATCTACATCACCTGTATGGATGTTTGTGGGGCCCAAAGTGTTAGATTCTTTAGTGCTGGAGTTACAAGTAGTTGTCAATCACCCAGTGTAGGTGATGGGAATCAAACTCAGCCTCTTTGCAAGAGCAGTGTATGACTTTAGCTGCTGAGCCATTTCTCTAGCCCTATGTCCTGTATCTTTTGATGATAGCTGATTTTGTGTTGTAGTATAGAACTAGACATGATGACAAACATCCGATGATTTGAAGGATGAGTGATGAGCAAGACACAGATTATAGGAGTATAGCATGATTGAACATGTTCCAGCTACTGTGGTGACAGTCTTCTTCAATCAGCACAGTTCAGTTGATCTTAATTATGTAAAACATGTCCTGTAAGCTTTCCTCTTAGTGAAGCTGTAGGTATTATATAGTCCCACAAATGGAAACCTTAAAACATTAAAACCAATATCTGGCTGTTTTACAGGTGTCAGATTATATCAGTTGTTTCTGAAATCTTTGGCAACCTGTTCTTTATGGTTACCGTATGGGAGCTTGCTTGTAAATCAGACTGCATGATAGCTCCTTTTCCCACACTAAAGCATGGAATACTCAAGAGTATGCTTATCTCAGCTTGGATTTGGGCTTTAAAAGAGTGTTCTAATTCATCTGTGAATTAAAATGATCAGAAATATTTTCACCATGCAATTCTATGCTTTTTGAGTACAGATTGCTAAGAGTGCTGGAATACTCATTCTAATTGGCCCAAATCACACCAAAATGAGTACAACTAATAAAACAAAAGAAAGCACACTGTCTGTTAGCTTCAAAGTGCAGCCCTGAGCTCTCCCCAGAATCCTACACAGTAAATGAGTCTAAGCAACTGCCAGTGGGATGCCCTGCACAGGTTCCATGCAGGTTTGGGAATAATTAAAAACAGAATTCTTTGAGTTACTCTTCTATTTCTGTGTAGAGATACCATGGCCAGAGCAACTTATGACAGAATGCATTTGATTTATTTTTGGTGGGGGGAAATGTTATAGCACTGTTGGATCTATGACCATCATGGTAGGAAGGAGCATGACTGTAGGTAGACATGGCACTGAGCAATAGTTGAGTGTTTATATGTGATCCACAAGCACAAAGCAGAGAGAGACAATGGAGTGATGTGGGCTTCTAAAACCTCAAAGCCCACTTCCAGTGACACTCCTCCTTCAACAAGGCTACACCTCCTAATCCTTCCCAAACAGTTCCACCAACTGGAACCAATCATTCAAACATGAGGCTATGGGGGTTATTCTCATTCAAATAACTACAACTGATAAATCCAATCAGTAAATGTGAATGCTCCCCCCTCCTTTTTGGGAGACAGAGTCTCACCATGTAATTCTGCCTGTCTTGGAATTCACTATGTAGACCAGGCTGGCCCTGAACTCAGAGATCCTCCCACCTCTCCCTCCTGAGTTCTGGGATAAAGGCATAGACCATCATACCTGGCAAGTGCTCAGGTTTTGTTTGTTTGTTTGTTTGTTTTGTTTTGTTTTTGTTGTTGTTCTTTTGTTTTTTTAAAAAATAAATTTATGATATTTGTTGAATTCTTTATGGTATTTTGATAAACTTGATTAGTTGAAACTGAATAGTGTCTTTGTTTCAAATAGATGGGCTTACTTTATTGGTGCTTATTAATGGAAATAATTCCCATTTAGTATGCTGCACCTCAGGGTATATTTTTGATGTACTTATTATTTTGCTGTTGAATCCTAAACAGTTTTTTTTTTGTTTTTTTAGTGTAGGCAGTTTTTTATGTTGATGTGAAGTAACCCTATATGCACTTTTTTTGTTTTTGTTTTTGTTTTGATCTATTATGTCAACCATGGACAGCAAGCCCAAGACTCCACAGATCAAAGGATATGCCAAAAGTTCTGTGTGTGGGAAACCAAGGGACTCCAAGCATTTGAGCTTAAGAGTAGTGCAAACAAAGCATGTCTCATTTTATTATTAAATCAAGCAAAACATTCAGTGACATTTACAGTTAGCTTAAGCAAAATGGAAGTACAATGAGGGAATACACTGGATATTATGTCTTATCATCTTCAGTCATGTGAAAAGAGTCATAAATATTCCTCCCAGGTCTTTGCCACATTCCTGGACATTCCCATCAGGTTCTTGCATTTGTGTGCACCCACTTATCATAGTTTATGCAGTGCTTTCTAGCAGGCTACCCAGTAGAGAAGCATTCTGTACGCTGTCCACAGTTCACAGCTTTCTTATGTACTTTCCCACATATTAACCTCACATCAGCCAAGCCTTAACTAAGGCAATTCATGAGTTCTATATTGACAAGTTCTATATTGACTGAGAATCTAGAAACTGATTCTCAGTCACAGCAGTAGCACCAGACCCCATCATTTATTTTCTATTGAAAAAAAAAACTATACGAATTCCCCACTTCCATAACACACCACTCTTCCTTAGTGTCTACCATCTTTAGGAGATCCATCATTATTGAAATCTTTCTTCATATTCTGGGATTAAAGGTTAGTCTCCACACGACTAATCTTAATATCCTTATAGTTCCCCCTGTGGTGAGCTCATCCATCCAAATTGCACTAATTGGCACATCTTTGCTGATAGATAAATAGGCTTAAGTTGTACTTCTAGCTTAGATTCTACCTCCTGGTCCCTGCCTTAAAATACACATTTTTTACTTTCCTATACAAATCCATTAGATACTGATTAAAAGGGTTGGTCAAGTATGTGCTACAAGCCAATGCACAATGCTGGCCGCTGAGAGGATCTTCATCCACTGATGTGCGGCTGTAGTGCCTTCTGCCCTCTTTCCCTTCGTCACTCACAGTGTTGAGAAGATTGCACTTAAGGGCTGACATTTAATGAAATAAATGTTTTACCACTTTCAGCAAGGAGACAGGAATGAAGAATACAAAAATGGCCCCAGACAGTGTGGGATGCTGTCCAGAGGCACTCAGCAGGCAGCAGTGTTTGTACACATCTGAACATGCAGCAACATGAAAAATACAGTGTTCAGTTTTAGTCGGTGAATCCCCAGGTTTCTTAGGACCATATATCAACTTTATTTGCTTAAATAAACCAAGGCATATCTGCAATCCCAGCACCTGGGAGGTGGAGGCAGGAGAGTTAGGAGCTCAAGGTCAGCCTCAGTTGTAATGTCAACTCAAGGCCAGCTTGGGATACATGAGTCCTTGTTTCCAAACACCTGAAAAGTGCTTAAATAAGGTTTAAAAATCTTACCTCTGCTTTGTCATCTCTATTCACTTTCTTATTTAGTTATATTTTAGATTTCCTCATTAATAGCAAAACTCTGCATTAAAACTGGAATGTGAAGAATGGGTTTTGTTTATTCCTTAGTTTTATATAATCCTTGGAGCAGTCCTAAAACCCTACAACCTGCTGAGCTTAAGTATGAGGAAAATCTGATTTATATACATGCACACACATACAGACACAAATATGTATATGTATAGTGACATTTTGAAACAGATTATTTACACTTATGTCTTTGAGTATCACAATTTACCTAGTAGTCCTTTTTTTTTTGTACAGACATGTGCCTTAGTAAAAAATTTTTACTCTTGAGAATTTTATGCATCAATACAATGAAATATATATACCCCATTTCTTCTCTCCAGCTTCCCATGTCATTCCCAAAATATTCTCTCCCAACTTAATGTTTTTTAAATTAAAAGTTAAATTAAAATTATTTTATTTTACAAGTATAGGTGTTTTGCCTGCATATATGTCTGAATACCACATGTGTGTCTGGTGACTGAGTAGAACAGAAGAGGGTCTCAGATCTCCTGTAATTGGAGTTATATATGGTTGTGAGCTGTCATGAAGGTGTTGAGAATTGAACCCAGATCCTCTTGCAGAGCAGTCAGTGCTCTTAATCACAGAGCCATCTCTCTAGTCCCCATCCCTATTTTTTGATAACTCACTCAGTCTAGGAATTATCTTTTTTTTTTTTTAAATATGCCCTTTGCTTTTTATTTTACAGCCTTAGTTACATTATAAACTAAAAGGAATTTGGGCCAACATGGTTTATGGACCACGTGAACAATATAAAAACAATAGAACATGTCAACAGCACACATCTACAAATATAAACACAAGGCAGACTTTTAAAATGCCAAAGACTTTGTAACTTTTGTCAGCTTTAGGTCTAAGTTAATCAGGTCATTTTTCATAGCATAAGCAATCCTTAACCCCAAACCTAGACTTTTAGAGAAATGATTTTCAGTATAAGTAAAATAGAGGGCCGTAGTTTTAAAGGTACAGAGCCTAACATGATTAGTCATGGAGCTTAAGCAGGGTGAGCAGGCACAAATGCTAGGTTCTGATGCAGGGATGGTTCAATACCCGGAAATCCATCAATGTAATCCACTGCATAAACAAACTCAAAGAAAAAAACCACATGGTCATTTCATTAGATGCTGAAAAAGCATTTGACAAAATTCAGCATCCCTTCATGATAAAAGTCTTGGAAAGATCAGGAATTCAAGGCCCATACCTAAACATAGTAAAAGCAATATACAGCAAACCAAACTAAACATCAAACTAAATGGAGAGAAACCTGAAGCAATCCCACTAAAATCAGGGACTAGGCAAGGCTGCCTCTCTCTCCCTATCTATTCAATATAGTAATTGAAGTTCTAGCTAGAGCAATTAAACAACAAAAGGAGGTCAAAGGGATACAAATTGGAAAGGAAGAAATCAAAATATCACTCTTTGCAGATATAATTGTATACTTAAGTGACCCGAAAAACTCCACCAGAGAACTCCTACAGCTGATAAACAGCTTCAGCAAAGTGGCTGGATATAAAATTAACTCAAACAAATCAGTAGCTTTCCTATACTCGAAGGAAAAACAGGCTGAAAAAGAAATTAGGGAAATGACACCCTTCACAATAGTCACAAACTATATAAAGTATCTTGGTGTGACTCTAACCAAACAAGTGAACGATCTGTATGACAAGAACTTCAAGTCTCTGAAGAAAGAAATCGAAGAAGACCTCAGAAGATGGAAAGATCTCCCAT
>CM052703.1:46248571-46264950 GCA_028551405.1 Uromys caudimaculatus
GTAGATGAGTTTTGAAAATTAAACGAGACCTTGACAAAGAGCTTGCTTGGTCTCCTTCTTCTCTCTCTCGCCCATTCTCTCCCACAGGTCATGGGGTCTCCTCGGGTTTCCCTCCAATAACTGGTCCCGCTGGTCGGGGCAATAGCAGAAATGTTAGTAACATTGGGCAAAATGTTTAGAAAAAGAAAATGAGAGAAAAGTAACATATAGTTATCTCATCTTCCTCTGAGCTATTCAAATTTTAGTTTTTTAAAAAATACTTATTGTTATGTGCATGGGTGCTTTGCCCACATTTATGTCAGTGCACCGTGTGCCTGTGGTGCCCACGGAGGTTAGAAGGGGTGTTTGATCCTCTGGGACTGGAGTTACAGACAGCTGTTAACTGCCATGTGGGTGCTCGGAATCAAACCTGGCTCATCTGGAAAAGAAGACGGTGCTCTAAACAGCTGAGCCGTCTCTCCAGCCCCCATCCACGACCTCATGATAGAGAGCATGGTGTGGATCATAGATTTGGGGATCTTGCTGCTCATCTGCTCATGCGATTCTAGGAACGGAAGTTCTCTCGGTAACACTCACAGAAGCCTTGCACCTATGCAGCTGTGCAGAGTTTCTGGGGGGGACTTGTTCCAGGACTCTCCACAGATACCCACATCTTCATATATGTATCTCCCCTTTATATCACATAATTTGCTTTTTGTGTATCAACTATATATACTTCCAAATACTTTTAATCAATTCTAGATTGCCTCTAGTAATTGGCAGAGTACAAATGCTGCAAAGAGCTTCACACTGTATTGAGATAAAGGTAGGAGTCTGAGGATGTTAGTGCAGATACATGGTTTTTCCAATATTCATCTGCAGAATTGATTGTTTCTGCAGATGAGAAACCAAAACAGATTGAAGCCTTGAAAATATTACTCATATGGAACTAAGCAATAACACACATTCAGTTCATACTCCCAATGTTATGTGTAGCTAGCTGTTGATTGCCAACCGTTGTATTGTAGATGCATCAGTGGGCACCACATGATTATTTCTTCTCTGCATTTTTATTGGCTATGGTTTTCTGTAGTGGTCTCTGTAGGATGCCAAGAGAATTATGGGCAAATAAGGAATGCTGAAGGCAGGAGAAAGTCTTTTCAGGGAGGAGAACCCCAGTTGATTATCCAATTCCAAATGGTCAGCCCTGAAGTCATATACATATAATTAACATTATATAGACTGAGTGGATTGTATCTATGTATTTAGGAATATGTAGATTTATATTTTATTTATACATGTGTACACACATATGTATTGATGTTTAACCACAGTTAGAGAGAGAAAAAGAGGGCAGATGTTGTGAATTTGAGAGAGAACATAGGTGGGGCACACTGAAAGGGTTTTCGAAGGGATGAAAGAGAAAGGGGAAAATGAGATAATTATATTTTAGTTTAAAAAATAAAAAAAATAAAGAATACACTGTCATTCTCATGTCATGACTGACAGATTTAGAATATGAAGCAAAAGGCACCTATATTACTTAGTATTGGGATGTGCATAAAGTTGTGTGTTATGCATCCATATAAAGTATCTTCTTCTGGTAAAATGATAACAAGGTTTGAAATGATTGATGTAACTAAAATGCCAGCTAGAAGGAGTCAGCTGAGCTGGATCTGTAGGGTTTGGCCATACTAAGAAAGTGTGTTTTCCTTTGGGTTCCCCCTTTCTAGGCGTTTATATTCTTAATCTTGATTTTTTTTATCATGCTTTTTTGTTTATTTGTTTTGTGAATTGACCACTCAATCATATCAATTAGGAAATAATTGTTTTTTGATTTCACATATGTGTGACTTAGAATATTCACATATCAGTTCAAACCTTATGAAACCTAAAACTCATGCAAGAAAAACTATTTTCCAACAACATAGTAGTTACTGTCAATATTGTAATTGGGGGGCATTTAGGTGATTTTAACAGTTCATTGCAAATAGTTATCAATTAAAACATTTAAAATATTTTTAAAATTAATTCTTTGAGAAATTCATACACTATACAGTGTATTTTTATAATATTTACTCCTGGTTCTTCCCCCTAATTTTTCTCAGCTCAGGCTCTCTTTCCATCCCCACCCCCAACTTTCTGTCTTCTTTTTGTGATACTTTATTGAGTCTAATTTGTGCTGCACAGCGGTGGGACCATCCACTAGTGCATGATCCACCTATCAGGTATGCCTCTTTGAGATTTGGGGTGTAAATGATCTGGAGAGCCTGAGTTTAATCACATCAGTGAGAGCCCCCTCACCTCTACAGGCTACCTAAACAAGAAAAGTGAAGGCAGCTGAGCATGGGCTGCCTTACAAAATCACTTAAATCAGCCATGGCTTTCCCCCCTTGTTTCTGAGTGGTGCTGAGCTAGAAGTCTGCCCAAATGGGGGTCTTTATGGCTTTAGAGATCCTGATTCACCTTGCTGTCTTGGTTTGGAGTTGTGCTTGGGACATTGATGGTAAAAGAGCATCTGGAGACACTTCCTAGGAAGGGTAGTGTGTAACAGATGATTGCCTGGCACGCAGGCTCTTTCAGAGGATGCTTCCTTGAAAAAGTAGTGTGCAGTGACTGCTTTCCATGAAGGCCCTTTCCTCCCTACAGAGCTGTGATGTTGCTATAAATTTTCTGGAAGACAAATACTTTCAGGCAAAGCAGACTTGTGAATCTACATTTTTCCTCTTTCTGCTTAGTCTAAGTTCTCAGACATCCTCCTTTCCTATGCTTTGGTCTTTTCTGTATAATGTATCTCATTTACAGAAACATTCCATGGATCTGCATCTCAGTCTGCCTTTTCAAACCTACTGACAATTATCTGTACTTGATAGTATTGAAATTAGTTGTACCGTGTCTCTGAAATTGGCCCTCCTGTTTCCAGAATCTCCATATTTCTTCTTGATGATATTGCTTTTTGTTCTTTTACAAGTATTGCCCTAGCTGGTTGTGATGACACAAGTCTATATAATTCTAGCACTTGGGAAGGTGAAGCTGGTGAATCAGGAGTTCAAAGTCACCTTTAACTACATGTCAATTTCGAGGCTAGCCTGGGCTACAGAAGCACACACACAAACTTACTTCTCCCAGTCACCCATATCAGATTGTGGTGGTCCTAGGAAGCCATGAAGACAAGTCTGTCATGTTTAAAGGTTCATTTCGATATCTTTCCCCCATTTTACCTAGAATCAAGATACTTCCTAGCTTTTAGATCTGACTAAATGCTAGCTTTTCCAAGGCAAAATTCTTGTATTATTGTTATTATTTACAAAGTTCGCTTGTCTATTGCCTTTTGTTGGAAGTGGAGTTTCTTTTAGAACTGAAACACAGGTTTCTTATTTGTCTGCTAGACCTGGAAACCTTGTAGCAGTGAGGACCACATGCGATTCTGGTGTCCTTTCACTTTACAACACAGTCTTTAGGCTACTGCAGCAGTTAATGGCTGAAATAGGCAGCACATGCAGAGAAGGTGGTAACTAGCAGATTCCAGCTTTCTGGGACAGAATGAGTAAGGTATCTGTGCCCTGGTCCTAGTTACTGTTTGGGGGCAAGAAGATTTGCTTAAGTTGATGTATCCAACAGCTATGTGTGGTTCTCAGTAATTTTTCAGCTGTTGGCGGGACTACCATAAAGTGTCCAACTGGAAATGTGTTGATGGGAGGCAGAGGTGAAGCTTTAAAGCTTGCACTTACAGTGTACCCAGGTCCACTTACTTTTTCAAACCTAGTTTTAATCTTAGGTGGTAAGATATATATTTTTTCTTTTAATGAAGCTCTTACCGATTCTCCTATTTAGGGCATATTAGAATAACATTTTAAACACACAAAGAACACCCACCTTCCCCAAAATTCCCCCAAACTCACCTTGTCTTCTTTTTTTTATTTTTTTAAAGTAATGCTTTTTATTTTTTAAAACTATGTTTTTCATTGGAAATTCATTTACATTTCAAATGTTATCCCCTTTCCTGGTTCCTCCCCCCCCCCGAAATCCCTATCCTGCCCCCTTCCGCCTGCTTCTATGATGACTTATCTCTAAAGACCAAGAACTCACAGGCCCCATTGATTTTGGAGGCCGCTGTAGCCTCACACTCATTGACCACATCTATTTTCCATTATGGGAAAATCCATTATGGAAAATTCCTTCCAATGTATCTCTTAAAACTAACTTTTGAGGTTGGCTTCCTGAAGATCTCAGTGTATAGGCTAAGGCAAGGTTTACCTGAGGGTGAATTTCCCGCGTGAGTTTTCTCTCTTCAGACTCCTTTCTCTCATGGCTGAGGTTGCTGTGAGCTCCTCTGGACCCTATTTTCTTTTCATCCCCTCACAAAGGCTGTGGGGATAAAGCATTCCCTGTCACACACTCCTGAATCTCAGTTCTGCAGAAGGAAAAAAATCATAGGTGATTTTATTTTTTCATCCTTGATGTTGCTGGTTTTCACCTGTGAAATATCAGACATCTATCTACGTATGTGAGAGTGATAATTAAGCAGATGTATTTTGAAAATAATGATAATCTCAAAGTCCTTTGTAGGCTCTTTTTAAAGCTGCGTTTACTCTTGACAGAAAATTAGCTCTTTCTTGAAGTTAACACACACGTGACATTTTCTCATGTGTGTCTTCCTGCAGTGGACGTCAGTTGTTCTCAGGACTGGATGATTGTTATCGTTAGCATGGCTTCCCAGGACAGAAGCAATCCATATGTTTTTGCTCATGAATTACTTCTGGGACGGGGCTGCCCTGCAACTCGAATACACACATATCAATATGATTTTATATACCCTGTTTTTCACTGTGGCATCAGGTCAAAGGTGAGAACTTTGTAGTGCTGTCTGTAAAAGTAGTAAGTGTTTTGTCATGCTTATTTGCTTACTGTTAACATTATGGTCCTTTAACTGAGCCATATCCATGATTCTACTGGTAATAACCAATGACTGCAGCACATTAGACTCCACATGTATTCCTCCCCAATTATTGGGTCGATTTCAGGCCCAGAAACTTGTAGCACAGATCTGCAGACTCATGATGCAGGCAATGATTTTAAATAATTTAAAAAGATTATAGTCTATTTCACAAAAGCTTGGCAAGAATTGTTAAGCAAAATTTTATTTTTGTTTATCTATATTTGTGCATGAATACATACAGGTGTCTATGAAAGCCAAAAGAGAACATCTGATCTTCTGAAGTTACAGAAGTTGTAGGCCACCTGACGTGGGTGCTTGGAACCCAAACTGGGTCCTCTGCAAGAGCCTCAAGCACTTCTATTCACCTATTTATCTTCCTAGCTCCTTCACAAACAATCTTAAATTTTATTCAATGCTTATAATGTTCCAGGTCACCAGCCCTGGTAATGTACATGATATTAAATGTTCAATTCAATAGTCAATTCAGTTTACTCATCTGAAATCTACCCATTCTCCATTAGGATGTGTGCCTATATGAGAGTGGATCTTCATTGGAATTAAATATCTGTTAGCTAGCTATTCAGCTAGGGATGAATTTAAAGCGGTAATTTCATTCTGGGACATTGTTTTCCTATAGATTTTTTAAGTTTATATATATATACTATAATAATATTTTAGAGCCATTTACTGATTGTCTTATCACTTATGACAGGGCACTGCATTTGGAAAATTAGGCACCTGGAGCTTCAGATGGGGGGGTTTACACAATTGGCCCAGGTGTGGTTGATGGGCTGATGAGGATTTATTAATAACTAAGACTGATTTCCCTCCAGAACCTGTGCTTTAAACCATTTTTTTTGGTTATTTGGCTCCAAATTGTATAACTAAAAAACTGCTGAGGGCTGAAGAAATCATTCTGTGGGTAAGAGTGCTTTCTCTGCAAACATCAGAACCTGAGTTTGAAAGCCCCTGAACCATGTGAAAAGGGAGGTGTGGCTGGAGAGGCTTGTAATCCTAGCCCTGGGGAGCAGAGATGGGTGAATGCTGAGGGCTTGCTGGCCAGCGAGCCTAGCCCAAATGGTGAGCTTCTGGTTTCGTGGAAGACCCTGCCTTGAAGCATAAGTTGGAGCAGAATAGAGAAAAACACCTACACGATGCTCTGGCCTCTGCATGCGCACAAATGGGTGGGTACATCCACACACTTATGTGCATCTAGTACATGCAGGCCATGTACAAACACAAGAGAACAATACACACACACACACACACACACACACACACACACACACACACACACACACAGAGGAGCAGGGAGATGCAACAGAGACATGCAAAGAGAAAGATGAAGAGACAGAGAGACAAAGGCACTCAGAAATAACTACTGAATGCTTTTCAATAATATTCTATTACAAAGACTGTTAAACGATAGTTTGCTTCTGTGTCTTAAGATGCTCCTGTCTAAAAGTATTTTCAGTTCACTCTTACAGTGTTCCTTTTCTGTCCCGTTATTAAGTGGCTGGGACTTCATATGTACCTGAGAATGATAGAAACCACCTTTTGAAATACTGATGATTTCTGTTTTGTGTTCACCTCTATGAGTGGCTCTTCTGCTGCTAGAATACCTTCTTTCTGAACAGTGTGGTCTCCTAGGTTATCTCAGAAGAAACCGCCAGTTTTGAAACTGAGATGTACTTTCGTCCAAGGAACCATTCTTTGGAACTTCAGATAATCCCTTTGTGGTGTTCTGCATCTCGGTGAGTCCAGTGGATCTCTCTCCTTTGAGCTGGTCTTACAGAAACAGAGACTTTACAGACTATATCCTGACCTGCCCATGAGAATAATTCAAACAAACTCTAAGTAACTATTTATAAAATCTTCAGCAGATACCTTATTATTTTATATTTTAAAAGTTAAATATATTACTTAATTTTAGAATCCAAACACTACGGAGTTGAAAGGATCTAACATATAGTCAGAGATTATTTTACAGTTTTGTAGTTTACAGCTACAAATCAAGATAAAATACCCCATCACCCTTAATAAATAGAAGAACTAGGCATTCACACACACACACACACACACACACACACACACACACACACACATACACATTAATTTGGGAATCTGAAATTTAGTTTGTTTTATATTTACTTATTTAATTATTTTGTGTGTATTTGTGGGTACATATGCCACAGTATTTGTATGGAGATCAGTGGACAAGTTGTGGGAATTGTTGTTCTGCTTCCAACCTGTGGGGTCTGGAAATTGAACTTGGGTCATAAGACTATCTGGCATGAACCTTTATCTGCTGAGTCACTGGTCCATGGCATCAATGTATTTTGCTGTTATCTCATTTATAGTACAATCCTCGTAATAAACTTTATTTTATGTTATGAGACTACATGGCTAAAATGTGAGTGGAAAACAAATCTGCCATTTTAATAGGAACTAGAAGAGAATGAAGAAGGGTTTGTTCACCTTTATGATTAAATCACTTGTTTGCAATTTTATGCAACTAATATTGGATCCAGAAAGTGCCCCATGGGAACCTTGAGATAAAATGCAATAGCAACTGGATGCACAACTTATAACCTTGTCTAATAAACAAAAATACTTGATATTAAAAAAGAATTTAGAGTTCAGAGCAAATGTGTAATATATTTTAATATTTGTTTTTGTTTCACTGTGATAAAATACACATAAGATAAGATTTGCCATCATTACCACCCGTACATGTGGATTTCAGTGGCAGAAAACACATTTACCTTGGTAGTATTTATGATCTTCCATTTAACTATTTTTCTAAGGTAAACTAGGTTGAGGGATTTAGTGACATTCTGGGGGTACCAGAATCCCCAATAAAAGCCAAACTTGATTAAGTTATATATGCATACATGTATATACATGCATAAATGTCTCATCTTTCCATATACCACTCTACGCTGGTTGTAATGTAGAGTTCTAACCCATTGTCTCATGGCTAGTGCTTCTTCAGTAGACTTCCATATTAACAGAGATGAATGGGCATTCCTCTGTCAACAGTGATTACTCTCTTGTTTTTGGTCTACTCACCTTAGAAAAAGTGATGGCAATGGACTGGGGAGAAGACTCAGCAATTAAGAGTACTTACTGCTTTCGCACATGTCTTGGTTCAATTCCTAGCACCCACATGATGGTTCACAGCCATCAATCTCTCCTGTTCCAGGGGTCTGAAGTCTTCTTCTGACTTCTTCAGGCACCAAGGCATGAACATTGTATGCATACACACCTGCAGGCAAAACATTCTTACACATAAAATAAATAAATTTAAAATTAGAAAAATGATGACTAGTCAGATAAACAGACATGAGCAGAGCTTTGGTGCATAGACTTTAAGGTTGTATATCCATTCATTCACCTTCAGAAATCCAACCGAGTTACTGATCAGAAACTCACTAGGGAGACCTGGTCTTGAACTTGCAGTGATACTCTGCCTTCTAAGTTATCGAGTTGATGATGTGATGGGTTTAATATAGATAAGAATAATTTGACTCCAAGTTTTGACTTGGAAAGCTATGGCACCAAGAAGTCCAATCTTGATTCTCTCTGTTCCCCTTTTCTTTAGGAAATCAGTGTGGCTTATGCCAGTGACTACGGTGGAGGACCTAAAACCACCTGAGAGTCACCTTAGGACCGATTTTGAAGCTACTCCAGAAGAGTTGGGGTTATTAAATGTTCACCAAGCTGCTTCCTCCCCGAATAGGAGATAGGGACAGTGCTGGCATCACAAATTTCACTGTGAGACAAATCTTTTTTTTTTCCAATAAGAAAAACAATACTGCCATAAGTTTCTCCTTAGATACCTCATTCCTATACACCAATTAAATAAAGGCTCTGCGTATGAAGATGTATTCTTTGATTATTTCACTCATGTGTATGGCTTGTAAATTAGATGTTAAATATTAGGCAATTTATATTATTCATTTAAATTTTGTTTTCTCTTTTGTACCTAGATTCAAGAATATGTCCTTAATGGCAAATTTGAACATTTAACGTTTATTTTTTAAATGGTGGTGGTGGTGGTGGTGGTGGTGGTGGTGGTGTGTAATGTACACACATACCATGATGCTTATGTAGAGGGCAGAGGACAACCTGTGGGAGCTGATTCTTCTCTTCAACTATGTGAGCCCCAGGGATGGAACTCAGGTTGTCAGGGACAGGTGGTAGGCACCTTTAACTGCTTATCCATCCTACCAGCTCACGCATGTTTTGATCTAATAGAAACATGTTCTAAATGTTTTCAGTAAGAATAGTGAGCAGGGACAGGTGCATTAATGCATCAGAATTGAAATTTTGGGCCTAGTTTATGTTTTAACAACTAACACGCTAACTCCTAGGAAAGAGAAATAGTCTCTTGTTTTAGTATGTTTAGCATTCTAAGTAAAAAAAGCTGCATCCTAAAACTAATTTAAGATCACATCATACTCAGATGACTAATCTATGAGAAAATTCAATTCACGGTTTGAATTTAAGCAAATATTCCCATCACTGAAGTTTGATGTCAGATGTCTCCTCTCCTTCAGTAATGTTTCATCTGCATTTGTAACAACTGACCAAGATTGGCAGGCACAGACTCATCCCGTGGGTCAGTCCACTGGAAGACTTTGTATTGCTAAGTACTTCTGTCTGTTTCCTGCTCAACAGACAACCTGCACTCAGAGCACAAGCCCATTAGCACAGAGGTGGTGTCTGTGAAACTTAGACAAAATATATCTTCCTTTAATTGTGTTTCTTGAGTTTCTCATGGCAGCGGGAAAGCTGACTAATAGAGGAGGTGGTGCGGATTTTCTCCTCTCAGCATTCTTAAGGGATAAGATGAACAGCGCTAGAACAGCCCGGATTTAGGAAGATGATTCTAAAACATCTTATCCCGGTGCCTGATTTCACAGGCCTATTGGTTAGACTCAGGTGGGGAAGCAGTGTATCTTAAATGTACATGGCGATTTAAGGATGAGCCAGAACAAATCCAGTTTCCTTCTTCATTTCACCAATTATTTAAGCTTCTCTCTCAAGGCCATAGTTTTTCTTTTTTTTTCTTTTTTTAAAGATTTATTTATTTATTTATTTTATGTGAGTACATTGCTGTCTTTAGACACTCCAGAAGAGGGCGTCAGATCCTATTACAGATGGTTGTGAGCCACCATGTGGTTGCTGGGATTTGAACTCAGGACCTCTGGAAGAGCAGTCAGTGCTCCCAACCGCTGAGCCATCTCTCCAGCCCCCATAGTTTTTCTAAGAGAGAAATAAGTGCTGGTTTAAAGCATACAGAGGTGCCTATTTTTGACCTTTAAAATGTCACTTCATGTGACTGAAGGGCTTTACATGCTTTCTGCTCTTTGAACCTGTTTGTAGTGCTTGCTGAAATGGTTGCTCCCATTTTCAGTTTACAAACAATGCAGTTGAAACCTCAAGTTCCCTTTATGACTTTACAGCTCTAAAAAATAATAAAAAAAGTTAGCTTTTCCCCACTTTCTTGTGCTTCTTCCTTCATCCTCTAAGTCATGTTCTTGTCACTTTTTTCTTTTGTGATTTCCACCTAGAATGGCTTTTGTTGTACTCGGGTGGTGGTGGCGGCGTGGTGGTGGCAGTGGCAGTGACGATGGTGGTGCCGTGGGAGTAGAGATGGCGATGTGTTCTGCCTTTTGCCACTCTCCTTTCTACCAGTTCCTTGTGACTTCTGTTTAGGTCTTATCTTTCACCTGTCCCTGCACTTGGCTCTGGGTTCTGGAGTCAGCCTTGGACCATAAGACTGCTGCTCAACTTCTGCTTGCCTATTCTCCACAATGTCTTACCCCAAACTGTCCTTCAGCTGTGGTATCACACCCTGTTCCTCTTTCATGTGCTCTTTCCACCCAGGATCTGTTTTTTACAACTGCTAGGTCCTCACTTTTCATCCCTTTTCTCTTCCATGGACTCTCCACCTTACCTTTTCTTTCTTTCTTTCTTTCTTTCTTTCTTTCTTTCTTTCTTTCTTTCTTTCTTTCTTTCTTTCTTTCTTTCTTTCTTTCTCTCT
Source organism: Uromys caudimaculatus (assembly GCA_028551405.1). NCBI lineage: Eukaryota > Metazoa > Chordata > Mammalia > Rodentia > Muridae > Uromys > Uromys caudimaculatus. The sequence goes on from CM052703.1 coordinate 46,259,542, forward strand.
CTCTCTCTCTCTCTCTCTCTCTCTCTCTCTCTCTCTCTCTCTCTCTCTCTTTCTTTTTGGTTTTTTGAGACAGGGTTTCTCTGTGTAGCCCTGGCTGTCCTGGAACTCACTCTGTAGACCAGGCTGGCCTCGAACTCAGAAATCCACCTGTCTCTGCCTCCCAAGTGCTGGTATTAAAGGCATGTGCCACCACCGCCCGGCCACCTTACCTTTTCTTGAATCACTCAGGACAAGACAGGTGTTTCTCATGAGATTGTAGCAATGAACAAGGGGCTGAAAACTAGAGTCAAGTTCATCCTTAATACATAGCTGCAAAGAAGTTGGCAAGATTTTGTGCATGGGCTGGTTATGTACTTCTTTTGGTAGAGTGCTTACTTATCACTCCCAGAACTCAGACTTCCATCCCCCATACTCTATAAAAACCGAGTATGAAGATGCATGCCTGTAATTTGAGAACCTGCCGAGAGAGCAGGCTCAAAAGCTCAGGGTTGTTCTTAATTCCACAGCGAGTCTAAGGCTAGCTTGAGCTCTGTGAGACCCTGTGTCATAACAAGAGGTTATGTTTGCATCCTAGGACTTTATGGAATGTAGAATTCAAGAGAATTCCAACTGCTGTACAATCATTTGAACAACAGTAAGATCTAAGAAGAGAAGAACTTAAGGTGGAATTTGTAGTTGAAAAGGCCAAGAGTTGAAGTATTTACAGAATGTCCAGGGGAAGAATGCAAAGTCCCACGTGTAACTGGTTGAGATTAGCACAGACAGAGGGAGCATGCACAATGGGAGAGAAGCCCACCAAGGACTTTGGAGCTTTTCAAAGCTGCTGTTTTAAGTCCAGAGCTTTTGAAAAACAGAATGCTTTGGGAAGATGGATGCAGGTTGGACTCCAAGTGCTCCCCAACAAAGCTCTTAGTATTCTGCTCCTAATACTCCAGAATAGCACATCCCAGATGCTTTAGCCATGGCTCAAGTAAGCCTAGGTGTCTGTTAGCCTGCCCCAGAGAAGGTGCAAGATGTGAGCCTTGGTATTGCCCACGTGACACCAATTCTTTAGGCGTGTAAGATGTAAGAGCTATAAGGCCATTTCTTAGATTTTAAAGACTATTGCAGACACTTTAGGTGCCTAGACAGAAAATTGTAGGAATAAAGCCATCACAGAGACCATATATGGGAACAAGCCATTTCCACTATACAAAACTACCTGAGTTCTAGCCTTGGAGGGCTTCAGACACAGGGTCCCAACCTGAGCTGAAGCCTCAGATGATCCCTGAGCCATTTGGGTACAGTGGGTCAAGGTAAGGCACTGGAGGCCTGGCATTCATCTTGGCATTCCCAGAACATGGGGCATAGGCTGATGTTATCACTGCTACCATCAGAGTGAGGTATAGTCAGAATTAGTTCCTAATAGAAGATGAAGTTTGCTCTCACTGTTAGTTTTTTTTTAATTGCCATGATAAAAAAACAGACTAAAGAAACTTAGGAAAGTTTTATGACTGTTCATAATTTGAAGGTGACACACCAAAGGAGGGGTGGTGACAAGAGCTGCTCTGGCTGTGACAGCAGGAGTGTGACATGGCTGGTCACACTCTCTGCAGTCAGGAAGCAGAGAGAGATGAGTGCTCACTCAGCTCACATTCCCCTTCTCATCCAGTCCACAGCTTCAGCCATGGGGTTTCGAGTCCCATATTCGGGATTCATCTTCCAAGTTAAACTTTTATGGAAACTGTCTCCCAGAGGTAACCAGAGACATATTTCATTTCCCAGGAGATCCTAAATGATTAATTATGAGCGTCCACCTTCTGCTTTCTCTCATGTGTTCTCCCTTGATCCTTCTATTCTATGGCATGGCATGAAGGCCCTCAGCAGTGCCGGTGTTCTGGCACAGGACTTCTTAGATTCTATGACCATGAAGAAAATAAACTCTTATTCTTTATAACTCATGCTGTCAGTGGTATTCTCTTATACCATCAGACAACAGACTAATGCAACTGGTTAAATATGAGGGAATCGGATTATCTTCTCTATGCCAGTTTTATCTTCCATCACATTGATTTAGTAGTGATATTTAGGTCATGGGTTATCTGGAGGTTGGAAGAAATGGCTGCAACCTGAAGCAAATAGAACAGCAAGCAGAAGTTGATATAATAGTAGACACAATATATTTAAACTGCCATTGTCCTAATTTATGACAAATGAACTAACCTTGTTTGGCCCAAGAGGATTAAACATTATCATGTCTATCAAAACAGTTTTAGCAACATCACTGATGCATTGTGTAAACTCAGTCCCTCTGCGGCCACAGTATGTTGTCCATCCTTCCAATACCATTCATTCTGCCTGGCTTCACCTTTTATTACATAGCTAGACCTATTCTCCCCCCATTCCAACTACCGTCCCACTGACTTAGCCACATGTTCTGCTTTTATTTCTTGCTCCAATAATGTGTGAAGCAATGTCTTAGAGCCAGACGTTGATGGCTCCAGATACCAGCTTCCTTCTTTATGGGTATACTAGGGAAGTAGATGGGCCATCAATACCCTCAAATACAGGTGTTATTAGCACACTTTTCAGTCAGCCAGCAAAAACACTTCCACTGGCTTTGCTGAGGCATTGCACAAGGGGGAGATCCGTTAAGCCTGAGGAAGATGAGACTGCTGGTTTTGGACAGACTGGTGATCATTACTGACTATCTCCTCTTCTGTAATGAGATGGACTTGCAGGGGAAGGACTCTGTCAAATCCTGAAGTCTTCGAGGTAAACCCTACCAGCACCTTCTCCATTGGAATCATCTTTTCATTTTTGTCTGCTAAAGGTGCCTTCCTATGGCCTTCTTGGGATAAAGGTCTTCTATCTGATCTCTTGTAGAGGTTTGGAATTTTTAGCTGTGCAGACAAATGCCTTTAGAATACAGATATTACCCTGGTGCTATGGTTTTTGGCATAATATATTTGGAAAAGGTAGACTGGATAGACCGATGGCAGGCAGACAGACAGACAGACACACATTTTGATATATTAAGAAGTTTCCTCAGAGGTTGGTGGCCAGGTCTTGCTATTAGGGGTAGTCTGGACATACCTGAAAGATGACTGAGGTCTCGAGAGACAGATCCTGCATGGGCTCCAAAAAAGAATGTAGTGATAACTAGAGACAGATTTTGACCCTTAGCTTCTCAGATACCTGTCTGGTGGACTTGAGAATGTTATTTAATGCTCTGTTTTTTAGATTCCTCATTTGTAAAATGGAAAGTGTCATACTGACAACACCCATTCCAATGGATGTTTTGGGATAGGTTGGCATGAATAAACCACGCCGAAGAAGTCTTCTGCACAGTTAGATCTGGGAAGGTGAACTCCTTAGTGGGATGCTAGGAAGCCCACTACAATTTCTAGATTTCTTTTAAAAGCCAAATTGACTGTATTTTATAGAACACGGTTTGCTTTACCTGAAGGCTGAAGTTCATCTTTGATTCTTTTCTAAAAAGGTCAACAATGTGGCAGGCCTACATTTTTTCCCTCCAAAGCCATTATTGGTGTTTTCAGCATGAAGACCCAGTGCTTGTTAATGGATTTTCTATTATTATTCTTAAACATAGCTATTTCCAAAGTATGTATTAGCTATGGATGAACTGAGGCAGACAGCAGAGCAAATATGACGAGCACACAGAGAGACACAATTAAAGCTCAGTCTGAGGCATGTGAATGTGTGCTGAAGGGGTTCCCAGAGCACCAGTAATGGGTTCATTATTCAGACTAGGCCAAGACTAAAAGGGTTTCCGGAAAGCTTGACTCATAGGCTGGGATTTTGGCAGTATCCAGGCTAAGTTGTAGTGGGGAGAGAGGGTTTGCTTTGTGAAGAAAACAGTTCTAGGGTAGAAAGGCATGGAGCAGGGTGTGACTCCTGGAATTCAGGCCCTCCTCAGGAGAGTAATCCTGATGCGTGGACAGAATGAACTCTTCTGTTACACTAAAAATTGCTGCTAGAAAGTGGGTGAAGGGGGCATCAGCCTTTGGGTTCTTTCCCATGACAGCCACAAACAACCCCAAATGGCCTCCCAGGAATTTTATGGTACAGGACTGAGGATCTCAGCAGATGGTACCTCACCAGGCAGACACATGAAGCCAGAGGAGATTGAAGGTTCTGTTTATCAGCTCTTGGATGAGTCACAGCATGTTCAAAGAGGAGTGCTGCAAGCCCTTGGGGTAAGTCAGCTTTTGTTGCAAAGTTGGCTATGAGAGAAGGAGCAAAAGATTACATGGATACTCTCCTATATGTCCGGAAGAGAAATTTCTGAGTTATTTATCAAGTTATTGAGGACAAGATAGGGTCAAGGAAATCTGAAGAGTAGAAATGAAGAATCAGTCTCTCATAGGGTAGAATATTCATCCCAGCATACCTTAGACAATTTATTCTAAGGCTCTTCATTGTTTATTAGTGCTTTCTGACCATTTGTATCAGGAAGTTGACTTCTGTGAAGTTCCCCTCCCTCCTCTCCCCTCTCCTTCTCTCCCCCTCCCCTCCCTCCTCCCCCTCCCTTCTCCCCTTCCCTCCCTCCCCTTCCCTTCCCTTCATTTTTTTTTAATTATTTTTTGATACTTTATTTACATTTCCAATAGTTCTCCCTTTCTAGGTCTCCTCTTTGAAAACCACCTATCCCCTCCCCTCCCCCACCTCTATGAGAGATTTGCACCTCTCACCCACCTGCCCACCCACTCCCATATTCCCACCTTGACATTCCCCTTTACTGGGGCCTCTCCTCTCCCTGATGGCCAACAAGGCCCTCCTCTGCCACATATGTGGTCTGAACCATGGGTCCATAGATGTGTATTCTTTCGTTGGTGGTCCAAACTCCAGGACGACTGGGGGGTCAGGCCAGTTGACACTGTTGCTCCCTCCATGGGGCTGCAGACTCCCTCACCTCCTTCAGTCCCTTCTATAACTCCTCCATCTGGGACCTCACTCTCAGTCCAGCGGTTACTGTAAAGTAAAACTTGGGTATTCTGAATGTTTGGGCTAATATCCGCTTATCAGTGAGTACATACCATGTTCCTTCTTTTGTGACTGAGTTACCTCCCTCAGGATGATATTTTCAAGTTCTATCCATTTGCTTGCAAATTTCATGAAGTCATTGTTTTTAATAGCTGAGTAGTATTCCATTGTGTAAATGTCCCACATTTTCTGCATCCATTCCTCTGATGAGGGAGATCTGGGTTGTTTCCAGCTTCTGGCCATTATAAATATGGCTGCTATAAACATAGTGGAGTATGTGTCTTTATTACATGTTGGAGCATCTTCTGGGTATATGCCCAGGAGAGGTATAGCTGGGTCCTCAGGTAGTATTATGTCCATTTTTCTGAGGGTCCGCCACACTGATTTCCAGAGTGGTTGTACCAGCTTGCAGTCCCACCAACA
>CM052703.1:46265450-46293406 GCA_028551405.1 Uromys caudimaculatus
TATTATCCTTAGGTTCTGTCTTCTCATTGTGTCCTGGATTTCATGGATGTTTTGGGTTAGAAGCTTTCTGCATTTTGCATTTTCTTTTACTGTTGTGTCAATGTTATCTATGGTATCTTCTGCTCCTGAGATTCTCTCTTCTATCTCTTGTATTCTGTTGGTGATGCTTCCATCAATGACTCCTGATCTCTTTCCTAGGTTTTCTAACTCCAGGGTTGTCTCTTTTTGTGATTTCTTTATTGTTTCTATTTCTATTTCTAGCTCCTGGATAGTTTTGTTCATTTCCTTTGTCTGTTTGATTGTGTTTTATTGTAATTCCGTCTGTTTGATTGTGTTTTCCTGTAATTCCGCCTGTTCGATTGAGTTTTCCTGTAATTCTTTAATGGATTTTTGTATTTCCTCTTTAAGGGCTTCTAGTTGTTTATCTCTGTTTTCTTGTATTTCTTTATGGGTGTTAATTTCTTTCTTAAAGTCTTCTCTCATCAACATGAGAAATGATTTTAAATTTGAGTCTTGCTTTTCTGATGTGTTGGGGTATCCAGGGCTTGCTGTGGTGGGAGAGCTGGGTTCTGATGTTGCCAGGTGGCCTCCGTTTCTGTTCCTTATGTTCTTGCCCTTGCCTTTTGCCATCTTGTTAACTCTGATGTTAGCTGATCTTACTCTGTCTGGCTGTGGCTTATCCCTCCTGCAGGCCTCTGAATCAATACTCCTTGAAGACCAGCTCTCTATGAAAGGTACTTGGGCCTGGAGAGCCATGGCACAGGGTCAGCTCTGGGGTGCAGCCAGAGACCAGAAGGATCCTGTCCCCAGCTGTCTCTTGGCTCCTATGTCCTGATGGCTCTGCAAGAGCCCCTCTTGATCCACTGAGCTTGAACAGAAGTGGTGGTTTTGCCCATGCTCAAAGGTGTGTCAGCACTCCTAGAATACCAGCTCTCCCCTGGAGCCCTGTGGCCCAGGCTGAGGTCCCAGGCACAGATGGAAACTGGAAAGTTCCTGTCCCTGACTTTACCTCAGTCCCTGTGACCCGAGGGTTCCGGGCAGGTCCTGGTGAGCAGTGGTGCTCGACCTAACCCCACTCACAGCTTTTCCACGCTCCTGGGTGGGTAGCCTTCTCCTGGTACTCCTAGGCTATAAACCCCTGGTGGCCCAGGCAGAGGTCTTCACCCACAGATGGAAACCGGAAGGTTCCCCTTCCCTCATTTCCTTCTTTCCTTTCCCTTTCATTTCCCCTCTATCCCTTCACACCCCTCCCCTCCCCTCCCTCCTCTTCCCTTCTCTCCCTCCCCCCTCCATCCCTTCCCACTCCTCCCCTACCCTCCCTCCCCTTCCCTTCCTCTCCTTTCTTCTCTCTTTCCTATGGTGCTGGGATGAGAACTAGGTCCTCATGAATGCCAGGAAAGCATTATTATTCAGTTAAAACTCTGGCCCTTTGTACATTTTTATATTGAGTCTTGCTAAATCACACTGATTGGCCTTGCGTTCAGTCTGTAGCTCAGATAGACATTTCTACCTCATTCTCTCAAGTAGATGTCTCAGGCCTATGCTACCAGTGATGACCATAATCTATATTTTAAATAAAAGTATTTTAAAATAAAAAATTAATCTCTGTCTGACTTTGTCATATTATGGTCCTAAACAAAATCTTCTCAGGACAAGATCTTATTCAGTTAATTTAGGCTTAGAAATTAAACCATTTAAAGTCATGATAAGTCCTCTCTGAGGAAAATGAAAATATTTTACCTCTATCTTTTTTTTTCTTTCTTTTTCCTTACAGGCCATTCAGATCCTGAATGGAATATTGATTCTGGCTCTGGGTATTTTTCTGGCTTGTTTACAATACTTGTCCCACCACTTCAGGCATTTCTTCTTCTTCACCTTCTACACAGGCTACCCACTCTGGGGTGCTGTGTTTGTGAGTATTCATTCCTTTGGTCATAGACCATCTCCTACCCAGCACTGCTAAGTGTGCTCAGTATGAAAGTCTTCTTTGAAGATTACTAGCTGTGGTTTTGATTTATAATTTCTGACAAAAGTAGGCAAAAACCCCTTTCTTTCAGTGCAACTTATGGTTTTACTTTTTTTTGTTTTTTGTTTTTTTTGCAATCACATGAGGTTTATTGGGGGCCAGTACACTGGGGTCGTGCTCATAACCCACGCGGGGCAGAGGAGTCCGACCCCGAGCAGCTGAAGTCAGGGGTATTTAAAGGAAAAAACCACAAAGGGGTGGGGAATGGAAGGAATTTGTGTTATGGGGAAGTAGAGAATGTTCTAAGTTAGTCACGAGTCAGTTGCACAAACATTTCTAGTTCCTGAAACATTGTGCCTCTGGCCCTGGGGCCAGGCCAAGGTCACCCGTTTCTTAGGAGAATGAATGTCCTTGGGTGGGGTGGTTTTACTTTTTTTTTAATGGCCAAATAAAATTCTGTTGTGCATATGTACTACATTTTATTTATCCATTCATTTGTTGATGGGCAGGATGGACATAGCCAGTTCTATCTCCCGGATATTGTGAATGGTGCAGCAATAAACATGGGTTTATAAGCATTTCTCTGGTAGAACTTAAGAGTCCTTGGATATGCACACACACACACACACACACACACACACACACACACACACACACAGACATATGCACACACACAAAGAATCCTGTATAGCTTCAAAGATTTCTGGACTCAGAAAGATAAAAACTGTATGTTTTTTCTCCTTACAGCTCCTAGATTTTAATTTCTATCTATGCACCTATAAGTACATGTGGGCATAAGTTGTGAGACTAGAATAAAGACCAGGAGAGGAGAAAAGAGGTCTGAAGGAGGGAAGAGGGATAGAAGACAGCAGCAGCAGCAGTGTCATGTGAAAGAAGATGGAGGGTAGGCATTTGTCCTCAGTCTGAGAAAAGACTGTAAGTCTTTTCAGTTCATGGTATAAGGTAGTCATTCACAATGGTACTTTGAATTTGACATTCCTGAAATTCTGAGAGAGTTAAGATAAAATTTTGATGGAAGAGTTAAACTCTGAAGTATTCCTAAATTGTTCTCCATAATAAATCTTGACAGCCCAAGTGAAGAATTTCTGCTCTGCATTTTAGAAAAGACAGAAGTGAAGAATTTCAGGTATTGCAGAATCATTGGGTTTTATTTTCTCAGAAAGTGAAATTAGTTTGTTTAAAAATGGAAGGGGAGCCAGAAAGATGGCTCGGCAGTTAAGAGAGTTCTCCCAGAGAACTCAGTGTCAATTCTCAGCACCCACAAGGAAGCTCACAACTGTCTATACCTCCAGTTCTAGATCCAACACTCTCTTATGACCTCTACGGGAACTGTACACATGTGCAGAGACACATGCAGCCACACATATAGATTTAAAAGGGGGAAAGAATTAGGAATCAGGATTCACTTTAGCGATTCTCTTTGGTCTCAGTACCTTCAGGGCAAGTTCCAGATGTATGACCTGTTCTCCCTGTCTGCATTTGCCTGTAGCCATCAACTCCGGGAACCATGAACATGCCTGCTGTGTATCCACTACAGGGTCCTTTCTATTGCTTCATCTTTTATAATCCTATCAAGGATGTGGTTTAAAAGATTAGACGTGAACGTTTGCCCTCAGTTTCTTTACTAGGATGTCAGAAATAGCAAAAGAATCTTCTTTTGGAATCTCTGAAATTAAACGAGAGGCATATTTTATCATTAATTTGGATGCTGTCTGTCTCCTGCACTTTATACATAGTCTCCTTATTTTAATAGGACCCAGCTGTTAGTTGATGATGTTAGTAGATATGCTGTTAGATGGGAAAAGGGGCTGAGGTGAAAAAAAGGTTTAGTAACCCACCCAGAATCCCGTTCTGGCTATGAGCTGGAGCGACTATTGAAAACAAAGGTGCTTATTCACAAGGTACAGGGCTGGGAAGACCTGTGAAAATCTCTGGTATCTGAGACAGAACTCAAAGCCTCTTCCTATATTTTCATCCAGAATTTAGCAGTTTAGTTTTGCTTAGCAAGCCTTTATTCTCCAAGATTTGATAACTTGGTTAAAGGGTTGTAAAATCTTACCAACTGAAAATTTTGGAAAATCATAAGTATATAGAAAATCTAATTTATCAAAATTAGAGTCATGGGAAGATAGCACATGAATATAATGATTTAAAAACTGGAGAATACATTTAGATTTATGAATGCCATTTTGAAGCATCTAGACCAATAAATCAGATAAATCTGAAATAAGGGCAGTGATATGAGAATTTTAAAAATGTATCATTTATAATAACATAAATATAATAATCACAACTATATTTCATGGTTTATATCTATACATAAACCTATTAAAAGCTAGACATAAACAAAATAAAACTATGATGAATTTACTTATAATATTAACTATTTAAAATTTTAGTCATATAAAGCAATGCATAATGTAAAGTATACTTTTGTGTAAACTGAACAAAAACAATTTGTGTAACTTTTACTGATAACTGCTGTCAGGGGACTGCCATGGAGAGAGTGGTCAAGACTAAATGCCCCTTTATTCACCCTATTTCCTGTTTTAAACAGTTTATCAGCTCAGGATCCTTGACTGTTGCAGCAGGGAGAAACCCCACAAGAAAGCTGGTAAGCGCGGGTTCTTCCTCTTTTTCTCTATGACCAGATGAGCAGAAATAAATTACCTACTGACAGTAGGAAAGCCAAGGCTGGTTCCAGCTGAGGAACCAAGTCTCATTTAATGTGCAAGATTTTTGTGTGCTGTTAGGTTTAACAAATTATTTTTAGTGAAAGATCTTTGGAATTTGAAATTTGAAAGCAAAACTTTCTCTCCTTTTGATTATTCATTACAAAATAGCTAACTCTCTGTTATGTTTTCTGAGGTATCTAGCTGTTTAGTCCCATTGTGTTCAGTTCCCCTCCCCCTCCCCCATGGCTTTTTCATCACAGCATTCCGTCCTCAAACACCTATGGTTTTTTTTTTTTTTTTTCCATCCCCACTCCCTGATGATGAGCTCGCTCTCTGTTCTGAGAAACCGCAGTCATGTAGAGACTTTCAGACACACACACTAAAACATGATAACATCTTTCCCTCTGCTTTTGCCATGGAGGACTCACTGGCTTTCTTCAAAGCTGATCCTCCCACTTGGGTGTTCTAGCCCATGCCCTTTTCCACTCTCAAAATTCATCACTCTAATACATTTCTGCTAGGTACTTTAAATTTAAGTCAGCATGTAAGAACTGCAGGGACAGACAGTTGTGAGCTGGGAGCGTCATCCTTCCTTGTGGGTGCTGAGAATTGCCGCTGAGTTCTCTGGGAAGCTCACAACATCATCCTTCTAGATCCTTAGACCAATAGTATGAGCTATCCCTATCCCGACCTCTTGTTTCACATTCCTGAAGCCAGTATCTCAGCAAAGTGCATGGGCTCCATCTTACAAGTTATGTTTGTATTTGGCTTTTTCTCATCTTTCATCTGATTCCATGTAGTCTCCTAACTGGGCTCTTCCATTTGTGGATCTCATTTTCCTGATCTTAATAAACACAAAGTGACCCAGTTTGGGTTAGTGATCTATCATTTCTTTGCTCAAAATCCTCCATCAATTTTGTATTTTTCTTAGAATTAAAAATAGACTTGTCATGAACTACATGGCTTTACCTAATATATATCTCTGTTAATTCTGACTTAGTTTCCTAATCTTACCACCCTGGCTCCCTTGCTTCCTGGGAACATGTGGCCTCAGGGACTTTGAACTGTCTTCTTTACCCAGACTTCCTTGGACCATCTAAGGAAATGCTCATTTATTTATTCCTATCCCCATATGTTATTACTATGCAATGTCACAAACCTCCACTACTTTCTCTAGATTTCCATTTTGTTATACCATCCTATTAGCTTCAATACTTAGTTACTTAAAAATATGGCACAATTTATACACTAGTGTGTTTATAGGTTTTCTTTATTTTTGTTTGTTATTTTAAAAATTGAGATATGGCCTCATATATTATAGGCTAGATTTGAGTGGTAATCTCTGCCATCACCCACAGAGTGCTGGAATTGCAGCATCCTCAATGACACCCAGTTTATGCAGTACTAGGCAAGTGTTCTACCAATTGAGCTGTGTATCCGAACCCCTCCTTTGGTCTTCACTGCTAGACTGTATGCTTTTTGTATGAAGGGAGAATCTTAGTTCATGGGAGATTGTTCTGTACCTAAAATACTGTTGGGTGCTTAAATACATACTTCAGTTGCCAAGGGGTTAAATGGTGTTCTACACATATTAATGGGCATTTTGGTTTTGTTTTAGATGCAAAACAGTTTTGGGATGAACATTGCCAGTACGACAATTGCATTTGTTGGAACTGCTTTCCTTTCTGTACATTTGGCATTAAATAACCAGGCTTTCAAGGGTTGCCAGTCTTCACAGCTACCTGATGTATGCATTTTCCTCGGTTCCTCATCAAATGTATGTTTTAAAACTGTTCATAACATATTTCAAACCATTCAAAATATACAGGAAAACAGTATATTGTATACTATGTTAACTTGAATATTGGCTTTGCTATTTATCAGTTTTGTAATGAAGGATACATTAAACAATCTGTCTATATTTTAACTTTTTTATCTTTGAAATAAAGATAATAATGAGTAGCACCTACCTAATGGATTGCTAAAAAATTCAACACATTAATATTTGATAAGTAATGAAAACAGTGTTTAGCCATCATGTTGTACTATTTCTACTGCTATTTATTATGCTCTCCAGAGATAATACTGTAGCATGAAATATTAAAAAATCAATCCACGCTACTGCCGGCAAGGCACCGACAGACTGGCTGGCCTGATCTCAGCCGGGCAGACCCTCTGTCTCAGAGCTCCGAAATCTCTCCACCTGACTTGCTAAGTTCCCATGGCCGGGTGTTGGCATGCACACCCCATGCTTCCAAATTCCCATGGCTGGCTGGGGTGCCCTGCCGCAGTACCTTTCTCTTGAATCCAGTTGAGTCACTGTGTGAAGGAAAACAGCACACAATCTTAGTGTAGAATCAAAAGGCACACAATCGCTGGGTACAGCAACTAGCATCCTACCGTTGTAAGCTATTTTAAGTTATAAATCCTCTGGTAGCCCATCCCGGTGGATCCGCCCCCTAGCCAGGGGCCCTGCTACCTACATTTTTTCTCCATCATCTCCTCTTCTGCTTCCACCATACCTTTCTCAGACCTGGAGTCCTGCCTACTCGCCCAGTGATTGGTTCCTTGAAATCATTATTCATTAGGGGAAGGCTCCCATGAAGTCACCTGAGTTTGTGGTGATTCACCCCTCATCCCAGGCAACCCCTCTTGTATCAAAATGCAAAGAGCACCAGGGTAATCTACAACATAATACTAATTTATTTCACATACATTTGTTTGATGAAACAAACGTCAGACAAATACCACTTATTCTTCAGCCTGGAATGTTTGTGCATGTTAGGTATACACTATCAACTTAGCTACATCCATACATATATTTGGTCTACATTTTGTGTGACTATGTGGGTGTGTTGCCTATATCCATAGCATTGTGTGTGTGTGTGTGTGTGTGTGTGTGTGTGTGTGTGTGTGCGCGCGCGCGCGTGCACACTATGTGTGTTCTTGGTGTCTGAGGAAGTCAGAAGATGGTACTTAATCTCCTGGACCTGGAGTTACAGATGGTTGTGGCAAAACATATTGCTGGTTGGAACTGAATCTGTGTCCTGTGTAAGACCAACAGATGCTCTTAATTGCTGAGCCATCTCTCTAGCTATCCTTTATTAAATTTTAATCACCCAAATTTGTATTTATCTATGTTTATTTTTATGGATTAAGTGGTATTTTTCCTCTATAGAAATTTGATCATGTATTTCTTCTAGGTACTCAGCAATGATGGAAGGGTAATTTTCTGCAGTAACGTGTTGTGCTTCTCCCAGCATTGTATTTTGGTCTATAGGCCTAATGTAAATGCCTACACCTCCCCTGAAATCCTGCCAGTGAAATCATAATTTTCTCCATTTTACTAAACTGTGTATTCTTTTCTGTAATTTATTACATTAATAAGTGTTAGTGATAGTGTCAGAATTTTTCTTCTGTGATTTCTTCTCCCCTTGACTAGTTCATACAGGTCAATCTTCAGTCTCATCTGTTTTACTTTATTACATTGTGAGGGTTTTTCAGCCTGGTTTCCTGCTGATAAGTTTTCCCTCTGAATGTTTCCACTGGTTTGATCTGAGGCATTGTTTCCTAGGGCCTGGTGTCCCTAATGCTGATTCTCACCCTCCTGGAGCTGGCCATGACTGTTTCTGTCTCAACCCTGTGGTGCCTAGGAAATGTTTGTGGCTCAAGAGAGGTGAGTTTGTGTAAATGTTGAGCAACTTCTGTCATCTGAAAATTCCACAATGGCTGAAGTTATTTTCAACTTTTAGGATAAGAAACCTTTATATGGTTATGATTTGTGGGGTTCTGGGAATTATTTATTAGATCAATGTGTGAGATGAAGTAAGGCTGGTAATGATTCAGATTTGAAAATACAAGCTATATATCAGTATACATTTTAATACAATGAAAATTAATTTAAATTATTTTCTTATAACTTTTTACTTTTGAGATGTATGTCTCAGGATAACGACATATTCTTTTTTCTTTGTTCTATACATTTAGGGTATTTATTTATTTATTTATATGCTAAACTCTGCACCCCTCTCCTGGTACCCCTTCATAGAGTTCCTCCTCCATCCCTCATTCCCATCTCCTCTGAGAGGGATGGCCCTCCTGGGTGTATAAGCACACTGGCATCTAAAGTCTCTGCAGGATAACATACCTCCTAACCACTTGTTATTGCTAGATATTTAGATCTTGTAATTCAGTTTCTTAAATATTTTTCCACTTGTAATTCCTTTTTGGCCAAGGAAGCTTTTACACAGCCCTAACGGGACTCCTGAGGGTGGGATTGAGGGTGTCTCTGACTCTTTTACCTGCTCTTTGAGCCCCTTTCCTCCTAGTGTCGTATCTTGTTAGGCCATGTTTGGTTGATATCCACAGGAGATCTTTTCTGAAGGGAAATGGAAGAGCACTGGACACGGGGAGAACGGAAGTGGGGGCATGAACTGGGAAAAGTGGAAGAAGGGGAAATTGCAGTTGAGATGTATTATATGAGAGAAGAATAAATAAAAACAAAAAAGAAGGTTTAACAATCAAACATGGATAGTAAATCATAAAGAAATTTATTTAAAACAATTAGATGGTATATAATTTTACCATGTACTAAAGACCAAAGCAAATTTGCACATTAATGAAATGAATGTTCTTATTTATTTTCCATAATAATGAAATCTTGGCTAAATATTAGATGTTGCAGGCTGGAGATAATTTTCATGTTTCTGAAAGTTGATAGATATTCTGATTTTACTATTGTCAAGGCTGAGAATAGTGCTTTGCATTAACATATAGTACAAAACAACAGAAATATGTTTAGTATGTTTATGGCCATTTTGAAAAATGCTTGAAATTTTGTCCTAATCCCAAATTGAAACTAATTCAACAATATTTTACAAACTCAAGTCAACAATCCAAACAACATGTTAAAAATCAAACTCTTTCACATAAACCAACCCAAAGATATGCTAATTTGTCACTTATATGCTAAGGAAGGATAGTAGAAAATATTACAGGTATTTGTCTTCTGTAATTTTATTGCTATGCTTTTATGAGAGACATTGCTGCCATTCATAACATGCCAGTATTATCTAATTTGACATCTTTCACTGGCGTTGTGGTGTGGCAACAGCATGCTGTGTGTTCAGAATGAAGTCTGCAGTGAAGGCATACAATTCAATAGGGACAAGCAGAAACACTTTGGATAGGTTATACAGTTGATTTTATTGACTGCCACCCCAATCTCCATATTTAGTCCTGCAACCACATATGTAGTGGCAACCCACAGAAATGAAAATAAAAATGTCTGATTGTTTCCTGGTCCATATGCCTATTATCATTATTCAGTGTGTAACAGAGTAGGCATTAGTGAAGGAATCTTTGTGGATCTGTGATAGAGATCATGGTGGTTATAAGAAAGGACGGAGCAGAGAGGGAAGAAGATGATCCGATGTCTCATTTTCTAGGCAATTACTCCACCTCCTAACTCTGTGGAATCAGAAATACCTCCTGAAGGAAGTGATTCTGAGAACCTGAACACTCAGCCTCAAACCACCGAAGAGTGAGAGTTTCATTTGAGAACTCAGGAGAGTGTGAACAGACAAAATGCAATCCTGTCATGGAAATATTCATGAAGAAGTTGGCATCTGTCCCAGTTCTCCCCCCCTCCCTGTAAGTTCACTAGCACAGTCTAGATCTAGATGAATAAATAGTTTTCCTTGGATTTACAACGTCTATGGTCATTCTTCCAATGCTCTTTCCAGATATTTAATCTCTCTTTTTCCTTACTCCATTGCTTTGTGAGGCTTAAGAATGAAAGAATATATAATAATTTTCTTTTTTTCATTTCTTTTGAAACACAGTGTCTCATGCCTTGCAGGCTGGCTTTTAATAACCCATGAAGCCAAGTCTGTCTTTGAATTCCTGATCTTCCTATCTTCACCTTCCAACTTTTCAAGATTATAGGCATACACAAGCACACTCAGTTTGATATTTTATACTCATAAGCCTCATAGTGCCTCAGCTTCCCAACTGCTGAGATTACAGGTGTGAGTCACCACACCCAGTGATAATCCTATTGTCTGGACTCTCAAAAAAACCAAATTTCAGCCACCTCTTGGGAATGAGAATGAGCTGGATTTTTTTTCCCAACACACACACACACACACACACACACACACACACACACACACACACACACACACACACACACATGCTTCTTGATTTGGCTGACATCAGAATTACAAGTCTGGCAAGTTTAAATAATCATTGTGATTAATTTGCACTTTACTATACTTAAATCTTAAGCTTCAGATTTTATTTCCATCAACTTCTGGGAGTCACACATGTCCTGATACAATGATGGTTTGCATTAGAGGATTTTGTTCTGTATGGTCATTTTCCATTAATTCTACTTCTACTGTGTTATATACAGATGATCTACTTCCTTTTATTTGAATACATCTTCAATCATCCTTTATCAGAGCATATTAACAGTAAACAAGAACACTGTGGCTTCCCCACTAGCATTCCCTATGACTAAAACTGACAACCACCTTCAGACTTTGGAGGAGTTAACCTCACTTTGAGGTCCAGAGACACACCCTGAATGGTCTAACTCTATTAAAATACTTACCTTGATGATTGCATTGGTCCATGACATCTCCATAGACAACAGCTTGGCTCTAGTGTGGAGCCATCTTCACTGAGGAGGCTCTATGACTTTTTCATAAAATATGACTCAACTATAACTGGAAATAGAAGCCATTAGGAGGTAACATTTTAAAGTGGCTTAATAGTTACGCTAGGGTTCATATATGAGAAATTCAGAAAATAAAAACCAACTTTAATTTAGCCATCCCTGGAATATGCATATAGAATCTGATGTCTTGCAGATTTGAGACGAGTGTGTGCAGGCCAGGGGACTACCCCTGGTGTCATGCATTCTCAGGCACCAGTCACCTTATTTGTTTGTTTGTTTTATAGACATGATCTCTCATTGCAAGTAGGGCTCATCAATTAGGGTTGACTGGCTGGCCAAGGAGCTCCAAGGATCTGCTTGTCTACTTCTCTTCACTGCTGGGAGTACCAGGGTGTGCCACCAGGCTTGGCTTTTATTTCATTTTTAAAATTTACTTAATTCAAGAATCAAACCTATATCTTCTTGCTGCCAGCAAGCACTTTATGAATTGAGCTGTCTCACCAGACCTATATTTTGTAGTGATTAACTTCTATTTATGTTGTTTGTTTCCTTCACTTTTTCAAGTTTCCCCCAACTACTGCTGTAGTCAATTTAACTTTTAAATATGGTTTATAAATTTCACATTTTTTTAAAAATTAAAAACTTCATGTCCTTAAAATCTAAGATGTTGTTTCACTTTTTATTATGTTTAAAATATTTTATATTATGAATTTGATTTTTGATTATAGAGAATGACATTATTTGGACTGTTACTAGTATAACATCCTTGTAGGAAGCTAAAAATTCTAGAAATTTTCACGAAAATGTTTCTATATTCAGATACAAAATTGTATACACATTTCTCTGGGAACTTCCTAGGCCAGTAAAATCCCTCTCCCCATTGTTAGGATAACACATTGTTGTAGTTTAGTGCCATAGCTTATGATGGTTCTTACCACGTAGGACAGATTTTTTTTCTCTAAATAGTTTTTTCATGATTTACTTGGTTTTCCTTGCTTATTTGCATCTCTATTCAATTTTTAAAAATAACTTCTTGACATTCTGGCTACAGTTGAAAATTTTGATTTGAATAATTTTTGAACATTTTTATTATTCTTTGAAAAATTTATCAATGTATACAATGTATCTTGATGCAATCCACTTCCCAGTCCTCCTGGACAATCCCTAACTCATCCCTCTCCCAGCCTTATGTTCTCTCCATTTCCCCTTTATTTCATAATCTACCAGGTCCATAGGTCCTGTGTAGGTATCCATAGTGGGAGTGAGTCCATGAGCACAAGATTTTGTAAGCTAAACTTTTGACTTAAAAGAGTAAGCCAAATAGAATAGAAAATTCCTTTAAAATTCTTGAATTATAGTGGAAACAATAAAATAGACTTGGTTAAACATTCAAATGCAATGATTTCAGGATCACAGGTAGGAGAACGTTTGGTGTAAGAGAGCTGTCATGCAAACATTCATGACACCACATGACAGACGTTATCTAAACTTTGCCCGTGAGTCTGCAGCTCATGATATTCCATATCAGGAGATGTTCTTATTTTTTTAAAGTACAACCACATAGCATGCTTATTTCCTCATGAAAATCATAGTTTTGGATAATAGGAGATATATGGAAAGATAAGAATTAATATGAATTACACAGTCACCTTGGTAGCTAACCAGCCCTTGGACTGTAATATCAGACAAGAGCTGTCTACAAGGATTCAAGGAAATCTTAGAGTCATAATGAACTGCATGATCTTGCTCTAAACATTTCTGAAGTCATATGGATAAAGAAACAAAGGATTTGCCTTAGAGTTTGCACTTGGCCCTTCAACATTTTGAGTCAATTGTCCCATGGCCATTTCTATAATCATATTTTCCCTGAAACACCGGAGCTTGATATCAGTCCAGACTGTTTAAATCATATTATGTGTGTATGTGCAAATTTTTTTCTTTGCTTATCATTTGCATCTGTACATGTGTGGATTCACATCCATGTGACTATGGAGGTCAGAGAATAGTTTTGTCAAGCCAGTTCTCTACTTCTACCATGTGAGTCCCAGGACTTGAACACAGGCCCTCAGGATTGGCAGAAAGCACCTTTTACCTACCACAGAAAGGAATAGATGAAAGGGGGCTGTGAAAAAAGACAAGAAATGAGAGGGACAGAGGTTGTGATTACTTAGTGGGAAGTATCAGAAAAAATCCTCTAAAGACAACATAACTTAAAACCTTTGAGATGAAAAGATGTTTCAAATACCTAAAATAAAAAAAAATTTATTTAGTTAAATTTAGAATTTACTTTGAAAAAACATTTGCTCACGAGGGATTTAAAATTAAATTTCTTTTGAGTTTGGGGCATACCCCTTACCAAGAACCTATTTGTAATTGATAGCTGCTGAGAGATTTTTGGGTTATTTTAGTTTTGCTTTGTTTTGAGAGGGAGCACATGAAGTTGGGTGGGTTGGGAACTGAGGAGGATCTGTGAGAACTTGTGGGAGGAGAAAGAACATGATGAAAATATATCCTATGAAAATTAAGAAAAATTAAAAATGTAATGAAAAAAATCTAGGATATAATTAACTAAACAAAGAAACTTGATATCAAAGAAAAAGCCAGAGTAAAGTACACGTGAAAAGCCTGTGTGTACCAGAGGAGAACCGCTGTGTGTTGGGGAAGAAATGCTAGCTCTGTTATCTCTTCTGTCCAGGCAGATGCATGGTTAAAAGTCATCTTGGTAATAGTACCTAGCCCCAAAGGAAGTCATTTGATCATATGCTCTGATACTCACTGTCTTGCAAAGCTGGAACTACTTGGCTGTGGGAACTCAGCTATGAGTACAGAATGTGCTAAGTATCTCAGGAAAGGGGAAAGATGAAGCTGTTGATGAACACTGAGGCATGAAATAATTGGGAGGTCATAAGTCACCTTTCAGTACCCTATTAGCATCTTGTAAACTGCTGTTGGAAATTTTCACAGAACAGCATATATCCAAACACAGAAAGATACCCACAGTTTTTTAACTGTCCAAATCTCAAGTAGAATTGCTGATTTTTTTTTGTTGTTGTTGAACGTAAACCTTTATATACTATTAGGAAACACCACAAAAGACCCTTACATTGATCCAAGACTTTCCCCTGCAGACATGTGGTTTTGTGAAGGTTGGGTAGGGGAACGAAATTTCTAAGCCAATCATTTTAAGGCTAGACTCAAATATCACCTTCTCTGAGAATTCCTTCTCTGAGTTCTGTGCAAGCTCTATGAGTCAGTGTTGTAACCTGCTTTACATTTTAGCAGTCTCCAACCTCTGACCGCCTGGGTAATCCTTTTTCTTTGTTCATATCTGCAAGGTTGTGGGCTAGATAAGTCTGGGATCATGGTTTTCAATAGCTCCTGCTCCATCAGTTGGTAGCCAGAAGCACTAAGTCCTTTCTGTATAAATGAATAAGAAGATGGGGATTACTTGTTAATTCATATAGTGCATTTGTTAGATGCACTGATTCCCAAAGATACAGTGGAAAGACGGTAGCTGGAACAGTAGTATTTTGTTATGAAAAGTTTGCCAGTATGTACATTAGAGTTATATATATTAATTTCTTTTGATACATTTTATTATATCCTAGGAAAATAACTGAGGTGATTTAGGGTATCTTGCAGTTGTAAAAAACCATTCATAGAACTAAACTGAACTATAAGCAAAGCAGACCTGTGACTTCTCTCTTGTTCATTGTGTTCTGTGGTAGTTAATTGGGATATAGTTGAGTGAACACTTTGTCTGGGCAGACATATTGCTCAGTTTCCACTATTCAGACTTGCTCACACCATTTCCATTTATGACATTCACATCCCTTCATAATTTCCTTGTCTTGTTTTTACCATTACAAGAGTGCAGCAGTTGCCACAGAAATGTTCAGATAAAGTATATTCCATAATTCAAATAGTCCATTGAATAATTCCAGTGGCATGGTTTACAGCAGTTAGAACTCTGATGGTCCTCTTTTCAAGATCATCTGCTGCAGATAGTAAATACTATCAAGAAGACAAGAAGAGAGAATGAGAAAGAGGTAAGGAGAGGTGGGGGAGAGGGAGAGGAATAGTAAGAGGGAGGGGAGGGGGAAGAGAGAAGATGGAAAGTCAGAGATACACAGAGTTCAGTTTTGACCCCACACATGAAGCCAAATGAAGAGCTCGTGATATAGTAGATGAAGCTGCCAAAGAGCACCCTTTCTTCTGCTCTCTTTTATCTTCTCAGTGCCCAGATGCTTCAGTATTAGGTTCCATAAATCCCACATCTTGGGCAGAACTATGCTCTAAAATGCTCATGTTTCTGTCTTCATTCTGCTCTCTATTCAGTAGATGTCTCAGTTTTGCATTACTTTCCATCATAACAAGAAGAAAGAACCACTGATATCTATCACCCAAGAGACTTATCTGACAAGTAGGTTCCTCATGAAGATGATCAACTCATCTTAGCCGCCCACCCAGAGCACACCACGTTTCTGTGTAACAGTATCTTTCAGTCCTGGATAGCCCAATTAATGAAAAATGGACACAGAAAATAGGAGCAGAGCAGATCTTGTTCTCCCAAACCCACAAGAATCCTCCAGGTAAGCAAAGACTATAATTTTTTTCATTGAAGTTATTTATCAAGACAGAAATTCACAGTGCTAGGCAGGCAGATGCCAATTCATAGATTTATTCACAGACTCCAGTAAGTTAATTAAGTTTCTTAGTGTCTTACTCTCTCAGCAGTTAGGAACAAGGTTTTTACTTGACTTGAAAACTGGAAATTACCAGATTTTCTAACATTAGAGACTTGTGCTTTTGGGTATGAGACAGGGAGTTTGAACATACAGATCCCTTGCCTCTGTATTTTATGTGTGTTTTAGAGCTCACAGGATTTACAAAATAATCTTGATTCTGGTTGGCCTTTGTGATGCTTAGGGAATGGGACCCTGCACCCAAGATTAAAATAAGAATAGAGACTGAGCTAGCCCCTCAAAGCAGTCCTCTGCATATGAAGTTGTATGCATTGACAAAACACATGCAGAAACATTTGTATGCTAAAATCTCTTTGAGGCTGACAGTCAGGCATTTCATAGAAAGAGATTTTTAGGAAGGAACTTGTGGAAACCCAGGATGCACAATAGCATGCAGTATGTTTTTTTGTTCTGTTATGGTCTATGTAAACACTTGGATAATATTCAAGTGTTGATGGTTAGTTGCTTTGACTCTCTGAGCCTTTTTCTCAGGCACTACACCAAAGAGTCCAACTGAAAGATCCTCTTGAGGGACAGCTAACACATAATGCTCTAGTTTCTGATAGTTAACAACATCACACAGGGACTTAGAAGATTTTTGTATGATTAAATTTTTGTAAATTTCAGTGCACCTGACATTGAGCTCTTGGAAGCGTCTCCTCCTGCTAAAGCTCTACCAGAGAAGCCAGCTTCACCCCCACCACAGCAGACATGGCAGACATTTTTGAAGAAAGAGTTGGAGTTCCTGGGAGTAAGTGCATAGCCATTATTCTCAACTCAAAATGCAGGCTGGCTCTAGGAAAGAGTATTTAGTTACATTAACATTTTCTCTTGTGGGCTGATGGGGTCCTATAGCATTCTTGATAGGCGAGGAATTGATGGTATTATTTGCACACTCTGGCAAGAGAAAAGCATTTTCCCATAAAGACTTTAAGTTACTAGGTCATGAATGGAAATAAGAATGAAGGATACAAAATGTTTGCTGTTAATTATGTAGAGAGAAAATTATGCATGTCTACCATAAGTATGCAAATAAAGATGAGTATAACATGTATTGATAATGTATGCATTAGATTCTGCTAGTCATGGTTCAGGATATATAATGAATAAAAGACAGAGGAAAATCTTACAACTGGATCAATCCAAGGAAAGCCTATGACACTAAAGAGATTTCTCCTATTCAGTCTTACTTACAGAGAAATTGGTACAATCTTGAAAAAATATATCCTAACTTTATAAAATTCATGTTTTCCGCAGGTAACACAAATTCTGGTTGGTTTGATATGCCTTTGTTTTGGAACAATTGTCTGCTCAGTACTCCACATTTCAGACTTTGATGATGAAGTGCTTTTATTATATAAAGCAGGCTTTCCATTCTGGGGTGCAGTGCTGGTGAGAACATATCTGTAATTGTTTCTGAAATAATGCTAGCCACAGATTTTCTTTTAATCAAAGCTGATTAATTTTCTTTTAATCAAATGCTTATCTCTAGCATTTCAGTAAAATCTACAGTTCTTCATTTATATGCACATAGCATCTATAAATGGAGTTTCTAAAGCACTCTCCACATATACTCATTAACAAGAGCAAAAGATTCTTATCACAGTTAACTGTGGTTTAAACCATTAACATACTTTTATTCATCTAAAATCTTGAGACTGTATGAAATTGTAAAAGAATAAATACATTAACATTTAAGAAGTTAAATGATTTGCCTAAGACTTATATTAAAAAAAATACCCTTAACACTACCTATTAATAAAATTACATGGTAAGTACATACATTTTATCCATTAATAAAAAATAAGACTGGAGAGAGGCCTCAGTAGTTAAGGATGCTTGCTGCTCTTCCACAGGACCTGAGTTCAGTTCTCAGTACCATGTCATGTGCTTATGACTGCCTGTAACTCTAGCTCAAGGGGATAAGAACCTACTTCTTGGACATTCATACAGATTGGCATATACACACACAGAACTATACATGCACTTGCACATATTTTTTTTTTAAATCTAAGAAAATACAATAGTATAAAAAGTTATTAAGAAGGGAGGGGAAAGATATATTGTTCGGATGAGAACAAAGTTAACAATATTGGATGAACACAATTCCTTTTAAACATTCTGCTGTCTGGAAAGCAAGTGATTGAATGAGATCAGAAGGCCATATAGCTTTATATATGTGTACTACACATACAATAAATAGCATATCCTGTGTATAGAAGGTATAGGATTTGATAAAATTATTTTGTAAGTTACATTTGCTTCCCTACAACTCTTCCTGTCTCTCTCTGCTACCTGACCTCTCATCTTGAAGCAATCACAATAACTGAAAATTAGTTTTCAA
Organism: Uromys caudimaculatus; assembly: GCA_028551405.1. Classification (NCBI taxonomy): domain Eukaryota; kingdom Metazoa; phylum Chordata; class Mammalia; order Rodentia; family Muridae; genus Uromys; species Uromys caudimaculatus. The sequence goes on from CM052703.1 coordinate 46,283,884, forward strand.
TTTTTAGAGCATTGTAGAAATAGAATTATATACTATAATGTCTTATATGCCTACCTCTCTTTGTTTCATATCATCATTGTGTATTATCAATTATCAATAGTTCAGTTATAAAGATGTATTCAACTCTAAGGAAACCATTGCATTGGTTTGATATGCTGGTAAGTATGTAGTTCTTAGCTCTCTTGGTCATATGGTCAAGAATCTTCTTGACCATCTACCACATTTTTCTTGAACTTTCTATTTTTCAAGCATTTCATTTTAAAAGTCATTTATTTTTTCTCTCTCTCTGAATGTGTGTATGTTTCTCTGTCTCTGCCTCTCTGTGTATATGTATGTATGTCTCTCTCTGTCTCTGTCTCTCTGCCTCTCTCTATCTTTCTGTCTCTCTGTCTGTCTCCTCTCTCTGTCTCTGTCTCTCTCTGTGTCTCTGTCTCTGTCTCTCTCTGTCTCTCTGACTCTCTCTCTCTCTCTCTCTCTCTCTCTCTCTCTCTCTCTGTGTGTGTGTATGTGTGTGTGTATGTGTGTGTGTATGTGCGTGTATGTGTGTGTGTGTGTGTGTGTGTGTGCGTGCATGCACGCCAGTGCCATAGTGCTCATGTGGAGGTCATAGAACAACTGTAGGATGTCAGGTCTTCCTTGCTACTTTGTGAGATCAAGGAATTGAACTCAGATTCTGTTGCAACAAGCACTTCTTCCTGCTGGGGCATCTCATAGACTCAAATACCTGGCTCTTTAAGTGCCTCGGAACACAGATCTCAATTTCTTAGAGGGTGGTCTGACACTGAGATCTCAATTTTTACTTTCACTAAATATTTGCAAATGTACATTTTCATAGTTAACTATATGACCGTGTGCTGCATATCAGACTCTAAAGCTATAGCAGGCTGGCCTGAAGGAGCTGACAGTGTAAGACAGGACATAGGAACCAAGCATTACAATAAATGAAACCACTGTTGCAATTGTACAGCAGATATCACTAGCCCTTGCTACCTACTGAGTAGGTATCAAAGCCAACCTCATAGAGGAGCTGTGTAAAAAGTGAAGAGCCCCAGATCATCTAAGACCTAACGAGTAGGAGCCTGTGTGCTGCTTTTGTCTTTCTCACTGTGTAGCTCAGGCTTCCCTCATCCTTACAACCTTCCTGCCTCAGACTCCTGAGAGCAGGGAACGCAGGCTTGTGCCACATCACAGCTCAGAGTCTTCATTTTATCAAGACGTTCACATGGTTTGGAATTGACTTTGAGAAGCATTTTACAGGATATACTAAGTAGTGATCTCATGGGAGATTTTAAGAGATAGCCTTCTGGAACACCTAAAACTCGTTTTTATATTTTGAGGATAGGGGAAGAAGAATACTGGAGAGTAGAGACTCACTTCGATCTCTCCCCCGTTTCCTTTTGACAGTTTGTTTTGTCTGGATTTTTGTCAGTTATGTCGGAAAGGAAAACCACACTGTATCTGGTGAGTTGCACTCATGCTATTCATTCTTCCAAGGTAAGGAAAGTGGAATTTTAGGGGTGTTAAGAGAGATGCACCAGCGTCAACTACATCATAGAGAGTGTAGTTGTGTGCTTTTTCCTCAATCCCTTTGTACTGGAAAACAGTTTCCAGGATAAATTGGATAAAATTATTAGAAACATAAATGTGTCACTTAATAAACAGTAAAATTTGATTACTTAGGCGCCATTTAAAGGGACCCGCACAGGTATTGTCCTTGTGTGTATTTATAGTCTTATGGTAAGTTATGTCCACCGAGATGACTTGATGATAAACTACGCATCTGGTTTTGTTTTCTTTCTTATTCTGGGGATTTAACCTTTGACCTTCTGCAATGCCTCACTCTGTGTTCACCACTGAGTACATCCCCAACCCTCATGCTTTTCTTGAATGCATCTTAGAGGGAAACAGATGTTTACCAGATGATGAGTACATTTGGGAGAATTCCCTGTTTAACTGGGGTTTTGAATCAGCTTTGAGTTACTATACAGGATCAGCTCTGCAAGACAGATCAGTGGATGAGCTGCTGCCATACCCAGCCCCAGGGCTGAATGTTCTGTGCCTTCAGGTGAGAGGCAGCCTGGGAGCAAACATTGTCAGCAGCATTACCGCAGGGATGGGGATCGGTCTACTGATCCTCAATCTGAGCAACAACTCCGCGTATATGAAACATTGCAAGGATGTAACCGCAGATGACGGTTGCTTTGTGGCTTCTTTCATCACAGTATGTATTTTTTGTGAAAATACTAACTCTCTAGGTCCTGTCCTAAGTGTGAAAACCCTTCCTTTTCCAGAGATACAGTCCTCCCTTTGGAATCTCCATCTCATAAAATAGAGTTCTGTACTAAAGTTGTGATGGTCTTACTCCTACTCCTGGCCACATTCCTTAAGTTTGGAGTCATCACCTCCAATCAGTCACCCCCTGTTTCCTATTTATGTGTCAGTTTATTATGTTTTCTCCTAAGCTCTGGAGAAAAGGGGGTGCTTCTCTAAGGGAAAGGATTGGGGGTATATCTATCTGTGACTTTTGCTTTTTGGTTGGTTGTTGTTTGACAGGAACTGGTGTTGATGATGCTGTTTCTCACCATCCTGGCCTTTTGCAGTGCTGTGTTGCTCACTATCTATAGGCTTGGACAAGAATTTGAAAATAATAAGGTCAGTAGGAAATCTTGACTAGCGTGCCAAAGAGTTTGTGCTATATTCTTTTAAAACATGCCTCAAGTTTTCTGAAATTATTTCTTGGAAAACTATTTCTCAAAAACTGGCTTTTGTATCTCATGTTGGAGATCTCAATTTATACACTGAAATGGCACGAGATCACAGCACAGTCCTGTGAGGTAGGCAAATGGAACCATTATCGTTGTAGAAATTGTGGGTGCCTTGGAGCAGTTGCGGGTGAGAAGTGAGATATCAGCAGTGTATGATAGAAACGTTCAGATGTCAGGATTTTCTTTTTGTCCCCAAGGAACTTGTTATATTTGTTTCTGCGCTCCCCCTTCCTGTTTTTTCTTTTTCATATATATATATTTTTCCCCTCTTTACTGCTCTCAATAAGTCTTGGGTTTGATTTTCCTCTTGGTTCATGGTGACAACTGCATTTTCACCTGTTGCACAAACTTATATCCTTGGTGAGAATTTCCAACTCTCAGCCACTGTTGCTAACTCAAATCTGACAAATGGATCCTACAACTCACTCTGTATGTCCACTTTTAGACACAGCCCAGTTGTTACACTTCTTAATGACCACTGTCCTCAGTCAGAAGAGAAACCAACATTTCAGATACAGAGTAACCTCAGTAACTTGCCACTTACGTGGTTTCTTTTAGCTCCCATTGGCTAGCGCTTCTGATCTAGTTCCTAGACATTAAGGGTCCAGACATTTGAGTGTCATGAGAGGCAAGATAAAATTCAAAAAGATAGAAGAGATACATCTGTGACAAGCCTTCTAGAAGTGTAAAGATCTGGGTAATTGATATGGGATGGTTTTTCTCTCTATCAGGTCCCAGATGATCGTCTTTATGAAGAATTAAATGTGTATTCACCAATTTACAGTGAGTTGGAAGACAAAGGGGAAACGTCTTCTCCAGTTGATTCATAAGAATCGGGGGACAAGGACAATCTGAATCACCATAATCTTCAAAGTTGATCTTTTTACAACATTATGGCAAAATTTCTGATTGCTCCACATTCTGTCAGTTTTTCAATTAGATTGTTCTGCAGACACCACTGTTTTAGTCATGCTACTTCTTGTCTTCTAAATATCTCCTTTTTGTAGATATCATTCACTCCATTTTTCTTGTTTTGTGTCACAATCTCACATACATTCTTCCTGGAAAGTCATCAAAATAAGTTAGTGTTTATTGTATGTCTACATTCATGAACAAAAGGAAGATAAGGAGGAATTATGCAGAGAATTTAACTAAGCTTAGATAATCAGGTAATATTTGGCTTTTAGTTCATTTTAGAATTCTCAACAGCTATAGTTGTACATGATATATGTCCACCATATCAAGCCTTATGTATATATTTTAACATGACATATACTTTTCTGTGTAGATATATTTTCCACCCTCAATTAATAATGGGACTTTTAGAGACATAAAGCTTTATGAAAAGACACATATTATCTGACTCATGAGTGTATTCATTAGCACAGTGGTGTTTACCAATTAGTAAGCAGTAGGTAATAGAGAACATTATTAATTCATTCCCTCTAGTGAGATGGATAGGTAAAATCAGGGACACTATGAGTGTGTACATCCTTTAGTAAGACACATGTGAAGAATGAAGACTAAACTGATGAAGACTTGAGCTGGAAGGTAGACGGTGGGAATGGCAAGAAATGATCGTGTATAACACATGCAGGTAAATACCTACCAAAGGTTGGTAGAGATTGCCATGTATGTCTAGAGTCTCAGCACAAGGCCATTCTCTGTTACATAGGGAGTTAAAGGCCAGCCTGAGCTACAGGAGATCCTACATCAAAGGACCAAAGGAGAAATTGGTTCAAACTATTAACACCTTAAAGGATAGTTAAACAAACAGCAGTTTGATATATTGAGTGCTTGAGTCTTTAATAAAAGTGATGAATAACACTGTGGGGGAGGGAAGTAGTAATGTAGAAGTCTGGATGATGGAAGAGTAGTAGAGACAGGTTAAAACTTAATTTCAGGCTTTTGTTCTGAGATTGTAAATAGAGTGATCATCATTAAATGAAGAAGGTCAAGACACCAGGAGAATTATTTTGAGCTAGAATTAAGGCAGTTAAACTCCACTTGTCTATACTTAGAAGAAGAAAGTAAAGATCAAAAGTAGAAAGTCTAACAATTAGTCAGAAAAGCATATTACATTAGGCAGCAGATGCCTATAGTGGAGAAAAGTTAAACAAAGAGAAAATAATTAACCAATAGAGACTGTTCACACTGGCTTGGGAAAGAGAAGAGGAGATGGCAAGTCTAAATGAATGCAAACTCTGAAGAGGCATTTCCCAGAGGGCGTGGCCAGAGGACCAGAGCATTTGCAAAGTTGCCTAGAGAGCAGACCATGAATGGGAAAAAACAGCCAAGAAAATGATTTTGTTGCTGTTATTTAGATTTTTAAAAATAAACAAAGAGAAACATTGAAAAATCTATTTCCTGGGATAAGTTACTGTGTTCTCTCTGTATGTCCAAGGGACAGGTAACTTTTCTAAATCTTCATTTACGGCTCACCTAACATCTGTCTCTTCATACAGCCATACCCTTGATTCACAGTAGTAAACTGTGCTTGTGATCTCCTTATGTATCTTCAGATAGTGTTTATACAATAAATCAGAAATATTTAACTTGATATTTGTATTAGTAAATGAGGTTGAAAGAATATGAGGGACGATTTGAGGAAGGAAATTGATGGTGGATATGATCATACTTCATTGTACACATTTGTAAAGTTCTCAGGAATAAAGAAAACTCATTTCAAAAAGAGCCATGTATATTAAAACAATTAATTAAATGGTGCCAAGGATGAAGAACAGTTTCTGGAGTCTTTTTCCTCAATCTATTTTTTTTTGTTTTGTTTTTTTGAGACAGGGTTTCTCTGTGTAGCCCTGGCTGTCCTGGAACTCACTCTGTAGACCAGGCTGGCCTAGAAATCAGAAATCCGCCTGCCTCTGCCTCCTGAGTGCTGGGATTAAAGGCGTGCGCTACCACTGCCTGGCTTCTTCCTCAATCTTTCCCCAGTAGAATTGTATGTAAATAACTCTAGAGGTAGAAAACAGGACATTGAACTATCTATCACCTATCTTTTGCTAATAAATTGGGTAAGCAGGATGTGATCATGTTTTACTAGCCGATACTGATGCTAATTCAATTGCTAAATGAGGTGGAGAAAGTGGCTTCTTTTGGTGAACCTGTATCATTCAGGGTTCATTTAAGAGGTACAACCAACAAGAGTCTATGATAGACAGATGGATAGGTGTAAGAAATGAAATATAAATGGATAATTCTCCAAACCAGAGGTACACGAGAAAGATGTAAATGCATTAGACCTTAAATAGGCAGGAGACACTGGGCCCTGTCTTTTCCAGTGCTGGTGCCGGCTTGCCTGCGTACTTTTAGTTTATCTTATAGCTAAAACATTGCAGTCTGCTACATGACTGAGCCTATGTATAAGGAAGGAAGAGGGACTTTTGAGATCCAGCATGTACATTCGATAAGATTCTGAGTTCTTAGAGTGCAGAACTTAAACCAGAAAACAAAACAAAACAAATAAGCTGGCAGATTTGAGTAAGAACAATATCAGAGACTTGGAACATTGCTCTCCACAGATGCACCCAGCCAATGGTGAAGACAGACAGCAGAGGATTCTGTTTAGGACAGTAAAAGCCATGATTTTGTGCACAATTCATAATCCATGTGTCAGCTGCACTGACCTTTCTCTGGGTTGGCGATTCGTTCAGTAGAAGCAAAAAACAAAACTGCCAGACTTTTGTTACTTGAAGTGAATGTTTATTAGAGAGTTAGGCTCTTGTTTCTCACAATAGAGAGAGAGATACAGAAGAGGATCAATTAGAGATACCAACTCAAATAGTTTCAGAGGCTACATGGCCACATTACACTGTGTCTGCAAGGCAGAGACCCTGGAACACCAGTAGTGTGGTTTAGTTCAAATTCCAAGTCTCCAGAATCAAGGAAGCTTGTGGTCTAGTCTGTCTGAGGTCAAAGATCTTAGCCCTTGGAGACACTAACCAAGCCTAGGAGTGCACAACCTTCAAATTCCTACTCCTACTGTAACCCAGGACATATCAGACACTCCACAGTTTGCTTACAGTAGGTCACTATCTTTTCAGCTGCATTTCAATCAACTAAATGAGCTGTTAGTGCCCTCCTGAATCCCCAACCTAAAACATTATATTCAGACTACCTGCTTAGAGAGTTCATATCAGCAAATATATGTAGAGTCAAATTCAACCATTCTTTAGCTGTCTTCCTATACACACTTAAATATCTATTCTGACACACATTTTTTAGACTTCTTCTGTGTAATTATAATGTAGAAAACTCAAGCAGTTACTTTCCTTTTCCCAGATATGAAGGCTGTGCTGCTTTAACTGCCTAGTTTTTTATTAACACAGTATATATATATATATATTTGTGTGTGTGTGTGTGTGTGTGTGTGTGTGTGTGTGTGTGTGTGTATGGTATCTCTGTATTTAGGGGCATTGCACACATGTGGAGGTCAGACCGAGACATCTGGTGTTTTCCTCAATTGTTGTCCACCTCATTGTCTTGAGACAGAGTCTCCTGCTGGGCTGGGAATTATGTCCACCTAGGTTGTTTGGCTAGCCATCTTTTGGGCTCCACATGTCTCTACTACCCATCTGGAGTTAGAGACATGTGAAGCCATGACCAGCTAAGGGATAGTAGGGGGTACTTTATTATTTTCAAAAGGAAGATAGTTTTCACTTTGTTCTTTATTCCGAGATCCTTCTAAAATGTAGTATACATCCCATTAATTTCTTGCATGTTTGCATATTCCAGGCTCTGCATAGCAGTCATACATGTCACATATAAAACAGTATCTTATTCTTTTTACAAAGCTTCTAAGCTAAGATTTAGGTTTTTTGTTTTTTTTGTTTTTAAGATTTATTTTTTTGTGTATGAATACACTGTAGCTGTCTTCAGACACACCAGAAGAGGGCATCCGATCTCATTGCAGATAGTTCTGAGCCACCATGTGGGTGCTGGGAATTGAACTCAGAACCTCTGGAAGAGCAATCAGTGCTCTTAACTGCTGAACCATCTCTCCAGCCCAACATTTAGACTGTTTTCTAAAAAGCTAAGATGCCTTGAGAGACATCTCAGTGGTTAAGAGCACTGGCTTCTATTCCAGAGGACCTGGGTTCTAGGGTACCTGCATTTTATGGCAAATATCCACTTATAAGGGAATATATACCTTAAATGTCCTTTTGGGATTGTGTCACCTCACTTAGGATGATATTTTCTAGCTCCATCCATTTGCCTGTGAATTTCATGAAGTCATTGTTTTTAATAGCTCATTAGTATTCCATTGTGTAAATGTACCACATTTTCTGTATCCATTCTTCTGTTGAAGGACATCTGGGTTCTTTCCAGCTTCTGGCTATTATAAATAAGGCTGCAATGAACATAGTGGAGCATGTGTCCTTGTTAAATGTTGGAGCATCTTTTGGGTATATGCCCAGGAGGGGTATACTGGCAGTCAGCATGTAGAAGAATGCAATCAATCCATTCTTATCTCCTTGTACAAAGCTCAAGTCCAAGTGGATCAAGGACCTCTACATAAAACCAGATACACTGAATCTAATAGAAGAGAAAGTGGGGAAGAGCCTGGAATACATGGGCACAGGGGGAAAGTTCCTGAACAGAACACCAATGGCTTATGCTCTAAGATCAAGAATGGACAAATGGGACCTCATAAAATTGCAAAGCTTCTGTAAGGCAAATGACATGGTCAATAGGACAAAACAGCAACCAACAGATTGGGAAAAGATCTTTACCAATCCTACATCTGATAGATGGCTAATATCCAATATATACAAAGAGCTCAAGAAATTAGACTCCAGACAATCAAATAACCATATTTAAAAAATGGGGTACAGAGCTAAACAAAGAATTCTCAACTGAGGAAACTCGAATGACTGAGAAGCACCTAAAGAAATGTTCAACATGCTTAGTCATCAGGGAAATGCAAATCAAAACAACCCTGAGATTCCACCTCACACCAGTCAGAATGGCTAGGATTAAAATTCCTGTATCTATGTATCTATGTATCCATGTATCTATGTATCTATGTATCCATGTATCTATGTATCTATGTATCTATCTATATCTATCAATCATTTAACTATCATCTAACAAATATGTTTATCTATCATCTATCTCTCTATATTATATATATATATAATTTACAATCATATATATATGTATATATATATATACACGCACACACACACACACACACTTTGTTATATACTCTATATGCTATATGCACACTGAGTATATAGGGCATATATATAGGGGAGGCAGGAAGAGAGCAAGTATTTGGGTACTAGGGGCATAGTACCCAATGCTAAAAATGATTCTTGTTTTCACAGACTACAGGATAGTGGAATCAAAGCCATGTGATTATATTAGTATTGCTGGTTGTTGTACTTTGAAGATTCTCTCTTTGAGGACTTATCAGTTTGTAATCACACAGTTAATACTCACTCATTGTGTTTCTTATACATTAGCCCTAAGCATGTATATGTACACAGTGGCAGAAATATTTAGTAGACTATTGCTTGCTTTCCAGGCTAAAGTCAGACAGGGCAAAGCTCTAAAAAGGAACTTGTATTAATTATCATATTGTCAACAGATGTCCTTGTCTCTGCTTTGATTAGTCTGGTTAGCTTGCTCCACAGATTCACTTTTCTCCAACTTCCTTATGCTGAGACAGGTAGGCCACCATGATTACCCAGACTATACATGGGTTCTGGAGTGTATTATGCTCTACTCCTCATGCTTGT
>CM052703.1:46293906-46316497 GCA_028551405.1 Uromys caudimaculatus
AAATTTGCAGGCAAATGGATGGAACTTGAAAATATCATCCTGAGCGAGGTAACTCAGTCACAAAAGAACGAACATGGTATGTACTCACTGATAAGTGGATATTAGCCCAAATGTTTGGAATACCCAAGTTTCACTTTACAGTAACTGCTGGACTGAGAGTGAGGTCCCAGATGGAGGAGTTGGAGAAGGGACTGAAGGATCTGAGGGAGTCTGCAGCCCCATGGAGGGAACAACAATGTCAGCTGGCCATACTCCCCCTGTCCTCCTGGCGGCTGGACCACCAACTGAAGAATACAAATTGAGGGACCCATGGTTCGGACCACATATGTGGCAGAGGAGGGCCTTTTTGCCCATCAGGGGGAGGAGAGGCCCCAGTAAAGGGGAATATCAAGGTGGAAATATGGGAGTGGGAGGTGGAATACCCTCATAGAGGTGGGGTAGGGGGAGGGGATAGGTGGTTTCCAAAGAGGAGATCTAGAAAGGGGGAAACATTGGAAATGTAAATAAAGTATCAAAAAAGAAAAAAAAAAAAAAAAGAAAAAACCGAAAAAGGAAGTAAAGACGCATTCACATGTCCACAGACTGTAAGCACCCCTTCCTGTGCAGAGAGCACAGAAGAAGGAAGGGCTGGGAACAGAAGTTCACAAGAAGGAACCAAGGATAAGACTGAGAGAACCCAGAGTTAAAGGTCTTGTGGTTCCTGAGAGCTCAGCTCGAAGTGACTTTGTGACAAGGGGCACAGGTTCAGGTAGGCAACCCTGAAGAGAAATTTCTCTGTTCAGAATTCCTCTATTTCTGGGACTGCATTATAAGAAATTTCTCATAATTATGAAAGCAATGGAGACACTGGGATACTTCAGAACTAAATGGGCAAGTGGAAGGGGTATTGGGTTGAGTTTACATCTGTCTCCGCTGTTTCTAGTTCCATGATCTTGGTGATCACAGTACTAAGGTCACACAATTAACAAGAGCAGAGCACTTGTACCTGCAAAGATTTTTAGGCCATTCACTAATTGGGCAGCCTAAAGGCTGAGAGTGGAACAGAGAAAAGAGAGGCAAACTGAGCTCAGAAAGTGATTCCACAGGCAACTTGGTCCTTCCAGCTAACAAGGGCACAGTTCTGACCTTAAACCACAGGGTATGACTCCATGACTTCCCACACTGCATTCAGCTTTTTAGCTCCTTCTCCACACTGAAGAGACTCAGACACAGGCTGCCGATAGCATGTGGGAAAATAGGGAGAGGAACCAGGATCAGAGACAGCTGGGGTCCCATACCCAACTGTGTGTAGGCAACTGGTTAATAATGAAAACTTTAAATATTTATTCAGCATCAAGTCTATGTCATTATAAAACCATGTGTTATTTTCACACATAAATCAAAATTTACCTCTGAAGTTCATTTTTGATTATGACTTTGCTAACAAATAGAATTGCTGTGAGGGTTCTAAAATATAATAAAATATGCTGGGCAGATGCTGAAAGCAATACTATGAGACAAACAATGAACAAATAGTTCTCAGTCGTTTGAGTACTATGTAATGTGAATTGGAAAAAATTAAAGATCGAATTTTAATTATATCTCAAGACTGATAGAATAACTTGAGGATAAAACTCATCAAAATAAGGATCAGTTCACTCCAACATGATAGCAACTAGGAAATGAATGCTACATTTTGGAAGTCTTTATTACAGTTACTTGTGTGTATGTATGCAGGTGTATGTGTGTCAAGGCAAATATGCAGGTCACAGACAGCTTGTAATGGGTCTCTCCTTCTGCTCTGTGGGTCCAGCGGATTGAACTCACACCTTCAGGCTTACTCAAGTGCCTTTACCTGCTGAGCCACTCGACAGTTCCAGTCTACAAGTTTTATGTGAACATTTGGCTCTACACACTGGGATCAGTGGTAGCTCTTGCCGTGTTCTGCATATGTTCATTGTCTAAAAACAACACTCTATCTCGAACAGAAAAAAAAAAATCCTCCTGAATCCAAGGTTTGGGTTTTTAAATTTTTTTTAGTCTTCTAGTCTCTTCCCCTGGAGGATAAGTCAAGAATGCAGTAAGGTACTCACTTACAGATTTGAGAGTGGGAAGCTGGGTGTGCAGTTCTTTGTAAGAGCTGAGTCCATTTTCTCTTCCAGCCGTGGGAGCTCCATCATGATTCCACAAGTAGTGACCAATGAGACTCTCACAGTGATTTCACCAAATGGAATCAGCTTTCCTCAAACAGACAAACCCCAGCCTACCCACCAGAGGCAAGACAGCCTGAAGAAACAGCTAAAGGCAGAGATCAAAGTGATGGCGGTAAATCCCACTCAGAACAACCTGGAGTGGGAGGAGGGCAGAGGGTGAGGCACTATATATTAGAACTAGAGATAAATTTGGGGCGTGGGAAGCCTTCAGTTTTGCCAGAGTGATCACTGAGTGGTCTGTAGACTGGTGGAAGCCCCTTGGGAAGCAGTTTACATCTCTAAGACTTTCCACAAATTGCCAAGTATTTCACCCATTTCAATGTACTTGGACTGTAATTCAATGGTCTTATTTCATCAGCCATTGAGATTTTGTTGTTTAATTCCCCTTTTATATTTTTGGAGAGTACTTGCTAAATATTTTATTTATAAAAATATTTGTAGTTACATTTTATGTGCTTGCTGAGTGCAGAACATCCTTCTCCTTTTTAGTGAGAAGAGATAATACAAAAAAGACCAGTGGTTTGCTTCTCTGTGCTCATCCAGGACATGTTAAGGGACTTTTGGGTACAGGGAAATGAGAAAGAACATATATTTTGTGCTATGAGGAAAGATGGAGGTGTTTTGTCAGTGTTGTCTGTATGAAACACTATCTGCATGGGCTTTTGTGTTGCCCAGTCCCAGAACTTAATGGAACTGATGGTCTTGTCTTGGGCATATATACAATCCTCTGGATTTCTTTGAAGCTCATGTAACAAAATGTTTATAAATTTGCTTAATCAAAATTATATCAGTTGTGAGTCTGTGAGATGAAGAAGGGTGTCAGGAAGATAAAATTTCCCTTTTAACATAGAGGCAAGGGATCACCAGACTGGACACCTGGACTGAGGGTGCTGTGGAGCAGGCCAGAGAGGTTGGCCCTAAGTGGTGTTCTGTGGGATCTGGGTGATGTGGAGGGAGTTTTCCACATGCTGGAGTTCAGTGGGAAGGCTTTCAGATGCCTCTTCTTCCCACCAGAGGGAGCAGGAGACTTGCTAACTATGCACTCAAGCTCAACCCCAGCCAGAAGATGCCAGAAGGGGTCATGAGCATGACAGGAATACCTGAAGGTGACCTGAGGCTCTAGCAGAACCACATCCCCTCCAGAATAAACTTCCCTCTGACTGCAGAGCTTGTCCAGTGTCTGTGTGCTCACTGGGATGTTGTAGAAGATGACAGTGCACGGGCACCATGGGAAAAAGTAGAAAGGTCCTTCTTGTCATTGCTGGTTTAACCTTCCATCTTCCTTCTTTTAACAGGCAATCCAGATCATGTGTGCTGTGATGGTACTGAGTCTGGGAATAATTTTGACATCTGTTCCCTCCGATCCATATTTACCTCAGTGTTTTCAGTCCTGTTAAAATCTGGATACTCATTTGTAGGAGCTTTGTTTGTAAGTAGGGGAATAAGATGGGGAGGACAGAGAAGGGAGTTGTCACCTAGCTGCATTTCTGTCTACTGTGAAAAAGATGTCAGTGGTAGACTTTGCTCTCCTTTCTGTCATCAGAGAAGGTCTTAGTGTAGAAGGGCAGCAGTTATGTCATCCTGAAGATATTTCCATGTAGTTCAAATAAACATTTCTCGTCAATATCACCCTTTCATGACATCTCTTGAGGTATGATGAGTTTAGTGGCTTCCTGGCTTTAGAAAAAAGTCTAAGAAGTGGGATCCAAATGATGTAGAACTTTCTGTATTGTGTAATATCATCCAGTGGACCACACTGCAGGAAGGAATACTTTCATTTTTAGGATCTGACTTTGTTGGAGGCACTCAGGGTGATAGACTGGACATTCCTCTGAGACTGTTCCATGTCTGGGACCAGGAGGTAATGAAGGTCCTTTTCTCAGAGGACAGGTCTCCTCTAGACTGATGTGGACCAATCTCACTCACAAGTGAGGTTTCCTGTCGCTGTGACTTCCTGTCTGCTTACTACAGCTCAGCAACAGTTTCCCCTTCCTATATTTCTTCCGTTGGTTAATCCACAGCTCAACCTTCCCTTCTGTTGTGCTAATGATCTGTGCTTTAGTCAGGCAACAGATTGACTTCATCCATTGTCCATGAATTTTCTTCTTTTGTCCCAAGGTCCATTCTAGGACCCTTAGTTGTCCTGTCTTAGTCCTTTCCTGACTTCCTCTTCTAGACCTCTTATGTTTTCCTTATGGTGACTTTACTTGATGACTTTGATAGCCATTGGCCAACATTCTGTGGAATGTTTGCAGATCTAATCGAGGCCAGGATGATGAATGAGTAGGTGATGAGAGAGTGGAGGCCCCGTTCTGTCAGATCACATGAAAGGTGCACACTGTCAATATCATTTCACTGTCGAAGTAAACCTCTGCATGAAGTTGTGCTGTTGTTTTTATTCTTCAAGTTTTCTTCCTCTCCATTCTGTGGTCTTCTCACGTCAATCAGTATTGCTCCCATGGGAAGTCACTGAGTTATTTTTAGTTTAACTTTAATAATACACACTTAGAGCTGGTGCAATAGTTCAACAGTAGACCACTTGAGTAGTATGTATAAGGTTCTGGCTTTAACCCCCAACATCACCAAGAAAAGGAATTACTTATGTGTATGGGCACATTGATGAATTCTGGAGACTGAAACGTCCGATGGTCTTGCATTTTAAAATTCATCTTCAGAAACGTTCTATTACTTAATTTCCATAAGTCTACTGAGTCTGAAAAAATACTTTGCTTGACTTTCTGAACAATGTTTAGGAAAGAGTTCATGCCACCCAGCCCTCCTGCCTTTTGTTCTCATTCGCTTGGTGTCTGGAGCTACCAGCTAAGAGCTGATTTTCAGCTCTTGAACTTAACAAATCAGATTCTGTTTTTCTTTAAGGAACTAGATCTTATTTTCAAACTCTTACAAAAATTTGAAGGATGCACTTCAGAAGCCATTTTGGGAGCTAGTATTATTCTTACCCTAAAGCCAATCAAAGGTATTAAAAGAAAAGGAAACTACAGGTGAAATTCTCAAGAATGTAATTTCAAAATTCTTCATCAAAATACTAGCACACTGAGTATGACAGCACATGAAAAACATTACTCAGCATGGTCAAGTGATATTTGCTCAGAGATTTAAATGTGGGTTAATCTATGCCACCAAATAAATGATATTCCTTTATTCATGGAGGTACAAATCCAAAACAGCATTTTCTTAGTATTTTTTATTCTAAACCATTATCTTGTATTTTTCTTCAAAGATCAGATCCTAATATTTTCTTTCCCATAAAAATACTCATTTGCTATCTTTTAAGGTGCTTATTAAATTTTAATGGTATAGATTCAAGCTCACATATATCTGTCTTTTTTCAAAATTTTCTAGGTATCACATGGGCAAGGAGAAAATCTTTGCATCTACATGTGTCTTAAATCACTGGTCAATTTTTACCAGGGCTTTACCCATTGGGGTGTTTCATAGGCCCCAGATATTAACACTGCAGCCATTCTACACTTGCATGCTGGCTTGACAATGTTTTTCTTTTCCCTGAGCAGTTTGCCATCTCTGGAATTCTGTCTGTTATTACAGAGAAAAAGACGACTAAGCCTTTGGTGAGTACTAGAGCCATAACCAAAAACTAATTGGGATGGAACTTAGTGAGAACACTTCCAACCCAAGAACACTTCTAAGCCAATTTCTCCATATTGAATTTTAGAAGCTAAGTTTAGAATAGTTATTTCTTAGACTTAGGAGCTCACTCCAAATTCTCTGTAACCCTATACAGAGTGTGTTCTTCCTGCCCTGGTGCCCAAATAAAAGCCTATATGATATTAACAATCAGTGCCCAAGAATCTCATGAAAAAACAAAACAAAACAAAACAAAAAATCCTCAAAAACCAAAACCAAACCAAAACAAAAAACCCTGCTTCCTTATGATGCTATCTATAAATAACAGGCTCTGGTGTCATCAACTTCATTGCATTAGGACATACATATAAGATTAATAATCATACCTCTGAGACCATTCATAAGCTGAAGATTCAGATCGTCTAGAAGGAAACAAAGGGGAAAAACTTTTCTTTTCGTCTTTCATTGGCCACGATGTGATCTTTTCTGCTTTGCTAACTCCTCTCTCTAAATGTGACTTTCATTCACCTGATGTAATTGTCATCTTGGAAACTTACAGCTGAATAAGCTCACCTTTTTTAGTTCTTTCTGAACTCTAGCTGGCCAATTCAATTCAGCTGTTTTGGCTCAAATTCCTCTGCAAATTGAAATTGACTTATTCAATCTATCTTCTAACTGAATTCCTTTGCTTGGCCTCAAACAAACTTTGGCAATTTGTTCTAATCTGTCTCCTTATTCTCTGACTTCAACTGCCTCTGCAGACCTGCAATGAACTACATGAACTCATGGATGAACTCAGCTCCACTGAACTGCACTCACTGCCCTGACTTCCAACTGACTGACTCTCCCTGCACTGCTTTTAAATAGATTCTCTTTCTTGTGCTGCTCTTGTGAGAGTTGGGCATGCCTTATCTTTAACTCTTCCTGTCAAATCTTTCTCTGATTCATCACTTTGTCTACCTCTCAATTAGTCATCACTTTCAAACATGCTGCTTCACTCTACAAATTAATTTTACCTTTAAAGGTGTGTACTGAGGACATGCCTGCATTCCGGGTGGTTTACACAGAGCTAGGTCTTTGGATGTGATCCCTTGCTAAAGCAGCCATATTGCTGGGTTAAAAATTCCTCTATACCTCTCCATGATCATGGCCTGATCCATGGCATGAGCAAAAATATTTCATTACTTCCTCAAGCTGATCACGTGAGGCACTTCGTTAAAACAACAAAAAATCTTCCACAAAACATTAAAATTTTATTTATCAGTGGTGGAACAAAAAGGCTTATAGAAAAGGTATATCTTCTGTGAGTTTGCTGTATAATTTCATTCACTAAATGAAGAACTTAAGAAAACAGATTAGATATTGTTCACATGAGGAGTTTTCTTCTACATTTGATCTATATAAGACATGAATTATGTCACTTTTGTCAGAACTTACTTTCAGCATCCTGATTGTGACTATTTGATCAAGAAGTTAAAGAGTATGACTTGTTAGTGTTCCAAAGCATCAGAACTAAGTGATCTATTTAATCCTGAAAAGAAAAGGAGCCTAACAGGCCAAACCATACTCTATTATATGACAGTTTGGTCACCTTTGGTCACTTTGTTACCTTCATACATACGACTATAACCTGCAGAAAGGTCTTAGCTCAATTCTCATATTTCATAAGCCAAGGAAAAAAGGAAGCTGTTTATGAGAACAGTTTATTTATCTCCCTACATTGTGAATGGTGTAAACATGAGATCCAGGGTGACAGCAGAAAGTCACTGAGGAGCTGAGTACTGGAGAACACCAAGTCTAGGAATATCTGGTCTTGTGTCTTGACATTCATCCAGTCTTGACTGGTTTTCTTCTTTCTCTCACTGTTTGTTTTCATATTGTATTATCCTTCATCCTGTGTTGACAAAGGATAGGCTCTTCTGTACCTGACCCTTAGCATAGCCAGTCATATGCTTATACACACCCCAGGGCCTGGTTGATGCTACAAACCATGTCCTCACATTTATCTTCAGATGTATGTGCTTTTGAGAGAGAGGTAGTGTGCTGAGGTGGTGGGATTAGCTCCTTTACCTGCCACTCCTGTGTGTTCCTGAGGGTTCCATGGAGGTTTCTAAGTGTATGAGTCAGATTTACTTTTCTGCAACAAATACATGGGATGAATCAACGTATGAAGAGGAAAGGTTTATTTGGGCTCACATTTTAAGAAGTCCTCATGCATGGCTGTGAGAATCTGTTCCTTTGGAACCAACAGAGAGGCAGAGCATGTTGGGAAACAAGGTATGACAACTCTTCAATCAGGCTACACTTGCTAATGGTTCTACCACTTCACACTAGCATCTGCCTGGGAATTAGGTCTTCATCACATGATTTTCTTTGGGGGGGGGGAGGTGAGGCATGCTAGATCCATACTGTACCATTGAAGGTATTGGTAGATAGGGAAAATTTAGGTTCTGCACTCCCACCTTTGACTACACTCTATTGGAGATTTTTCAGGCTTATCTCACAGGACTCTACTTGCAGTCATGGATGAAGCTGTTAGAAAGACAGTATTTTCTTCCCTGCCTCTGAAGTGCTGTCTGGCATGGGATTCTACTTATCCAAGCATAATTTACCTTCTGGGCTTATATGTTTGTAGACACTAGAGGACACAGAGAAATCAACTATTATAGTTTTAGATCCTGAAAGAGATAAGCAGCTGTGCCTATTGTAGTATAGTGAAGAAGAGGCATAAGTCATGTGTGTTGTCATTCCAGGTTCACAGCAGCCTAGCCCTGAGCATCTTGAGTGTCCTGTCTGCCCTCACAGGCATCATTATCCTCTCTGTCAGTCTGGCTGCTTTAGAGCCTGCCTTGCAGCAATGTGAGCTGGTTATTACACAACAACTAGCCACAACTCCACACGATCATTTCTTTCACTCTGAGGCATCAAAAAAGAGATGCTTCATGGCAAAAGCTGCTCTGACTGTAAGTATTTCAAAAGGAAATGTTCCAGGTTTTAAAGATTTTTTTTGACAGCTAATTTCTTCTGTTCCCTGATTCAAAACTCTGTTCATTTTTTGGTTTTGTTTTTAATTTATTAGTTTTTAAAACTAAAATATAAAGTAATTGGTTTAATTGTGTCATTTTCATAGACATTCTTATTTTAATTCTTGTTTGTGCATTTAGGATAAAGAGCCATGGAAGACAGAGGCAAAAATGAACATATTGCTGAAATTCTACACAGAGGGGGTCATGTAGTAATAGCAAAATATTGAGGGAAATTATCAAATAAAGTAAATGATAAACTATAAAGACCACCCCCTATTTCCTAAAAATTAAGAAGATACTGCAGTTTTAGAGACATAAAGGATGAGATTGTCAAATCAAGAGTCTTAGTTTATGGGGTAGTGAGTGAAGACAGGAAAGCATACCAGAAAAACAAAACAAAACAAAACAAAAACCAGATGATCAGAAAATACATGAATGATGATGCACGTGTGTGGTACAGGGGTGAAGTGAGCTGAGCAAACCTCAGCCACATGCTGAGAAACAGTGTGGGAAATACGGAGGTGGGGGGAAGTTAGGGCATCTACTCCCTCCAGAAATCACAGTAGCAAGGAGCACCAAGCCTGTGTAGAGGCGAGTTCACTTCTGCTTCATTACAGCACAAAGAGATGAGCTTGTTAAATGAGGAGAAAAGAAATACAGAGAAATGGAGAAGACTGTCAGTGATGTAAGGGCCTCCATCTTACCGGAAACACATTCATTGTCCTGTAACCATAAAAGTCAGATGAGCAAGAGACAGCTGGACGAGCGACAGATAGTCAGTTCTCCTGAAAGCCCAGGCTTTCTCAGTTCCTTATGGAGCTGGGCCCAGAGAGTTTTCTTTAGTTATGAGAACTAAATAATAAAAGAATATTTGCATTAGACACATAACAATGCGAGTAAATTAACATGTGAAATAACTAAGCCTGATTTTAGAAGCCTGAAGCATTGGGGAGGAATCTGAGTGGACCACAAAGAATGATAGCAACATAGGATAGTTTCACACTGTAAGTCAGAGACTGGCTTGAGTGTATTTGCTGGAACAGTGTCTAGGTAATGGAGGCATGTTCCATCTCTTTTCTACCTGTGTGTGTGTGCGCAGATAAATGAAGAGTTTACAATGTGACACTCATCTTCCTTCCTATTAAATGGTCTTCGTGAAGGACACCTCAGGACAGAGGTCATGGGATATGTGTTCTTTACTTAGACCCTTCTTTGAGTTGATTTTTGATGTTACAGGCTTAGAAACTGGATTGCTTTTCTGCCTTTTCACAATCACAAAAAAGAAATCCATCCTAAGGAAGAAGGTTCTATAAATGCTGACTTTTACAAAGAGCTTGCATAGTCAGAACCTCACTAACCCTCATAAGTCCCTGCAGAGGAAATATTACGCAGGTGTGATAAGAGAGAAGACAAAAGCTAGAAAAGTAGAGACTTGCCCAGTCCCACACTAAGCAGCAGAAGAGCCAAGAGCAGGCACTGTTGACTCTGTCCTGGGGTCACTACTCCTCTCTGCTCCCTCATTGAATGAACAGTGTAGTCAGGATCGGTGCCCAAGAAGGGTGATAAGCGCCAGAAAATGGCTTTGTTGATTTAGTTTGTGCTCTTCACCTACTTCCTCCAAGGAATGAAGGGACCAGGCATCATTTTTAGCCCATTTGTGGGTTTGGGAGGATCCGTTTCCCTTCTTGATGGTGTCTCTGATGGTGAAGATGGTTTGGTTTCATCTTTACAGTCACCTTCCACCCAGGTATGGGGATTCAGCTGACTCAGTTTCACTGACCTCTTGTCTCCTGAATTTAGGGAGTCTTTTCACTGATGCTGATCAGCAGTGTGTTGGAGCTTGGCCTGGCTCTCCTCACTGCCATGCTGTGGTGGAAACAGAGTTGCTCTACTTTCTCTGGGGTAAGTATGCTAGAGGCCTCTTGAAACTTGCCTGGTATTTCTCTGGGATTTATTAGTCAATACCACTAAGAATATCAGACAGAATAATCAGCCATCTTGAAATGTACACCATGTGTTTTTTTCATAGTGAGGGTCCTCAGTAGATATTGGAGGGAGGAGACAGAAGTATAGATGATGAGGGATGCCTGGACAAGAAATAGTTGTACATCACATATATCTTGGTTCTTTTTTCCCAAATAAACAATCATAGGTTTGAGGAAGTTAAATGTATCTCCTGGCAGTACACTGAGTTTGCCTGTAGTCAGGGATTCCTGACTATACTGCTCACTCAAAAATAGAACACAGCTGCCTCTCTTCTAATCAAGAAAATTTCTCTAAGAGTAACTATTCTCTAACAGTCTTAACTTGGCAATGGCTAGTTGCACACTTGAATGTGTTTAGCCCTCTTTGCGATATTAAAAATCTTCCTTACCTCAAAGATACTAAGGAAATGTTAAATTAAGTCACACAGAGGTTAGCTCAACTGAAACATTCATCAGTCAAAGTCTTATTATACATTGTGAATGAATACTATATGATGAACATGAAATAGTTTTGGGAACTTAGTGGGGCACTGTTGTCATCTTCAAATAAAGATGAAGCCTATGTAAAACTTTGAAGGAAATTTTATTTATAACTGCATCTATTTATCCATAGTTAGAGGTAAATAGCTACACATTTATTCAGCTAAATCTGAGTAAATCTGACACTTGATATATTTTATTTTTTTTCTAGAATGTGATTTTCCTGTCTCAGGACTCAAAGAAAAAATCCAGTATATCTTCAGAGTCACTTTGTAACCATGCATATAAGAAGCTACTGACTTCATAAGAATTAAGTAGAAATTATATCGCAGAAGATCAGTCTTTAACATGATTTAGAAAAGCCACTTATTGTGTGACAGCAGTGCTTAATATCTTAAAATGTGTGTGTTGGTTATCAGCAACCAGGAAAATTATATTGATTTACTGGGGTTAGTAGCATGCTCTTGAGTTTGCTTCAGCCAAAGCACAGACCTGTAAATTCCAATTTATGTACTGGTCAAAGAGCCCCAGATATTTTCTCAAAAATTAGAAGAATGTTTCATAGGATCATAGTGGAGCAAATGAGCCTCATTTCTTCTTATCCTCTGTTCTTGGCTGCAGGAGGTACTGGTTAGTGCCTGAGATCTTATTATGTGTATGTGGCATCTATTTTATTTATAAATACATGAAGAAAAGTCACCTGTTATGAAGTCTCAAAGAGCGTACAAGAAATTGGCCTCCAAATAAAATCTTTATGTAATCCCATATTTCATTTGTATAGTTTTGTTTTTGCATTTAAGCACATGGCATATCACTTGACAAAGACATGTCAAGGTGAAGTACCTTTTTCCCCCTGCTAAGTGCAACCAAAAGTTTCACAGAAAATCTAACCAAAAATACTTAGTGTTTACTAAGAAAAAAATCAGGACATATTTCTTCTTCTTTCTGATTTCAAAATAAAAAGGAACAGTTGTTTTTTTAACTTTTTCCTAGTGCTTGTGCACATTTCTCCTATTTTTCTATTATAAATACTATCTATAAAGCTGGAAGAAATAGCATCAAGATTAAAGTGTGGACTAAACTGAAACTGAATGAGCATTCAATATTTAGCAACACTGTCTGGGTACCAGTTGGGATACTTGATTTTGGGATCAGCAAAGTTAACAGGATAATGGTCTTTGGTTTCAGGTCAAGAGGTGAACTTAACAGTAAACCTGAGATTGTATTGTACAGAAAATTCATTTAATCTCAGAATAAAGTCAAATTTATTCTGTCCACAGAATGTAGGAAACAGGGAAAGAGTAGGTAAGGGAGCAGAAGTGTGAGAAGAGGAGGGAGGAAGAGAAGGAGAGAGGGAGAGAGAGAGAGAGGGAGAGAGAGAGAGAGACAGAGAGACAGAGAGAGACAGAGAGAGACAGAGAGACAGAGACAGAGAGAGAGAGACAGAGAAAGGTATAGGGAGGGAGAGAGGAAGAAAGAGAGGAAGAGGGATGCTTCTTTAAGTTTCTCCATTATCAATGAGACCTCACTGACTTCCTGTACAGGATAGAGTACCTAGGAACCATACTTTGTGATTTTTGTCTTCTTTATCTGCCCTCTAGCTAATTTTATTCTGATAAATTAAATGCTTCATTTGCTGAGTTGAAAGTTAATCATATTTGAGGGTACAGAAAGAGAATGCAGAAATATCAACATCAACAAATTCATTGCATTTATTATTGTAAAAAGACATAAGACATTACACCCAAACACAGACCCACTAGATGGTAAAGTAGGCAACGAACAAGATTGGCACACTACAATGTTATGTCAAGTTAAAGAGGTGAGGTGCCACCTCGTCATAGTCATGATACGGAGCATGTGTAGAGAGGTTCTGTTGAGTGGAGGACATGCCCACACTGCCTGTGGGGAGATACAACACATGATGACATGAGCACGTGATGACAGTTGCCCACAGACCTGCATCTCCTCCGGCCCTACCTATCTTCATGACATCTAGAATTTTCTGTGTTTCAGTCAAAATTTATAACTGCCAAATGTGAACACTTAGGAATCAAAAAGTGTTATGTTTTGGAAGAAAAGCCAATGAAATATCTGTTAAAATCTTCCTGATTAAGTTTTTTTTTTAAACTGCCATAAATCACATGATTGTAAGTTTTCTATACAGTCATGGAGTAACATAAAACACTGATTGTGTAGATTAAATGGGATACACTGAACTGGGCTGACTGTGTGAATTAGTAGAGCTGAGATGTAGGCATCATACTCAGGGAAACATAGAAACAAAGAGAATCCTGTCTAGAGCACTCTTTTGTTTTGATCCAGTCTTTCTTCTATCAGTGTGAATTTTAGTTTTTAGATGCTATTTTAAACATTAGCAAATGTTATACAGGTTAATGAGATTCACTGTGATACACTCTTACATTGCATCTTGTCTATGTCTGTCCTGTTTCTTTGTTTTTGTTTCTTTGTTGTTGTTGTTAACTAACCACTAACTAGAGTTATCTGGAAATAGAAACTTCAACAGAAAGAATGTCTCTATTAGATTGGTCTTTGGGCAAGTCTGTGCAGAACTTTCTTGATTGACAATTGATGCAGGAGGGCCTAGCTCATGGTGGACAGTGCCATTCCTGGCCAGGTACTCCTGTATAGTATATAAGAAAGCAGATTGAGCAAGCCATAGGGAACAAGTCAGTAAGCAGCATTCCTCCATAACCTGTGCTTCAGTTTCTGCTTCCATTGCCTTCTTTGTCTTAACTTCATAATGGACTACAACTGTACGCTAAAACAAACCCTTTCCTCCCCAAGTTGCTTTTGGTCATGATATTTATCACAGCAGCAGGAACTTTGATAAGACAATATCAATTCACTTTTCTACCCTCACTCCTCTACCTCCCAACCTCTTTCCCAGTCTCCAATACTTTCTTGCTGGTGACCAGCTCCAGCGGCAAGATTCAGGTATGGAGAATGGGAAGGGGCACTGGCCAAAGTGAAAACACTGACCACCTGGTGACTTCTAAGCAAGTGGCCCTGAATAGCTCAGGCATCTTTATTTATATACTCACAATCCTGCTCCCCTGAGTAGTAATATCATTGGATATTTTATTAAGAGAAATCATGACATCAGCATTCAAAACCTTTCATCATTACAAAAGCCCCCAATAGTTTCACTTCATCTTTCCCTACTCCTGATGGCTAGTTACCCCCCTAACCCTATTTTGCACTATATAGCACTACTTCAGCAAGCTTAAAAAATGTGGTTTTCTTAACTAAGGAAGAAACACTGGACCCAGATCCACAAGGAAACCAAAGGCCTGAGATTGACCAGACCTGACTATCTTGGATCTGTGGTTTTTCTCATTTTTCACTTTTATTGTCATAAGAGAATGAGTATTATGCAGGATCTTCGTTATTATCTTACCCAGTGTTCTCTCCATGTGATGGGGACCACGTGTATGTTCATGGATGTTTTAATTGAAGGTATGTTATTCCTGTCAGTCAAATTGCATTACTTTCTTCCAACAAGATGGCTGCCACTCACATCACTGTCAGTTACTCTTCTCCATTTCTCTGTATTTCTTTTGTCATTTAAAAAGTCCCATCTCTTTGTGGATGATAAAGGCAATAGTGAGCTTGACTCCACACAGGTCCAGTGTTGGCTAGTGTGAACACTTGAGGGAGCAGACACCTGACACCCCCACCCCACTCCTTCCCACAATCCATTTCCTAGTGCCTAACTGAGTTTTGCTCAGCTCACTTTTGTTGGCAAGTCCAGATCACCTGAGTCTTTTGGGTATGAATCTTATCATGGTAAAAACAGGACTTTCCAATCTATATATCCAGTTCTCTGGAAAATGTGTTAATGCTTTCATCCAGAATCATTTTGGAGTTAAAAATGATTTAGGGTTAAAAGCTTTAACATTGTTTACCTTTGCTCTATTCAGCCTTGACCATTTCCTAAGATCTCAAACCAGACAGAGTGAAAAATTTTCAAAAGATAGGAAAAAGTTCACTATCTTCCCATAACTAAAAATAAAAATTTTCAGCGCAGCTTTTAGAAAGACAACCAGAACAGACTTGGCGATGGAGCACTCATTCCTGTCTGAGTCATAGGAAGGGTGGTAGTAAGGATATGCAGTTGGTCTAAGCTCCTTGCTCTGCTTGCACTGCTCCGAGGCAGGATGCAAACCAGCCAGGCTGACAGAGATGATAATGATGCCAATGAAAGGAAATGAAAGACTCAGGATGTTCAGAGTCAGGCTGCCATCTACCTGGAAGAAGCAGCAGGTTTCATTTATACCTCTCTTCCCAAATGGTATACCAATTCTCTCTATTTTGTTTCATTAGCAGCTTAAAGATTAATAATTTTTATCTTTATTCTTCCTAATGCATAACTATGTCCAGAAAAAGCAGAGCCCCTAGTTTTTCATGCCTATTTTTCTTATGCTCCATTTCCCAGATGATATTTGCTAGGTGATTCTTCCAAACTACCACCACCACATTTATTGGGCCCTATGAATGTTTAGGAACCCACAAACCCCAAACCTAAATGGCAATGAGATAGACAAACAGGATTTTCAATGGTGAAAAATAAAATATTTCCCTCACAAAATCTTCACCCATGACTTTCGATGGAATCCTATAATGTAAAACAGGAAAGTCTCAAGACTGTGTGAAAAGAGGAGGAAATGCAGACACCAGCCATGTTTCTGTTCTCAGTCCTGTAGTTTGAACTTGACATTGACTAAACCTCATCTATTAAAGACCTGATCCTCAGATAGGTAATTTGTGTAAGAAATGCCTCTTGATCAAAGGTTTGTCTGCAGAGAAGAGCCCATAAAGGGGGTAAATCAGAACACAAGACCTTCACCTTACTCTCTTTTTTTCTCCCTTACTGCCATGTGGCACATGTCTTTGCTCTTTTATCATGAGACACTCATTGCCTGTCTAAAACCTCAGAACAAATAGACTCACCATAACTATACACTACTAAACCTCTGAAATATGAGACAAATGAACCATCCCTCCTTGTGAGCTGAGTTATCTCTAGTTGAATTTGGACGCACCTAATACTGGCAAAAGTATTGAGTATAACACATCCTTTCCATACCCCAGCCATGGATACACCAATCACACAGAAAAGGCAGTTCATTCCTTACATTCTACCTCTCTCAGAAGCTAATATACCCAAAGGTGAGTGTGGGGACTTTGTTCTTAGTGTCAGGTAGACTTTGGATTCTGGAAAGCCTTATGATTGACTATAACTAGGGCTGTAGACAGAAATCTAGACATGTGACTAAGGATGTTGTCATTTGTGGAAACAGTGTGAGGCAGAAAAGAAAGAGAATGGGACTAGATGTGGGTAAATTGAGGCTGCAGGGCCAGCGGTCCTTGGAGTCTCACTGATCTGCATTACTCAGTTCAAATGCTCACTTTAGATTTCTTCTCTATAACACTTATGATGTCAGTGAAATAAATAAACTTTTCTTGATAGTGGCTTTTTCAATGTATAGAAAATGAAAACTGAGCTAAGATCAGTCTGAAATCTACAGTTATAGGTATGTACATTTAGGACACACTGAACTGTATGTCACGTGAGTGTGATTTAAATTCAGATCACTTATATTTTAGACAGATTATATAAATCACTCAGAACTTGATGCTTTTAGGTGCTTCTTTTCACAAATAGTGACTAAAATCAAACTCCTGGACACCTTGACCAATATTTGCAATCCGGATATTGATGGTATATGTGCTCTTGGAATATACTAGGTTCATCCTAACTGGCACTTTTCTTTAGTCTCCATACACTGGATGAAAAGAACATTCTTCAGCATTGGTTAAGTATCTTTCATGATTTTAGTCGTGGTATTTTACCACAGCAACATAAAAGTAATTAACATTCTGTCTATTTGGGAGACTGGTTTAGTCAGCTCTTCCTAACTAAATCCCTAAGCTACTGCATTACATGGCATTCTCTCCAATGACTCTTTGTATCAACTTCTTAAGGAACTTGTGATGACAGAAGACTAAGTGAATCTTTACATCATTCAAAAGTTTCTTCCTATAGTCCACCTTGCTTTTTGCCCAGGACTAATTTTCCACTGGAAGAAGTTAAAATAGGAAAAGGTGAATTCTTAACTAAATCAAATGACTACTGAGACTTTCAGAATTCCAAAATTCTGCTTCTCAGTTCAAATTGTATAAGCAATTCAGGCAAAAGCATTTCCTTTCTGGAGAGATAGAGAAAAGGCCTGTCTTATGTGAACATTTTCTCTAAGGATTCTTATGGCTGTTAAGTGGTGAGCTTGCATCGTATACCCATAACCCTTTAAAAATAAGGACATTAGCTTCAGTACTGAAGAGTAAAATTTGAAATCTTTTGTGTTGTTAGACTTTCATTGTTGTGAAAAAATGCCTCACAGCTAAAGCAAAAAAATATGTTTGACTCAGTTTCAGAGGCTCAGATGACTACTGTGGGACTTGGGTGGCAGAGCAGAACAGTTTACAAAGCCTAGTGAGAGGGTACCTGTGCTAACCACAGTTCAATTTTTCCTTTTATTCCATCTGGGTCTTTATATTAGGGAATGTAGCTATTACATTTTGGAACTGGAACACCCCAATAGGTATGCTTTACTAATCTTTTAGGCGCTTGTCTATCTAGTCAAGTTGATAATCAAGATTCACCATCTTGCCTGCTGCCTACACAATGACATCATAGGAGAGCAGGATGTTTACATGATATTTCTTGGCACTGGTCTCAGACATCAGAAACACTATGATTTTGGTCACCACGATAGAAAGAGTGTGCTCTATATAGGGATATGTAGAACTTAGAATCAGCTCACAAATTGACAAAGTAATCACTATAGAGCTTAGCTTGTAACTTTCAACATGAAAAGCCTGTCCCTGGGTTTCATGCTCATCAGTTCTGTGTTATAGCTCTTGTACTCACCATAGTTTTTGTTGACTTTGTCTCTGTGATGATGGACAGAATTCCAAAGACAATAAACTGCTCAGACAAGAAGAAAACATTGTCAGGTTAGTTTCTATGTACAAAGTGACTATGTTGTTACTCTATGGTTTTATGACAAACTCTCATGGACCTAATGACCAATGACACACACAGTTAGGCTCAAAGGGGTGTCTCTTTGTCCATGCACTATTCAGAGAATGCAAGAAAAGGTAGATAAGAACAGAAATCTATCCTATAAAAATTCATAAAAACTATAAGAGATAGCAAAATGATATTTTGTTAATTGCAAAGGAAAATGTGGATTTAGATGATTTTAGAGTCTGAGGCATTGATCCACAAGGAGAGAGAATGGAAAATAGCTTTTGGGGAGTTGTTCTTCCTTTCATCAATAAAGTTATGGCACTCTGATTTGCACATAAAAACCATGCAAACTTCCTTCAGTAAATCTGACTGGAACATGTTGAAGTAATTTTTAATGTACAATTTTTCAGCATGCTGGTATTGTGAGGCATTTGGGAGCTACATCCTCTAAGATGTTGGTCTGTACTTTGCATTTCTTGTCATGCTCCTGGCTGGCATTACACTGTTATCTTGACAACAAGATAATGTTGGCATCCAGAAATGAGTTTAGAAAAGTACCTCTTTCAGATTTTGGTAATAGTTTGAGAGTGATTTGCAGTAGGTTTCAGGATTTTTCGTTTTTGTTATTGTATTTTTAAGGAAATAAGGGAAGATATTAACAAACAGAGTAAAAGAAACAGGACTTTCAGTAACTGGTTCTAGAGATCAAGATACATGAGAACAAAAGGAACTATAAGGTTTCATTTCCAGAAACCTTTAGTTCTGATTTTTTAAAATCATGATTTTATCAGGATAGATTTTTTTCTATTATCTAATAAATTAAATGAAACCAAGTAATAAACAGTTTAGGATTTTTTTAAAAGTAGGAAATTTGTGATATCTATTCTCCAAAGTCATGCAGCCTGTCCATATAAATACATGCTGGATCTTTATCTCTTTAATGCTAGGGATTGAACTCAGGGTCTGTGAGGTCTATGCATGTGTTTTGGTGCTGAGCTGTGTTCACAGTTACAGAGATAGAGTCTTAATAAAACTAAAAGAACTAAGTATCTCTTCTAATGCAAGACATGCTAGTGTAAAGATCACAATGGAGAGAAAAATAAAGTAACAGCACTGACCTAGACATCACCACATCAGCTCCATGATCAGGGTTATGTGAGCAATGAAATGTTGTAAATAATATGTACCCATCATGGTGTCTACTGTATTGTAAGTCACTGTTGTCATTGTCACCTACACAGTTACCACTCTCTGCTCAATTAAAGATTAACAGGATATCAGACAAATTCAAACTTAGAAATATGTACAAAAATCAAGGCTAGTATAACTCTGAAACAGTCAAAGTCACCAAGGGCAAAGCAAGTTTGAGAAGATCCAAATAAGGACATCTAGTGGAGACTCTGGAGAGAGAAGTGGTAGAATGCAGTGTGTTTGAATGGAAACTGGCACAAAGAACATTCATGAAATCATGTCTGGTGAAATCAGACAATGTAATGGAATGAGAAGATAATGTCACAAATCAATGATACAACAGAAAGAAAGTTTGAGTTGTGATGTATCAGAGGAAGAGATGTAGGAAGGGAACTGTTACTGAGCTATAGTAAGCAGATTGGAAGCCCCAGTGAGAGGAATCCTCACTTGTGAGTGAGACTTGTCCATATCAATCTAGAGGAGAGCTGTCCTCTGAGAAAAGGAACTTCATGACCTTCTGACCCCAGACATGGAGCCGTTTCAGAGGAATGTCCAGTCTATCACCCTGAATGCCTCCAACAAAGTCAGATCAAAAGAATGAAAGTGTTCTTCCTTCAGTGTGGTCCAGGGGATGACCTTGCATGATACAGAAGGCTCTAGATCATTTGGATCCCACTTCGTAGACTTTCCCTAAACTCAAGAGGCCACTAAAGTCATCATAGCTCAAGAGATGTCATGAAAGGGTGATATTGACGAGAAATGTTTATTTGAACTACATGGAAATATCTTCAGGATGATATAACTGCTACCCTTCTACACTAAGACCTTCTCTGATGACAAACAGGAGAACAAGGTCTACCATTGTCCTTTTTTTCACAGTAGACAGAAATGTAGCTAGGTGACAACTCCCTTCTCTGTCCTCCCCATCTTATTTCATACAGAGGTCTACTTACAAAGCTCCTATAAATGGGTAGCCAGATTTTAACAGGACTAAAAACACTGAGGTAAAATGTGGGATGAGGGAACAGATGACAAAATGATTTCCATACCCAACACCATCACAGCACACATGATCTGGATTGCCTGTTGAAAGAAGGAAGATGGCAGGTTAAACCATCAATGACAGGAAGGACTTCTCCACTTTTCCTATGGTACCCATGCAATGTCATCTTCTACAACATCCCAGTGAGCACACAGAGACTGTACAAGCTCAGCAGTGAGAGAGGAAAGTTCATTTTGGTGGGGATCCTTGGGTCACCTTTAGGCATTTCTCTCCTTGAACCTCTTTCATGCTCATGACCCTTCCTGACATCTCCTGGCTGGGCTGAGCTTGAGTGCATAGTTAACAAATTTCCTGCTCCCTCTGGCGGGACAAACAGGCATCTGAAACCCCTCCCACTCTGAGCACTAGAATGTGGAAAGCTCTCCACACATCATCCAGAGCCCACAGAATACCACATAGGGCCAGCCTCTCTGTCAAGCTCCACAGCACCTTCAGTCCAGTTGTTCATTCTGGGGATCCTTTGCCTCCATATTAAAAGGGAAATTCTGTCTTCCTGACACCCCTTTCACCTCAGAGACCTCTTATAAATTGCTTAATGTTGATTAAGCAATTTAATAAACTTTTTGCTACATGTACTTCAAAGGAATCCAGTGGATTGAATGTATGCCCAAGGCAAGGCCATCAGTTCCATTAAGTTCTGAGACCGGGTAACACAGAGGCCCATGCATGTAGTGCTAGCACAGACAAGACTGAAAAAACAACTCACAGCAAAACTATTTCTTCTCCCTTTACTCAAAAAAGTTCCATTAGTGAGTCTAGAATGAACACAGAGTAGAAACCCAATGGTCTTTTTGTACCATCTCTTTTCACTAAAGAGGAGAAGGATGTTCTACACTCAGAGAGCACCTAGAGTATAGCTATTAATATTTTCATAAATAAAATATTTAGCAAGTACTCTTCAGAAACAAAACAAAAACCGAAAAAGAATTAAACAGTAAAATGTCAATGATTCATAGAATAAGGTCATTGGAGTGCAGTCCAAGTTCATTGGAATAAAGGGAAATATTTGCCAATTTTAGAAGGTTTTTAGTGATGTAAACAGCTCGTTAAGGGGCTCCCACCAGTCTACCAGCCACTCAGTGATCCCTGCCAAAACTGAAGGCTTCCCACGCCCCAAATTTACCTCTGTTCTTAATACATAGTGCCTCACCCTCTGCCCTCCTCCCCTCCCAGAGCATTATGAGTGGGATTTACCGCCATCACTTTGATCTCTGCTTTTAGATGTTTCTTGAGGCTGTCTTGCTTCTGTTGGGTAGGCTAGGATTTCTCTGTTTGGAGAAAGTTGATTCTATGTGGTGAAATCATCATGATAGTTTCATTGGTCACTACTTGTGGAATCATGATGGATCTCACATGTCTGGAAGAGAAAATGGATTTAGTTCTTATGAAGTACTGTGCCCAGTGTAGTGGTTTGTTTCTGTTTGGTTTGGTTCTGTTTGCTTGGTTGAATTACTTTTTCTTCTAGCTTTTGTTTTTTGTTTTTTTGTTTTTGCCTATTTGTTAGAGACAGAGACAGAGCCAGAAAGGCAGAGAGAAAATGTGAAGTTGGATGTTTAGATAGGATCTAGGAGGAGATGGGGTAAGGGAAACCATGATCAGAATATACCATATGAATTATCAGTAAGTCATAAAGTGCTCTGAAAATAAAATAACAGCAAACAAAAAACAACAAACTATGCTTCGCAGTTCTGCCCCAGTCTCTCAGACTGGGCACCTTTGTATATTCTTGACCTGTCCTGTGGCAGAAGAAACTAGTGGTATAGGGAAATGTAAAACCACCACATCTGAGATTCATGAGTTCTTTCTTTTTTTCTTTTTTCTTTTTAGATACTTTATTTACATTTCCAATGTTTCCCCCTTTCTAGGTCTCCTCTTTGGAAACTCCCCTATCCCCTCTCCCTCCCTGCCTCTATGAGGGAAATCCACTTCCCGCACCCACCCGCCCACCTACTCCCTTATTCCCACCTTGACATTCCCCTTTACTGGGGCCT
>CM052703.1:46316997-46379702 GCA_028551405.1 Uromys caudimaculatus
TTCCTTTGATGAGTAGGAAGTGTCCTTCCTTATCTTTTTTGATGACTTTTGGGTGAAAGTCGATTTTATCCGATATTAGAATGGCTACTCCAGCCTGTTTCTTGGGACCATTTGCCTGGAAACTTGTTTTCCAGCCCTTTACTCTGAGGTAGTGTTTGTCTTTATCATGAAGATGTGTTTCTTGAATGCAGCAAAATGCTGGGTCCTCTTTATGGATCCAGTCTGTCAGTCTATGTCTTTTTATTGGGGAATTGAATCCATTGATGTTAAGAGATATTAAGGAATAGTGATTGTTGGTTCCTGTCATTTTTGGTGTTCCTTCTAGGTTTGTGTGGCTATCTTCTTTTCAGTTTGTTGAAAGATTACTTTCTTGTGTTTTCTAGCGTGTGGTTTCCTGCCTTGAGTTGACATTTACCATCTATTATCCTTTGTAGGGCTGGATTTGTGGAAACATATTGTGTAAATTTGGTTTTGTCATAGAATATTTTGCTTTCACCATCTATGTTAATTGAGAGTTTTGCTGGGTATAGCAGCCTGGGCTGGCAGTTGTGTTCTCTTAGCGTCTGTATGAATTCTGCCCAGGATCTTCTAGCTTTCATAGTCTCTGGTGAGAAGTCAGGTGTAATTCTGATAGGTCTGCCTTTATATGTTACTTGACCTTTTCCCCTTACTGCTTTTAATATTCTTTCCTTGTTTTGTGTATTTGGTGTTTTCACTATAATGTGACAGGAGGAATTTCTTTTCTGGTCCAATCTATTTGGAGTTCTCTAAGCTTCTTGTATATTTATGTTCATCTCTTTCTTTAAGTTAGGGAAGTTTTCTTCTATGATTTTGTTGAAGATATGTACTGGTCCTTTAAGTTGGGAATCTTCACTCTCTTCGATACCTACTATCCTTTGGTTCTGTCTTCTCATTGTGTCCTAGATTTCATGGATGCTTTCAGTTAGGAGCTTTTTGCATTTATGTGTTCTTTTACTGTTGTGTCAATGCTGTCTATTGTATCTTCTGCTGCTGAGATTCTCTCTTCTATCTCTTATATTCTGTTGGTTATGCTTGCATCTATGACTCCTGATCTCTTTCTTAGGTTTTCTAACTCCAGGGTTGTCTCCTTTTGTGATTTCTTTATTGTTTCTATTTCTATTTTTAGCTCTTGGATAGTTTTGTTCATTTCCTTTGTCCGTTTGATTGTGTTTTCCTCTAATTCTTTAATGGATTTCTGTGTTTCCTCTTTAAGGGATTCCAGTTCTTTACCTCTGTACCCTTGTGTTTCTTTAAGGGTATTAATTTCTTTCTTAAAGTCTTCTATCATCCTCATGAGAACTGATTTTAAATCTGAGTCTTGCTTTTCTGGTGTGTTGGGGAATACAGGGCTTGCTGTGGTGGGAGAGCTGGTTTCTGATGTTGCCTGTTGGCCTTGTTTTCTGTTCCTTCTGTTCTTGCTCTTGCCTTTTGCCATCTTGTTAACTCTGATGTTAGCTGATCTTACTCTGTCTGGCTGTGGTTTATCCCTCTTGCAGGCCTCTGAATCAGTACTCCTTGAAGATCAGCTCTCTCTGAGAGGTGTTTGGGTTTGGAGTGCTGTGGCACCAGGTCAGCTCTGGGGTGCAGACAGAAACCAGAAGGATCTTGTCCCCAGGTGTCCCTTGGTTCCTATGTCCTGATGGCTCTGCAAGAGTCCCTCTTGATCCAGTGAGTTTGAACAGAAGTAGTGGTTTTGCCTATGCTTGAAGGTGCGTCAGCTCTCTTGGGATACCAGCTCTCTCCTGGTGCTTTGTGGCCCAGGCTGAGGTCCCCAGGTCCTGGTGAGCAGTGGTGCTTGTCTTAACCCCACTCATGGCTTTTCCAGGCTCCCGGGGCGGGGAAGCTTTCTCTCGGCGCTAATTGGCTGTGGAGCCCTGTGGCCCAAGCTGAGGTCCCCAGCCACAGATGGGGACTGGAAGTTTCCTGTCCCTCAGTCTCTGTGGCTCATGGTTTCCAGGCAGAATCGGTGAGCACTGGTGCTCATTTTGTCCCCACTCGGGGCTTTTCCATGCTCCTGGGAGAGTAACTTTCTCCCGGCGCTGCTTGGCTATGAAACCCTTGTGGCCCCGGCAGAGGTCTCCTGCCACAGATGGGAACTGGAAGGTTCCTATGCCCGACTACCTAGTTCTTTCTTTCTTGAGAGACTTGAAGTTATTGTCATACAGATCTTTCACTTGCTTGGTTAGAGTTGCCCCAAGATATTTTATATTATTTGTGGCTAATGTGAAGGGAGTTGTTTCCCTAATATCTTTCTCAGCCTGTTTACCATTTGTATAAAGGAAGGCTACTGATTTGTTTGAGTTAATTTTATATTTGGCTACTTTGCTGAAGTTGTTTATAAGCTGTAGAAGTTCTCTGATAGAATTTTTGGGGTCACTTATGTATACTATCATATCATCTGCAAATAGTGATACCTTTATTTCTTCTTTGCCAATTTGTATCTCCTTAATCTCTTTTTGTTGTATTATTGTTCTATCTAGCACTTTGAGTACTATATTAAATAGGTAAGGAGAGAGTGGGCATCCTTGTCTTGTCCCTGATTTTAGTGGGGTTGCTTCAAGTATCTTTTCATTTAATTTGATATTGGCTGTTGGTTTGCAGCAAATTGCTTTTATTTTGTTTAAGTATGGGCCTTGAATTCCTTAACTTTCCAATACTTTTAACATGAAGGGGTGCTGTATTTGTCAAATGCTTTTTCTGCTTCTAAGGAGATGTGATTTTTGTCTTTGAGTTTGTTTATATAGTGGATTATATTAATGGATTTCTATATATTGAATCAACCTTGCATCCCTGGGATGAAGCCTACTTGATTGTGGTGAATGATGGTTTTGATATGTTCTTAGATTCAGTTTGCAAGAATTTTATTGGGTTTTTTGCATCGATATTCATAAGCAAAATTGGTCTGAAGCTCTCTTTTTTGTTGTTGCGTCCTTATGTTGTTTAGGTATCAGAGTAATCATGGCTTCATAGAATGAATTAGGTAGTGTTCTTTGAAGGTCTCATAGAATTCTGCACTAAAGCCATCTGGCCCTAGGCTTTTTTTTTTTTTGGTTGGGAGGTTTTTAATGACTTCTATTTCCTTAGGGGATATGGGACTGTTTAGATAGTTTACCTGCTCTTGATTTAACTTTGGTATGTGGCATCTGTCTAGAAAATCATCCATTTCATCTAGATTTTCTAGTTTTGTAGTAGGATCTGATGATTTTTTTGAATTTCCTCTATTTCTGTTGTTATGTCTCCCTTTTCTTTTCTGATTTTGATAATTTGGATACTGCCTTTGGACCCTTTAGTTAGTTTTGCTAGGGGTTTACCTATCTTGTTGATTCTCTCAAAGAACTAGCTTTTGGTTTTGTTGAGTCTTTGTATCATTCTCTTTTTTTCTATTTGGT
Source organism: Uromys caudimaculatus (assembly GCA_028551405.1). Lineage (NCBI taxonomy): Eukaryota > Metazoa > Chordata > Mammalia > Rodentia > Muridae > Uromys > Uromys caudimaculatus. The sequence continues at coordinate 46,320,408 of CM052703.1, forward strand.
TGATTCTGGCCTTGAGTTTGACTGTTTCCTGTATTCCTCTTGAGTGTGTTTACTTCTTTTTGTTCTAGAGCTCTCAGGTGTGCTGTTAAGTTGCTAGTATAACATCTCTCCAGTTTCTTTACCAGGGCACTTAGTGTTATGTATTTTCCTCTTAGCTTTGCTATCATTGTGTCCCATAAGTTTGGGTATGTTGTGTCAACATTTTCATTGAATTCCAGGAAGTCTGTCTTTCTTCCTTTCTCCCCCCCTTCCTTCTTTCCTTCTTTCTTTCTCCCCCCCTCTTCCTTTCTTTCTTCCTTTCTTTCTTCCTTTCTTTCTTCCTCTTTCTTTCTTTCTTTCTTTCTTTCTTTCTTTCTTTCTTTCTTTCTTTCTTTCTTTCTTTCTTTCTTTCTTTCTTTCTTTCTTTCTTTCTTTTTTCTCTGACCTAGTTGTCACTGAGTAGAGAGTTGTTCATTTTCCACTTGTATGTGGGTTTTCTGTTGTTTTTGTTGCTATTGAAGACCAGCCTTCAGCCATGGTGTCTGATAGGATGCATTGGATTATTTCAATCTTCTTGTATTGGTTGAGGTTTTTTTTTTTTTGACCAGTTATGTGGTCGGTTTTGGAGAAGGTACCATGAGGTGCTGAGAAGAAGGTGTATTATTTTGTTTTAGGGTGAAATGTTCTATAGTTATCTGTTAAATCCATTTGGCTCATAACCTCTATTAGTTTTACTATGTCTTTGTTTAGTTTCTGTTTCAATGACCTGTCCATTAGTGAGAGTAGGGTGTTGAAGTCTCCCACTATTATTGTGTGGGTTTCAATATGTGTTTTGAGCTTTAGTAAAATTTCTTTTATGAATGTGGTTACCCTTACATTTGGGGCATAGATGTTCAGAATTGAGACTTTCTCTTGGTGGATTTTCCCTTTGCTAAATATGAAGTGTCCTTCCTCATCTCACTTGATAACTTTTGGTTGAAAGTCTATTTTATTGGATATTAGGATGGCAACTCCAGCTTGTTTCTTGGGACCATTTGCCTGGAAAACCTTTTTCCAGCCTTTTACTCTTAGGTGATGTCTATCTTTGTTATTGAGGCGTGTTTCTTGTATGCAGCAAAATGCCGGATCCTGTTTGCATTCCAATCTGTTAGCTTATGTCTTTTTATAAGTGAGTTGAGTCCATTAATATCGAGAAATATTAAAGACAGATGACTGTTAGTTCCTGGTATGTTTGATTTTGTAGGTGACATTGTGTGTATATGACTTTTTGCTTTGTTGTGAGATGATTAATATCTTGTCTTTTCTTTGGTGTTTATACCCTCCTTGTGTTGGAGCTTTCATTCTAGAATCCTCTGGAGGACTGGATTAATAGATAGATGCTGTTTGAATTTGGTTTTGTCCTGGAATATTTTGGTTTCTCAATCTATGTTGATTGAGAGTTTTGCAGGGTATAGTTGCCTGGGCTGGCATTTGTGTTCTCTTAGAGTCTGCATGACCTCTGACCAGGCTCTTCTGGCTTTTAATGTCTCTGTTGAGAAGTCTGGTATAATTCTGATAGGTCTACCTTTATACTTGGCCCTTTTCCCTTGCAGCTATTAATATTCTCTCTTTGTTCTCTGCATTTAATATTTTGATTATTATGTGACAAGGAGATTTTCTTTTCTGGTCCTATTTATTTGGTGTTCTATAGGCTTCTTGTACCTTTATGGCCATCTCTTTCTTTAGGTTGGGGAAGTTTTCTTCTATGATTTTGTTGAAGACATTTTCATGTCCTTTGAGGTGGGGAATCTTCATTCTCTTCTACTCCAATTATTTTTAGATTTGTTTTTTTTTCATTGTGTCCTGAATTTCCTGGATGTTTTGGGTTAGGAGTTTTTTCTGGTTTGAATTATTTTTGACAGTTGTGTCAATCTCTTCTACAATATCTTCTACACCTAAGATTCTCTCTTCTATCTCTTGTATTCTGTTGGTGAGGCTTACATCTATAATTCCTGACCTCTTTCCTAGGCTTTCCATTTCCAGGTTTGTCTCCATTTGTGTTTTCTTTATTGTTTCTACTTCCACTTTAGGTTTTGTACCGCTTCATTCAATTCTTTTGCCAGTTTGATTGTGTTTTCCTGTATTTCTTTAAGGGATTTATTTATATCCTCTTTAGGGGCTTCTATCTGTTTACCTGTGTTTTCCTGTATTTCTTTCGGTGAGTTATTCATATCCTCCTTAAAAGGCTCTATTATCTTCATGAGATAGGATTTTAGGTCAGCTTCCTGATTTTCAGGTCTTGCTGTGGTGGGAGAATTGAGTTCTGATGATGCCCACATATATTGGCTTCTGTTGCTTATGGTCTTGCACTTGGCTTGCCTCTTGTCATATGGTTATCCCTGGTGTTTGCTGATCTGGATGATTCTGTCTGGAGCCTCCTTCTTTTGTCCTTGGGTTGCTTCAGGTCTCCTGGTAGGCCTGCAGCCTTGGCTATAGCAGACCTCCTCTGGGGCCTTCTGACTGTGGGGTCTTCAGAGGAGCAGAGAAGCTGCTGATCTGTTGCCCTGGCTACAGCAGATCTCCTGGGAAGCCTTCAGCCTGTTGAGTCTTCAGAGGAGCAGTCAAGCTATTGTCCTGTGTGAAGCTGTTCTCCAGGGTGGCCTACTGATTGTGGTTTCTGATTTGTTGTGTGCTGCAGCACTCCAGAGAGCCTTTCAGTCTTTTGGGTCATTTGCCCTGTATGCTGTGGAACCCCCAGGATACTGTGGTGTCCCTTGCCCAGTTGCCTTGTGTGCAAAGGAACTCCTGGGATGCCATCAAGCTGTGGTGTCTTCAGGGGAGCAGACAAGCTGGCAATCAGTTGCTCAGTTGCCCCGTGTGCAGTGGATCTCTTGGGATGCCAGTTGCCCTGTGTGCAGCAGACCTCCTGGGATGCCTCAGGCTGTGGTGTCTTCAGGGGAACAGACTAGCTAGCAGTCTGCCCCAGCAGAAAGCGCTGGCCGGATGGGCATTCCATTTTATTAAAGACTCAAGGACTCAATATTTATTATCAGTCAAACTGCTGTTTGTTTAACTATCCTTTAAGGTGTTAACAGTTTGAACCAATTTCTCCTTTGGTCCTTTGATGTAGGATCTCCTGTAGCTCAGGCTGGCCTTTAACTCACTATGTAACAGAGAATGGCCTTGTGCTGAGATTCTAGACACACATGGCAATATCTACCAACCTTTGGTAGATATTTACCTACATGTGTTATACACGATCATTTCTTGCCATTCCCACCGACTACCTTCCAGCTCAAGTCTTCATCAGTTTATTCTTCATTCTTCACATATGTCTTACTAAAGGATGTACACACTCATAGTGTTTTTACCTATCTATCTCACTAGAGGGAATGGTTTAATAATGCTCTGTATTACACGCTACTCATCAATTAGTAAACACCACTGAGCAACAACTGTGAGTGAATGTACTCATGAATCAGATGATATGCATCCTTTCATAAAGCTTTATGTCTTTGAGAAACCCATTATTTTAGAGGGTACAAATATTTCTGCATAGAAAATTATGTGTCATATATATACATATATATGTATGTATATATATATATACATATATATGTATGTATATATATATATATATATATTATATGAGCAAGAGACAGACACACACAGATTTTTATATAAATATATATAGTTGGATATGTGAATATGATGACTATATACCATGTGCAACTGTAGCTATTGAGGATTCTTAAAAGAACTAAGAGATAGAGCCTTCTGGTTTCCATCTGCACCTGAAGCTGACCCTGTGCCACAGTTTCCCATACATGGGTCCCACTGGGAGAGGGCTGGTCTCCCAGGAGTGCTGACACACCAGTGAGCACAGGTAGGACCACTACTTCTGCTCTGAGGGATTTGCTCAGAGCCCTCAGGACATAGAAACTAAGGCACAGTCTGGGACAGGACCCTTCTGGTTTCCATCTGTGCCTGGAGCAGACCCTGTGCCACAGATCTCCATACCCAGTTCCCGCTGGGAGAGAGCTGGACTTCTAAGAGTGCTGACATACCTGAGAGCATAGGTGAGATCATCACTTCTGCTCAAATTCCTGGACTAAGTAGGACCAGGTCAGAGCCATCAGGACACAGGAACCAAGGAACAGCTGGGGACAGGATCCATCCAGTTTCTCTTTGTGCCCCAGAGCTGACCTTGTGCCATAGCTCTCCATATCCAAATTCCTCCAGGAGAGAACTGGTCTCCCAGGAATGCTGACATACAGGCTTACAGGAGGGACAAGCCACAGTCAGAGACAGCAAGACCAGCTAATACAAGAGACAACCAGATGGCAAGAACGTACACAACAGTAACTATGGCTACTTGGCATCATCAGAACCTAGTTCTCCCACCATAGCAAGTCCTGGATACACCATCATACCAGAAAAGCAAGATTTTGATCTAAAATCACTTCTCATGATGATGATAGAGGACTTTAAGGACATAAATAACTCCCTTAAAGAAATACAGGAAACACAGGTAAATGGGTAGAAGCCCTTAAAGAGGAAATACAAAAATCTTTTAAAGAATTACAGGAAAACACAACCAAACAGGTGGAGGAATTGAACAATACCATCCAGGATCTAAAAATGGAAATAGGCAGAAGTTGATTGATTTAAAACTGGAACCTCTGAGGGCTGATGTGGCTCCATTCCTTCATCTAATGGCAGATGAACAACAACAACAACAACAACAACAGCAACAACAACAATGATGATGATGATGATGATGATGATTTTTATTTAACAACATGGTGGAGTCCTCACACATTAAAAATGGACTAGTTTAACCACTCTATCTCTGGAGAGCCTCTGTAAGGATATGAGGTACTGGAATGCTATGTCTGACTTGCTAGTGTGGTTCTTTTTTTTTTTTTTTTTTTGATACTTTATTACATTTCAAATGTTTTCCCCTTTCCTTGTCTCCCCTTTAGAAACCCCCTATCCTATCCCACCTCCCCTTGCCTCTATGAGGTTATTCCCCCACCCACCCACCCACTCCCATCTTCCCTCCCTGGCATTCCCCTATACTGGGCCTCTCCTCCCACTGATGGCCAACAAGGCCCTCCTCTGCCACATATGTGGCCAGCATCATGGGTCCCTCCAGATGCATTCTTTGGTTGGTGGTCCAGTCTCTGGGAGCTCTGGGGGGCCTGACCAGTTGACACTGTTGCTCCCTCCCCATGGGGCTGCAAATTCCCTCAGCTCCTTCAGTCTCTTCTCCAACTCCTCCACCTGGGACCCCATGCTCAGTCCAACAGTTGCTGTGAATTGAATCATGGGTGTTCTGAACTTGCTTATACCACTTCTAAAGACTTACGCATTCCTCCTGATCCATTCCTTCCTGCCTGCAGTTTCCATGGCATGCTGAGGGCTGGAGATCATGCAGCTGCCCCACCTTCTTCTAGGAAACAGCAGCTGCCATTGTTTTGTGTGAGCCAGGGAAAGAATTGTGAGATTCAATAAGTAAGTTTAATCTTGTCAAGTTTGCCTCAAAATAGATCAAACAGTTTTCTAAAACTATACAGTGGTGGTTTTCTCAGTTTTCAAATGTTTATCTGACAAAGAAATTCTTAACAATTGATAGAATTCCAATTCTCTGATAGCCTGTGAGGGAAAACTCACATTTTGTTAAATGTCAACCTTATAAGTAAAAACTTTCTCTATTTTTTGTTTGATGATGGTCCTTTAGATTTCAAGTCACTGTTCTTTCTTGATAATTTGCCTTCTTAACCCTGCTTTAAGTGTGCCTGACACACTTACCATTCTTGTTGAGCAGGTGGTGAGAACAACAAGGCTTGAACCAGAGCATGGGAAAGATGCATTATCAATACAGGTTTGGAAACTGAGTTTAAAAATATATCACATTGCCCATTATCAATTTATTGTCAATTAAAAGTACAGGAATATTTTTTACCCCATTTATAAACAAGATAGTTTCCCATTCTGTTCCTGTGAAATTTATTTTTTTAAGCTATAGATTTCTTCATGTTAAAGGTGATAGCTATCACAGTATAAAGGCATAAAATTCAAAGAAAGAAAAAGGCAGAAAAATTATTATCTGTAAAAGCATGGTGTGCTGTTTTACTGATTGCTTGACAATATAGACCTGTTTATAAAGTGTAATACTAACTTTAAAAAAAATGGAAATAGAAACAATAAAGAAATCACAAAGGGAGACAACCCTGAAGATAGAAAACCTAGGAAAGAGATCAGGAGCCATAGATGCAAGAATCACCAACGGAATACAAGAGAAAGAAGAGAGGATCTCAGGTGCAGAAGATACCTTAGAAAGCATTGACACAGCAGTCAAAGAAAATGCAAAATGTAAAAAGCTCCTAACCAAGAACATCCAGGAAACCCAGGATACAATGAGAAGACCAAACCTAGGATAATAGGTATAGAAGAGAGTGAATATTCTCAACTTAAAGGGCCAGTAAATATCTTCAACAAAATTATAGAAGAAAACTTCCCTAACCTAAAGAAAGAGATGCACATAAACATACAAGAAGCCTACAGAACTCCAAATAGGTTGGACCAGAAAAGAAATTCTTCCTGTCACATAATAGTCAAAACACCAAATGCACAAAACAAAGAAAGAATATTAAAAGCAGTAAGGGAAAAATGTCAAGTAACATATAAGGGGAGACCTATCAAAATTACACCAGTCTTCTTACCAGAGACTATGAAAGATAGAAGATCTTGGGTAGATGTCATACAGACTTTGAGAGAACACAACTGCCAGCCCAGGCTACTATACCCCACAAAATTCTCAATTTCATAGATGGAAAAAGCAAGATATTCCATGACAAAACCAAATTTACACAGTAGCTTTCCACAAACCCAGCCTTACAAAGGATAATAGATTGAAATCTCCAACACAATGAGGGAAACCTCACCCTAGAAAAAGCAAGAAAGTAATCTACTTTCAACAACCCCAAAAGAAGATAGCCACACAAACATAATACCATCTCTAACAACAAACATTACAGGAAAGAACAATCACTTTTCCTTAATATGCCCTAACATCAGTGGACTCAATTCCCCAATAAAAAGACATAGACTAACAGACTGGATATGTAAACATGACTCAGCATTTTGCTGCATACAGGAAATGCACCTCAGTGACAAAGACAGACACTACCTCAGAGTAAAAGGCTGGAAAAAATTTTTCTAAGCAAATGGTCCCAGGAAATAAGCTGGAGTAGCCATTCTAATATCAAATAAAATCGACTTTCAACCAAAAGTTGTCAAAAAAGATATAGAAGGGCATTTCATATTCATCAAAAGAAAAATCTAAGCCGGGCAGTAGTGGTGCACGCCTTTAATCCCAGCACTTGGGAGGCAGAGGCAGGTGGATTTCTGAGTTCGAGGCCAGCCTAGTCTACAGAGTGAGTTCCAGGACAGCCAGGGCTACACAGAGAAACCCTGTCTCAAAAACCAAACCAAACCAAAACCAAACCAAACCAAACCAAACCAAAACAAAATCTACCAAGATGCACTCTCAATTCTGAACATCTATGCTTCAAATGCAAGGGCACCCACATTCATAAAAGAATCTTTACCAAAGTTCAAAGCACACATTGCACCTCATGCAATAATAGTGGGAGACTTCAACACCCCACTCTCTTCAATGGACAGATCATAGAAACAAAAACTAAACAGAGACACAGTGAAACTAACAGAAGTTATGAACCAAATGGATTGAATAGATATCTATAGAACATTTCATCCAAAAAACAAAAGAATATACCTTCTTCTCAGTACCTTATAGTACCTTCTCCAAAATTGACCACTGTCACAAAACAGGCCTCAACAGATATAAGATTAAAATAATCCTATTCATCCTATCAGATCACCAAGGACTAAGGCTGGTCTTCTATAACAACAAAAACAACAGAAAGCCCAAATACACATGGAATCTGAACAATGCATTACTCAACAATAAATTGGTCAAGGATGGAATAAAGAAAGAAATTAAAGACTTTTTAAAATTTAGTGAAAATTAAGGCACAACACACCCAAACTTATGGAACACAATGAAAGTAGTGCTAAGAGGAAAAATCATAGCTCTGAGTGCCTCCAAAAAGAAACTGGAAAGAGCATACATCAGCAGCTTAACAGCATACCTGAAAGCTCTAGAAGAAAAAGAAGCAAATACACCCAAGAAGAGTACATGGCAGAAATAATTGAACTCATGGCTGAGATTCACCAAATAGAAACAAAAAGAACTATACAAAGAATCAACAAGCCAGGAGCTAGTTCTTTGAGAAAATCAACAAGAAATATCAACTCTTAGCCAGACTAACCAGAGGGTACAGAGACAGTATCCAAATTAACAAAATCAGAAATGAAAAGGGGGATATAACAACAGAAATTTAGGAAATTCAAAAAATCATCAGATCCTACTACAAAAACCTATACTCAACAAAACTGGAAGATCTGGATGAAATGCACAATTTTCTAGACAGATACAAGGTACCAAAGTTAAATCAGGATCAGATAAACCATTTAAACAATCCCATAACCCCTAAAGAAATAGAATCAGTCATTAAAAGTCTCCCAACCAAAGAAAGCCCAGGACCAGATGGTTTCAGTGCAGAATTCTCTCAGACCTTCAAAGACCTAATACCAATACTCTTCAAACTATTCCACAAAATAGAAACAGAAGGAACACAATCCAATTCTTTCTATGAAGCCACAATTATGCTGATAACAAAACCACACAAAGACCCAACAAAGAAAGGGCACTTCAGACCAAATATCCTTAAGAATATCAATGCAAGCTGGAGATATGGCTCAGTGGTTAAGAGCACTGACTGCTCTTCCAGAGGTCCTAAGTTCGATTCCCAGCAACCACATGGTAGCTCACAACCATCTGTAATGGGATCTGATGCCCTCTTCTGGTGTGTCTGAAGACAGCCACAACGTACTTATATAAGATAAAACAAATAAATCTTAATAAAATAATATTGATGCAAAAATAGTCAATAAAATTCTAGCAAACTGAATCCAAGAATTCACCATGATCAAGTAGGCTTCATCTCAGGGTTGCAGGTATAGTTCAATACCTGGAAATCCATCAATGTAATCCATTACATAAACAAACTCAATGAAAATAACCTTCTCATTAAATGCTGAAAAAGTATTTGACAATATTCAACATCCCTTCATGTTAAAAGACTTGGAAAAATCAGAAATTCAAGACCCATACCTAAACATAGTAATATATACAGCAATATACAGCAAACCAGTAGCCAACATAAAACTAAACAGAGAGAAACCATTGAACTAAGCACAGGGACCCCAATGGAGGAGTTAGTGGAAGAACTAAAGGAGATGAAGGGGCCTTGTCTGGCATCAGTGGGAGGGGAGGCCTTTGGTCCTGTGAAGACTTGATGCCCCAGTGTAGAGTAATGCTAGGGCAGTAAGGTGGGAGTGGGTAGGTGGTTTGGGGAGCACCATTCATAGAAGCAGGGTAAGGGGGGATGGGATACAGGATTAGCAGAGGGGGAACCAGGAAAGGGGATAACATTTGAAATATAAATAAAATAATAATAATAAAAAGAACTAAGAGCCAAATATTACCAGATTATCTAAGTTTGGTTAAATTCTTGGAATACTTCCTCCTTTTCTTTTGTTTTAGTTTTTTTGTGTGCGGTTGTATACATGCAATAAAAGCTCACTTATATTTCCATGACTTTCCAGAAAGGACTTGTGTAAGATTGTGACACAAAACAAGAAAACAGTAGATTCTGGAACCACGCAAACATTCTTTTGAGATGTATTTTCTCTGGCTTGTGTGTGAAATTTCCAAATTAAACCAGTTCACTCTTTATCCTCTAGAACTCAGCATCCACAGCGATGTCTTTCCACTGTGGAACCAGAATGACCCCTGTAAGGAGACATTGGGACTCCAACAGGACAAAAAAGCTGTGTTAACTTCTGTCATCTTTCTGTGTTACATGAGACAGAAAACAGTCTCCTAGACTGCTTCGCTATGGGCTAAGCATCTTGTCCTCTAGAGAGAAGGTCAGAACTGTGTTTTCCTCAAATGTGTTTCCAGAGTAAGAGTACAGACAGGATAAGAAAATTGAATAAATTCTTTACAGTATTAGGAAATGCAACCTTGTAGCTGTAGGAAAAATAATGCTTCCCTTTCCTCTCCTTACCTTTTCTACTATTCTATTCTCTTGATAAGAGGAAAGTTAAAAAACAAAAACAAAAACAAAAACAAAACAAAACAAAACAAAAAAAACCCAGCCCAAATGCTTCAAATGGAGAAGGAAAGAATGTATTATTTCACAACACCATTTGTCTTGCTCATAATATCTGTGGCTTATTGGGCAATAGGAAAGATGCGGCTGTGGATACAGCCTGGCCATTGCATGTGCTGTGACCAGATTCAGAGAACAAAGGGTTGAGAGCTTAGCATAGGCACTTTCAGTAACTGACTGGGACATCCCATCCATAGCTGAGAACTCACTTCTTGTAATGAGAACAAGGAAGCAACAGGGCACAAAGAACAAAGAAAGAACTGCACATATCTTAGTCAGGGTTTCTATTCCTGCACAAACATCATGACCAAGATGCAAGTTGGGGAGAAAAGGGTTTATTCAGCTTATACTCCCATGCTGCTGTTTATCACCAAAGAAGTCAGGACTGGAATTCAAGCAGGTCAGGAAGCAGGAGCTGATGCAGAAGCCATGGAGGGATGTAACTTACTGGCTTGCTTCTCTTTGTTTGCTCAGCTGGCTTTCTTATAGAGCCCAAGACCACCAGCCCACAGATGGCACCACCCACAAGGGACCCTTCCCCATTGATCACTAATTGAGAAAATGCCTTACCTCTGGATCTCATGGAGGCATTCTCTCAACTGAAACTCCTTTCTCTGTGATAACTCCAGCTTGTGTCAAGTTGACACAAAATGAGCCAGTACAATTGATCCCTTGTCAACTTGACACACAAATACATCATTATTAAGCCTCAACCCTTACTTTCTTATTCATCCCCAAGATCTAAATAACTTTAAAAGTCCCACAGTCTTTGCAAATTCTTACATATTAAAATTTCAATCCATTTAAAGATATTCAATCTCTTAGAATTCAAGGTCTTTTTACCATCAAAACTGTGGGCTCCACTAAAATACCTTTTTCCTTCAGGAGGAAAAATATATCAGGGCACAGTCACAATCAAAAGCTAAAGCAAACTCCAACCACCCAATGTCTGGGATCCACTCATGATCTTCTCGATTCCTCCAAGGGTTTGAGTCACTTCTCCAACTCTGCCCTTTGTAGCACATACCTTGTCTTGTAGGCTCCAGATGCCTGTACTCCACTGCTGCTGCTGTTCTTGGTGGTCATCTCATGGTACTGGCATCTCCAAAACACTGCTGTCTTCTGCTGCAACTAGGCTTCACCAACAGCCTCTCATAGGCTCTTTTCATGGTGTCAAGACTCACCTCCTTTGCATGACCCCTTCAGTCCTGGAATTGCAACTGAGGCTGCACCTTCACCAATGGCCTTCTGCAGCCTCTCACAGTGCCCAGGCCTCAGCTGCTCTTCATGACTCCTTCATGCCTTCAAAACCAGTACCACCTGGGTAACTCTTACACATTACCAAGTCCTGCCACAGCACAAGGTAAAACCTTGGCTATCTCTGGAACACAGCCTCTTTGTGCTGTCAGAAAACACTTCCCAGAAGATGTCACCTCAATGATGCTGATCTCTTCTTAATCACCACCAGTTTCTTAGCTCCAGCTAACCAGCATCAATAGTCCCAGCAATACAATGGCTTTGCTTTAGTAGTTCTGGTATCTTGTTAATCACAGCTGATTTCTTCAGTCCCAGCTGACCAAAACCACAGAATCTTAAATCAAACTAGCAATGGCCCTGATAAGAATCTTTAATCTTCCCTCTGAAATTTCACAAGCCAGGCCTCCATCTTCTGCACTGTTCTCAACATTATCTTCCAAGCTCCTACAGAACACCCCACAGAGCTCTTAACATCTCAATGGCCCTTCTAGCTCAAAGTTCCAAAGTCCTTCCACAGTCCTCCCCAAAACATGGTCAGGTTGTCATAGGAATACTCCACTATGCTGGTACCAATTTGTCTTAGTCAGGGTTTCTATTCCTTCACAAACATCATGACCAAGATGCAAGTTGGGGAGGAAAGGGTTTATTCAGCTTACACTTCCAAGTTGTTGTTCATCACCAAAGGAAGTCAGGACTGGAACTCAAGCAGGTCAGGAAGCAGGAGCTGATGCAGAAGCCATGGAGGGATGTAACTTACTGACTTACTTCTCCTGGCTTGCTTAGCTGACTTCTTTATAGAGCCCAAGACCACCAGCCCACAGATGGCACCACCCACAAGGGGCCCTCCCTCATTGATCACTAATTGAGAAAATGCCTTACCTCTGGATCTCATGGAGGCATTTTCTCAACTGAAACTCCTTTCTCTGTGATAACTCCAGCTTGTGTCAAGTTGACACACAAAACTAGCCAGTACATTTTGTTTTTTTTTGTTTCATCTGAAGTTGAGAATTGCTCTTTCAAGGTCTATAAAAAACTGTGTTGACATTTTGATGGGGATTGCATTAAATCCATAGATTGCTTTTGGTAAGATGGTCATTTCCACTATGTTAATTCTATCTATCCATGAGCATGGGAGATTTTCTATCTTCTGATATCTTCCTCAACTCCTTCATTCAGGGACTTGAAGTTCTTGTCATACAGATTTTTTCACTTGCTGGGTTAGAGTTACACCAAGATATGTTATTTGTGGCTATTGTAAAGGGTGTTGTTTCCCTAATTTTGTTCTTTGCCTGTTTATCATTTATATAAAAGAGAACTACTTATTTCTTTGACTTTGTATCCAGCCACTTTGCTGAAGGTGTTTATCAGCTGTAGGAATTCTCTGGTAGAAATTTGGGGGTTGCTTATGTGTACTATCATATCATTGACAAATAGGTATACTTTGATTTTTTCCTTTCCAATTCTATCTCCTTGATCTTTAGTTGTCTTATTGCTCTGACTAAAACTTCAAGAACTATACTGAATAGATGGGGAGAGAATGAGCAGCCTTGCCTGGTCCCTGATTTTAGTGAAATTGCTTTAAGTTTCTCCCCGCTTAGTTTGATGTTGTCTATTGGCTTGCTGTGTAGTGCTTTGATTATATTTAGATATATGGCTTGTATCACTGATCTCCCTAATAATTTTAACATGAAGGTGTGTTGGATTTTGTCAAAGGACTCATGAACAGTAAAACTTCAGGAGAAACCACCATCCCTGACCTCAAGCCGAACTACAGAGCAATAGTGATAAAAACTGTATTGGTATAGAAACAGACACACTGATCAATAGAATCAAACCAAAGACCCAGATATAAATTCACATATCTGTGGGCACTTGGTTTTTGATAAAGAAGCCAAAACCATACAATGGAAAAAAGAAAACACGTTCAACAACTTGATGATTTCATCTTCTTTATCTGCACTCTAGCTGATTTCATCCTGATAAATGAAATGCTTCATTTGCTGAGTTGAAGGGTAATCATATTTGAGGGTACAGAAAGAGAATGCAGAAAAGTCAACTCTAACAAATTCATTACATTTATTATTGTGAATAAACATAAGACACTACACCCAAACACAGACCCTCTAAATGGTAAAGTGGCTAGAGGGCAGATTTGGCACACTACAGTGTTATGTCAAGTTAAAGAGGTGAGGTGCCACCTCGTCATAGTCATGATGCGGAGCATGTGTAGAGAGGTTCTGTTGAGTGGAGGACATGCCCACACTGCCTGTGGGGAGATACAACACATGATGACATGAGCACACGATGACAGTTGCCCACAGACCTGCATCTCCTCCGGCCCCACCTATCTTCATGACATCTAGAATTTTCTATGCTTCAGTCAAAATTTATAACTGCCAAATGTGAACACTTAGGAATCAAAAGGTATTATGTTTGGGAAGAAAAACCAATGAAATATCTGTTAAAAGCTTCCTGATTAAGTTTTTAAAAACTGACATAAATCATACAATTGTAAGTTTTCTATACAATCACTGAGTAACATAAAACACTGGCTGTGTAGCTTAAATCACATAGGATACAATGAACTGGGCTGACCCTGTAAATTAGTGGAGCTGAGATGTAGGCATCAAAGTCAGGGAAACTTAGAAACAAGGAAGAATCCTGTCTAGAGCACTCCTTTGCTTTGATCCAGTCTTTCTACTATCATTTTGAATTTTAGTTTTTAGTTGTTATTTTAAACATTATCAAATGTTATACAGGTTAATGGGATTCACTGTGATATACCCATACATTGTATGTTGTCTATGTCTGTCTGGTTTGTTTCTTTATTTGTTTGGGGTTTGTTTCTATGGTTGTTGTTGTTATTAATTAACCACTAATGAGAGTTATCTGGGAATAGAAACCTCAACTGAGAAAATGTCTCTATTAGATTGGTCTTTGGGCAAGTCTGTGCAGAACTTTCTTGATTGAAAATTGATGCAGGAGGGCCTAGCTCATGGTGGACAGTGCCATTCCTGGCCAGGTACTCCTGGGTAGTATATAAGAAAGCAGATTGAGCAAGCCATAGGGAACAAGTCAGTAAGCAGCATTCCTCCATAGCCTGTGCTTCAGTTTCTGCTTCCATTGCCTTCTTTGTCTTAACTTCATAATGGACTACAACTGTACGCTAAAACAAACCCTTTCCTCCCCAAGTTGCTTTTGGTCATGATATTTATCACAGCAGTAGAAACCTTGATAAGCCAATATCAATTCACTTTTCTACCCTCACTCCTCTGCCTCCCAACCTCCTTCCCAGTCTCCAATACTTTCTTGCTGGAGAACAGCTCCAGCGGCAAGATTCAGGTATGGAGAATGGGAAGGGGCACTGGCCAAAGTGAAAACACTGACCCCCTAGTGACGTTCAAGCAAGTGGCCCTGAATAGTTCAGGCATCTTTATTTATATACTCACAATCCTGCTCCCCTGAGTAGTAATATCATTGGATATTTTATTAAAAGAAATCATGACATCAGCATTCAAAACCTTCCATCATTACAAAAGCCTCCAATGCTTTCCCTTCCTCCTTCCCCACTCCCGATGGGTCAGTTACCCCCTAAACTTATTTTGCACTACATAGCACTACTTCAGCAAGCCAAAAAATAAATGCATAGCCAGTCATGTCCTGTAGACATGAGCATATACACAGTTGGTAGCTGTTGACTTATATATTTCAAAATCTTACTTTAATAAGTGTACTTAAATGCTTTAATCTCCATTCTGCCCACCACCCAGCAGATGTAGCAGAAAGGAAATGTTAATTGGACAAAGGAGGATGTGGGCCTGTTTAGAAATAATTCTTTCAAATGAATCCAATCTCTGTTGTCAGGATATCAGCAGTTCAGTTCAGAGGAATCAGCAGGGGAAGCTCCATTCACTCACAAACACTATTCAGGAATCAGCAACAGCTGTCCAATCAGGAAGAAGCTGTGAGGCTCTGCCAATTGGCCTGAAAAGCAGCAAAAAGCCTCCAGAAGGTCTTTGGTGGCCTTTCTCTCTATGAAGTTACAACAAATGACCAGCACAGAGTGGCAAGCGGTACCAGTACACAAAGTGTGGTCCACTGTCTGTTGGGTTCTATTTATACACTTTCCAAACATTGCATGTTCTCTCAAGTGTCTGCTCTAGCAAAACATCCCAACCCCCTTTCCAGGCTGTTTCAGAAAAACACCATGTGACTGTTCTCAGCAGAACTTCCTCCCATTGGCCTGTTTGAGCAAAAACATCCTCTCATAAGAAAGCTTCCAGGAAAATACCACATTATACAACTGAACCTTCAAGGAAACCAGAAATTTCCACTTTAGGTAGAAATGTGGTGAAAGGCAGAATTAAACATTTGCGGGTGTAAGTCCAGTCATCAAATAGCATCCCTCTGTGACAATGCTTTTAAAATTGCAGACAGAGACACGTTTATTGTACCAAGCAATATGCACCTATCAATGCCTGATACCAACTTTTCAAGAACCATTTTTAAGTCTCTATTGATCAGTCATAGCTTCCCTGTTTTCTAGGTCTTTGTTGATCAAACATAGCTTCCCCATTTTAAGTGTCTGTTGACTGAACAAAACGACATCATTTAAAGTCTCAGATGAGCAGACATATCTTCCTCAGAACAGTTATGCAAACAAGATCCACCAGTCTCTACAATGGTACAAGCTTATTCAGTATGACTTTAGCTGTTTCTCTAGGGACATGATTACATGTCCCCAGATACACAGGATTAATGGTTATGTCTGGAGGATCTATATGGGCAAAAATAGGAGAAGAGGGTTTTACCCCTTGAAAGAGTATTAACAAAAACAGAATCATCCACAGGGCTTTCAGCCTGTAGGATCCTGGCCTTGTCTGTGACTGACAAAATGAAACTAAATTTTGCTATCAGTATAGGCAGCAGAGGAAAAGCACAGAGAGTCCATAATACACACTGTCTAGGGAATAAGCACAGAGGCCACCAAATTTACTCCAGGCCCTTGCCATGTGTGAAGGGGTTTCCATGGGCTTGCCACAGTAGAATCCCAGGGGTCTCCATGGGACTTGCCTCAGTAGAGTACATCAGTGAAGCACTCATAGGCTGTTCCCCGGAGATGCCGCATGGCCCCTGAAGTTTCTTTCTGCTTTCATATTGATAAGTTTGCTTGTTCGTTTCTACACGTGAGAGAGAAAAAAAACAATACTGTGTTCTTGTGGATTTTTTTTTTATTTTATTGACTCAATATTCCATACATTTTTTTTTATTTTATTGACTCCATATTCCATACATTTTTCTACAAATGAGAAGATTCAATTTTTCATTATGGCTCCATTCTGTATGTATGCCACTAATGCCTTATCTGTTCACTCGTTGATGGGCTTTGAGGCAGAGTCATTAGCATGTAAGAACTGGGGAGAGATCAGTGTCTTACAAATAGAGCACTATGTTTGCAGTTTCACAGATGCTCTTCTGTGAAGTTGAATGAAGTAGCAGGAAGCAGATGGCCAAGGAAGACTCATGGTAATGTTTCTGTCCCATACCCACACCAGAGCAAGTCAGTCTTTCTGAGGACTAGACAGAGTCTACGTACCAGAAAGGAAATTACATGCTGTAACTGTGCTATGAAAATATGTGAAGGTAAGAAGAGACCATACCTATTCCTAGGTCTTTGCTTTGCTCTGAGAAGGAGCCCAGTGGAGAGAGTGTGAGGGTGCCTGGGCTATCAGAAGTTCAGTGTAAATAAATCTAAAGGAAAGTAAGGAGTGGAAAATTCCATACCGAAAGCCTCATTTTAAGTTTGCAATTTGTTTTTTGTTTTCTTTTTTTATTAGTCTGAGAAAAAATTACCCATTCTCTTAGGCTTAGGATCATTGCTTTAGCATCATTAACACAGTTCACATGGCTGTGGCCAAGCGTATAATCATTCATGATTTATTTGAACTGATTTCTTCAAAAGACACAGGAATTAGGCTCTAAGGAGATCTACAACACATCTTTAGTTAAAACAGACAGAAATTGGCATGTGATCTATCTGTTCTCAGAAACCACCAATCTCTTGTGGCTTGATATTGACACTGATGGTAACAGAGATTTGAAAATGGTCTGCACTGACAAATGCTTTCTTTCCTGGTACCAAATGTAGTAAGTGGACATGCAAGGAATATGCAGAGAACAGACTACTGAGTATGAACTTCCCAAGAAGTGAGGAGGACTTCCAACTAGGCCAACTGGCTGATTGATGCTTACCCTCCCAGCAGCAAAGAAGCTGCTGATCTTTGTGAAGGCAACATTAGGTGCTGAGCTAAATGGGCATGAAACTGGAGCATGAGATTGTTAGAGGGGTGATTCTTAGCTCATCCACGGGGTAGTAAAATTTAGTTCTCTACATCCTATCCTGACCTAAAAAAACTCTCATTTTGTGATTGAGTGTGTCTCAACCTGAAGGATTTCTGCAGTCAAAATGAAGGCACTGGTTGTGAAGCATCTGTAAATTGGTGCAGAAATATGTGGGAGTGTCATCATGAGACTTAGAACATTGAACTCTCAGGTTATGATGGGCCTGAAGAATTGCCTCCTTGGCAGATACATTCTGAACCTGACTGGACTCCTACTGTGCCCTCTACCTTCTATGTAAAAGATTTAAACAATCTTTGTATGCAAAAATAGCAGTAAGCTTTCCTGAAGGAGATCCAAGCAAGACAATGCCTATTGTCCACAAGTTCACACTCACAACCCAGCTTTGTTTCTAGATATATAACCAGACTGTGTTTCCTCAGTTGCTGTGTGTAATAGGATTACAGATTGAGGAGTTGGCAAAAATCTCCTTATTGTGTCCCTGATCTGTGGGGTGAGGCATGGCATGATTAGAAAGACCAGTAGAAACCATTATATGTGCCTCTAGTTGGGAAAATAATGAATCAAAATCAGTAATCTTTCACTTGAATAGTTATGGAGAGAGTGCCACCATCAAGAACATGAGAGATTCAGGGTAATGGTTTCAACCAACTCTCTGTGTAACTTTCCTGTTTGGTCTGTGCAGAAGACAGACAGATGTTAGGACATGACAGTTGTAAGTCTAATTAGGTGGTGGATCAAATTGTTGCTTCTGTACCATGTGTGATTTCCTCTTTTTTTCCCTTGTAAAGCAGACAAAGATATCTCCTTACTGCATGCAGTAACTGACCTAGGAAACGCTTTTTTCCCTCCAAACCTGTTTTTAAGGCCCACCAGAACCAATTTACTTTCAGATGGCAAAACCACCAGTATACCTTCACTGTCCAGTCTCAAAAGTATATTAATTCTCCCAGAGCACACTTCTCTTTGTGTCTTGTGTTTTCTTAGACATGAATACTTCTTCTGTATTGATATCAGTCTTTGTTCAGTGTTGCACTAATTCTGATGCAATGTTTATTACCTGAAATAAAAGCTTAATATATGAGGCATTGGGGACTTCTATTGACTATACTCCTCACACATACATACATTATATGTACATAATTATCATGCTTGACCTAGTGAATCACTCTTAAAGACCTTGGAACAATCCCAAATGGAGGTCATGAATGCACATACCCACACCTACACACAGACACATAATGCACATGTGCATGTGCACACAAGCACACACACACACAGAAAATGTAGTCACACACTTTAGTTAATGAACTTCTCTTCTCCGACTATAAAAAAACCCCATATTTTGTAAATTCTTAGAGAAATTAAAAATAAGGAGAAACTATTGTTCCATTGTTTTTTCTTCTATGGAGGGATTTTAGAGGCTTTTTTGTTGTTGTTGAAATTTCTATTACAACATTAATTTGAGTACTTAAGTTGAAGTCATATAGTTCTGAAAGAAACTCCTCGAAACCGAGTATATGGTTCATAGCTACATAGATATTCAGGTATTTAATAGTGTGTAAATTGTCCAAATACATAAATCAGAACACAAGCATGAACAATATCATATAAAATGATATTTAATTTTATAGAAAAAGCATAGAACAGAACTTGAAAAAATGCTTAAATTTTTATTTACATAAAATTAATAGAGTGGATTAAACATGAGAATATTTATAAGTCAGAATGTTAGCCAAACCCAACACTAACTTAAGAAATTACTGAAAGTGCTATAAAAGTTACTAACTAAAAAATATAGACTGTGATGCTCAAAGCCTATTAATGCCAAAGGAGTGCTGCCAGTGCCAGAGTGAAGTTGGCTTTGAGGAGGCAGAAAAGAGATCCTATGTGGTATGTCTTTGCCCACATTGTGATTGACACTCTGAAAAAAGATGCACTGACAGAATAGATATATGCAAAATGCAAGAGAAGTGAAGTTTTCCATAGCTATAATCATCTATTGTTTCTGTATCAGGACACTAAACTCATAGAATAAGATTGGAGTGTCCTATCTTCCTCTCTTTTTAACATTCACTTGCAAATGATTGCTATAGTTTTCTGTAAATACTGAAGTGAGTTGACTGGTGAAGCACACTGGGCCTGAGTTTCACTTGCTGGTGAGGTTTGTGACTATTGCTTCCATTCCTTCACTTGTTATATAACCATTCATATCTTAAATTCTTTTATGGTAATCATTCTTGGGTGGCTTTTCACAATTTATATTTTTCTGCTATTTGTTCTCTTTCTTTTAATTGTATAAACTGTTTGGTTCACAATGTGACTTTAAGTGCTTGTAGTTTCTGTAGAATTGGTAATGATGTCTCCTTGTTTCTCAAGAGGTTTGGAAATTTTGATGCCAACAGTCATGACTGATCTAGAGTGGGAATGTAGTGATGAAAACATCAACTGGGAGTTCTAGATGGTAGGCCTTCCTTCCTTGAAGGAGGAGGAGTTACATGATTGACAGTAGGTAAGGGTTGGGGTAATGTCTCAAGGAAAGACTTTCTTCTTCTACAAATGCCTTTAGGCAAAAGAAAGAGGAGGAAGAGGAAGAGGAGAAGGAAGAGGAGGAGGAGGAGGAGGAGAAAGAGGAGGGGGGGAGGAGGAGGAAAAGAAAGGAGGAGGAGAAGGAGGAGAACAAGAAAAAGAACAAGAACAAGAAATATACTTTATTGTGGACTCAAATAGACATTAATGGCTTATAGAATATGATCCTAATTGTACTGTCATTCCCCACATTCCATATTTTACTATTAATTTCATTTTAAGTAAATTTTATGTTTATGGGTATTTTACATGGATGTATGTCTGCATGTATTCTACATGTGTGTCTACTCCCCACCAAGACCAGAAAAGGACATCAGATCACATGGAACTGAAGTTATACATGTTTGTGAGCTGCCATGTAGATACTGGTAATAAAACTCATGTCCTCATAGGACCAATCAGTGCTCTTAACCTCTGATACATCTCTCTAGCCTCCTATAAGAAGTGAAGAAATGTCTCTTATTTGCTCTGGTGATTCTAGAGACAAGTATGTTATCTGGTACCTCCAAAATACATGGCTAAACTTTGAATGTTCATTTAGTTTTAGTTTAATACACACACACACACA
The DNA here is from genome assembly GCA_028551405.1 of Uromys caudimaculatus. Lineage (NCBI taxonomy): Eukaryota > Metazoa > Chordata > Mammalia > Rodentia > Muridae > Uromys > Uromys caudimaculatus. Next base: position 46,341,468 of record CM052703.1, read on the forward strand.
CACACACACACACACACACACACACACACACACATACCACATAAACACAGTGACACAGATCTATTCCTATTTGTCTTTCCCATGCTTTTTCTTTAGTTGAATAACAAACACATGTGTTTATGTATCAGGGGACTTGATCTGTGGATAAAAGCAAAACAACCACAACAAAAACCTGTACTCAAAGAACATACAATCACAAAAAGACTTTATTTTGAAGCAACAACATGTACACTTCTTGAGACTTCATTGCAGCTCACTTGTCTCTATGCAGTAGTGAGTAAAACTGATATGATGAAAGACCCATGCCATAGCAGGGATTCTGAATACAAAGAGTTAAAGGTTAACTGTTGCTGTTAATTGCAGGGTACAAGAAAATGTCGTCCCTTTGCTCTACTACAATGGCCTGAAGCATTCTGTTTGGTTTTCGGAGAAATATCTGGGACACTGGCCACTATTGCAGGTCTGAGCTTTGGCTGAAGCCAACGTCATGAAAACTAATAGGATACCACTAACACACCCATTCAACTCATATTGGTATTCACTGTATAAAGTCTACATTTTAAGTAACAAGCATTGCTTCCTTGTCATGGTTGGATTTTCTGCATTTTAATCAAGACATGCCCTCTGCTGTATAGTTCCTTTGTTTTGGGTTATTTTGTTTTATTTTGTTTTTCTTAACAAACCAATTGTTCCTCATATGCAGGGTTACAAAGTGCCTTTGATTCCACGTTGGATTCATTATTTGAGTTATGAGGCAGGAAAATCACATTCTAGAACAAAGAAAATATGTAGTTTCAGATTAAAAATTGATATATATATATATATACATATATATGCATACATGTGAATGTGCATATAGGAAGGTAGATAGATACATAAACACATGTATATACATGATAGAATTTCATTCAATGTTGTAGACGTTCTAAGATGAGAATAACACACCTTATGTGATGTACATATTTGATGTATATCATCTCCTCTGATTTCCATACTCTAATTAAGGATCTGGTCAGATCAAAGCTTTTTGGTTCAGTTACTGAAGCCATACACCCTGAGTGCTGGCTGAGAAGGGTTGCATGCAATTACCAAATACTATTTTCTTAGTGTCTTTATGCAAGAAAAAAAGTAAGATCAGGAGGAAGGAAAACATATCCTAAGACACTGACTGATTACATTCCAGTGTGCAATTTGGTTTTATGAGGTCAAGAGTGTTAAAGAGACTAGTTGCTATAGGAGAAAGTATTCCTAGTAAGAGGGAAGGCAGCCACATGCCAGCATCCTGAACACAGGCAAATTCATCACAATGCCAGGAGATAGATATATTTAACTTCTCAGAACCTTAGTTCCTTTGTTTGCAACAGAGAAGGGAAGAACTAGGTGGTTTGTTTGTTTCCATGTTTAGATAATCCTCACCAGCTACACAATTATCTTCTACCCGATCATCTACTTTCCCACCTCCCTGTCCAAATCACCTGATATTCATGTCATTGTGACTAATGTCATTCTATCTGCCATTCATGACAGCATAGATCAACATGTCCCAGAGGAACACCAGGGAAGATTCAGGAGGCCTATAGAATACTCACCCCAGGGAAGTCAGAATGACTCTGTTTCCACCACAGCATAGCAATGAGGACAGCCAGGCCGAGCTCCAACATAGTACTGATTAGCATCAGTGAAAAGACTCCCTAAATTCCGGAGAAGAGAGGTTGGTGTGACTGAGTCAACTGAAACCCTCATATCTGGGTGGGAGGTGACTTTAGAGATGAAACCATCTCCTCCACCATCAGAAAAGGGAAAGGATCTTCACAAACCTACAAATGGGCTAAATTTCATGTCTGGTCCCTTGATTCCTTGGAGAAAGTGGGCAAAGAGGACAAACTAAATCAACAAAGCCAGCTTTGGCCACATCTCATCCTTTTTGGGCACAGATCCTGACTACACTGTTCATTCAATGAGGGAGCAGAGAGGAGTAGTGACCCCAGGACAGAGTCAACAGCTCCTGCTCTTGGCTCTCTTCTGCTGCTTAGTGCGAGGCTGGGTAAGTCTCTGCTTCTCTAGCTTCTGCCTTCTGTCTGCTCACTTAACACCTGTGGTAGTACTTCCTCTGCAGAGTCTTGTGAGGATTAGTGAGGTTCTGACCACGCAAACTCTTTGCAGAGGTTAGAATTGATAGAACCTTCCTTGGGATGCCTTTCTTTTTGTGATGCCAAAAATGTAGAAAAGCAATCCAGTTTCTACAGTCTGCAACATCACAAATCAACTCAAAGAAAGGTCTAAGTAAAGAACACATATCCCATGACCTTTGCCCTTAGGTGTTCTTCATGAAGATCACTTGATAGGAAGGATGATGAATGTGACGTTGTAAACCCTTCATTTATCTGCACACACACAAGCAGTGTGAAACTCCATACAATGTGAAACTACCCCATGATGCCATCTTACTTTGTGATCCATGCAAATTTCTCCCCAATGCTTCAGGCTTCTAAAATCAGGCTTAGTTATTCCAGATGTTAGTTTACTCAGATTATTATGCATCTAATTTACATGCACCTTTTCCTCTTGTGGTTTTCTTAACTAAGGAAGAAACACTGGACGCAGATTCACAAGGAAACCAAAAGCGTGATGTTGACCAGACTTGACGATCTGGCCATCTTGGATCTGTGGTTTTTCTCATTTTTCACTTTTATTGTCATAAGAGAATGAGTATTATGCAGGATCTTCATTGTTATCTTACCCAACATTCTCTCCATGTGATGGGGACCACGTGTATGTTCATGGATGTTTTAATTGAAGGCATGTTATTCCTGTCAGTCAAATTGCATTACTTTCTTCCAAAAGGACGGTTGTCCCTCGCATCGCTGCCAGTTACTCTTCCCCATTTCTCTGTATTTCTTTTGTCATTTAAAAATCCCATCTCTTTGTGGATGATGAAAGCAATTGTGAGCTTGCCTCCACACAGGCCCATTGCTGGCTAGTGTGAGCACTTGAAGGAGCAGACACCTGACACCCCACCCCACTCCTGACCTTCCCACAATCCATTTCCCAGTGCTTAGCTGAGTTTTGCTCAGCTCACTTTACTCACTCTACTACACATGTGCCCACTTTCCTTGTTGGCAAGTCCAGATCACCTGAGTCTTTTGGGTAAGAATCTTATTGTGCTAAAAACAGCTCTTTGCAATCTATATATCCATCCCCCTGGAAAAGGTGTTAATGCTTTTAATCCAGAATTATTTTGGAGTTAAAAATGATTTGGGGTTAAAAGCTTTAACATTGTTTACCTTTGCTTTATTCAACCCTAAGATTTCAAACAAAACAGAGTGAAAGATTTTCAAAAGATACGAAAAAGATGACTACCTTCCCATAACTAAAAATGTTCAGTGCAGTTTTTAGAAATACTTACAGTCAGAACAGACTTTGCCATGGTGCACTCATTTCTGTCTGAGTCATAGGAAGGGTGGTAGTAAGAATATGCAGTTGGTCTAAGCTCCTTGCTCTGCATGCACTGCTCTGAGGCAGGATGCAAACCAGCCAGGCTGACAGAGATGATGATGATGCCCATGAAAGCAAATAAAAGACTCAGGATGTTCAGAGTCAGGCTGCCATCTACCTGGAAGAAGCAGCAGGTTTCACTTTTACCTCTCTTTGAAAATGGTGCAGCAATTCTCTTTGTTTGGCTTCATCAGCAGCTGAATGATTAATAATTTATTTCTTTATTGTTCCTAATGCACAATTGCGACCAGCAGAAAGTGCGGAGGCCTGGGTTTCCGTGCCTAGTTTTCCTATGCTCCGTTTTCCAGATGATACTCCCTATGTGCTTCTACCCAACCACCATCACCACATTTACTGGGCCCTATGAATGTCTAAGAACACACAAACCAAATCCAAAATGGCAACGAGATGAATAAATAAGATTTCAATTTTGAAAAATAAAATATTTCCCTGGCAAAATCTTCACCCATGACTTGATGGAATCGTATAATGTAAAACTGAAAACTTCTCAAGACAGTGTGAAAAGAGGAAGAATTGCAGACATTAGCCATGTTCCTGTCCTTCAACATTCTTAGTGCTATAGTTTGAACTTGACATTGTCTGAATCTCATTTATTAAAGACCTGATCCTCAGATAGGTAATTTGTGTAAGAAATGCCTCTTGAGCAAAGGTTTGTCTGTAGAGAAGAGCCCATAAAGGTGAAATATCAGAACATAAGACCTTCATCTCTCTTTGTTCTCCCTTGCTGCCATATGGCACATGTCTTTGCTCTTTTAGCATGAGACACTCATTGCCTCTCTAAAAGCTCAGAACAAAATAGATTCACCAAAAGTATATACTATTAAACTTCTGAAATATGAGCCAAAATGAAACATTCCTCTTTGTGAGCTGATTTGTCTCAAGAGTTGAATTTGGATGCACCTAATACTGGCAAAAGTATTGAGATTAACACATCCTTTCCATACCCCAGCCATGGATACATCAATCACACAGAAAAGGCAAGTGAGGCAGTATTCCTTATGTACTACCTCTCTCAAAAGCTAATATACCCAAAGGTGAGTGTGGGGACTTTGTTCTCAGTGTCAGGTAGGCTTTGAATTCTGGAAAGCCTAATGATTGACCATAACCAGGGCAGTAGACAGAAATCTAGACATGTGACTAAGGATGTTGTCATTTGTGGAAACAGTGTGAGGCAGAAAGAAAGAGAATGGGCCTAGATGTGGGTAAATTGAGGCTGCAGGGCCAGCGGTCCTTGGAGTCTCACTGATCTGCATTACTCAGTTCAAATGCTCACTTTAGATTTCTTCTCTAACACTTATGGTGTAAGTGAAACAAATAAACCTTTCTTGATAGTGACTTTCTTCCTTTTTCAATGTATAGAAAATGAAAATTGAGCTAAGATCAATCTGAAAGCCAAAGTTACAGATATGTACATTTAGGGCACACTGAACTGTGAGTGTGATTTAAATTCAGGTCACTTATATTTTAGACAGATTGTATAAATCACTCAGAACTTGGTGCTTTTAGGTGCTTCTTTTCACAAATAGTGACTAAAATCAAACTCTTGGACACCTTGACCAATATTTGCAATCTGGATATTGACAGTATGTATGTTCTTGGAATATACTAGGTTCATCCTAACTGGCACTCTTCTTTAGTCTCCATACACTGGATGAAAAGAGCATTGGTTAAGCATCTTTCATGATCCTTAATCTACTTACAGACTACCTATATTTTCAGTTGATTTTAGTCATGGTATTTTACCATAGCAACAGAAAAGTAATTAACATTCTGTCTATTTGGGAGACTGGTTTAGTCAGCTCTTTCTAACTAAATCCCTAAGCTATTGCATTACATGGTATTCTCTCCAATGACTTCCTGAATCAACTCTTGAAGAACATGTGATGACTGAAGACTAGGTGAAACTTTACATTGTTCAAAAGATCCTTCCTATAGTCCAGATTTCTCCTGCCCAGGACTAGTTTTTCACTGGAAGAAGTTGAAGTAGGAAAAGCTGAATTCTTAGCTAAAACAAATAACTACTGAGATGTCCAGAATTCCATCATTCTGCTTCTCCATTCAAATTGTATGATCAATTTAGGAAAAAGCCTTTCTTTTATGGAGATATAGAGGAAAGACATGATCTTTTTCTCTAGGGATTCTTATGAATTTTAAGTGGTGAGATTGTATAGTATATCCACAACAAATAAAACTCTTTAAAAATAAGGATATTAGCTTCAATGCTGAAGAGTAACATTTGTGTTGTTAGACTTAAAATTGCCATGACAAAATGCCTCATATAAACAACTCAGGATAAAAATATGTTTGGCTCAGTTACAGAGACCCAGCTGACTGTTGTGGGACTTGGGTGGCAGAGCAGAACAGCTTACAACATGGTGGTCAGGATGCCTAGTGAGAGAATGCCTGTGCTAACACAGTTCAATTTCTTCCTTTATTCCATCTGGGTCTTTATACTAGGGAATGGAGCCACCACTTTTTGGAACTGGAACACCCCCAGAGGTATGCTTTATTAATCTTTGAGGCACTTCTCAATCTAGTCAATTAGATGATCAAGATTCACCATCATTGCCTGCTGTCTATACAATGGCATCATATGAGAGCAGAATTTTACATGAAATTTCTTGGCACTGGTCTCAGACATCAGGTACAGTATAATTTTGACCACCATGATAGAAAGAGTATGCTCTATATAGGGATATGGAGAACCCAGAATCAGCTCACAAATTGAAGAAGTAATCACTGTAGAGTTTAGCATGTAACTTTCAACATGAAAAACTCAGGCTTGAGGTATCTCTCTGGGTTTTGTGCACATAATTCTGGGATATGGCTATTGTACTCACCAAAGTTTTTGTTGACTTTGTATCCGTGATGATGGACAGAATTCCGGAGACAATATACTGCTCAGACAAGAAGAAAACTTTGTCAAGTCACTTTCTATGTATAAAGTGACTACACTTTACTCAATGGTGTTTATGACAAACTCTCATGGACCAAATGGCCAGTGACAAACACACTTAGGCTCACAGGGGTGTCTCTTTGTCCATGCACTATTCAGAGAAAACAAGAAAAAATAGATAACAGCAGAAATCTATTCCATTAAAATTCATAAAAACTGTAAGAGATAGCAAAAGGATATTTTGTTAATTGCAAAGGAAAATGTGGATTTAAATGATTTTAGAGTCTGAGGCATTGATCTACAAAGAGAGAGAATGGAAAATAGCTTTGGGGGAGTTGTTCTTCCTTTCACCAATAAAGTTACGGCACTCTGGTTTGCACATAAAAACCATGCAAACTTCCTTCAGTAAATCTGACTTGAACATGTTGAAGTAATTTTTAATGTGCAATTTTCAGCATGCTGGTATTTTAGTGAGGAATTTGGGAGCTACATCCTCTAATACATTGGCCTATACTTTGCATTTCTTGTTATGTTTCTACCTAGCATTAAACCATTATTTTTGCAACAAAATAATGCTGGCATCCAAGAATGAGTTTAGAAAAGTACCTCTTTCAGATTTTGGTAATAGTTTGAGAGTTATCTGCAGTAGGTTTCAGGATTTTTTGTTTTTGTTATTGTGTTTTTAAGGAAATAAGGGAAGATATTAACAAACAGAGTAAAAGAAACAGGACTTTCAGTAACTGGTTCTAGAGATCAAGATAAATGAGAACAAAAGGAACTATAAGGTTTCATTCCAGAAGCCTTTAGTTCTGATTTTTTTAAATCATGATTTTATCATGATAGATTTTTTTCTATTATTCAATAAATTAAATGAAACCAAGTAACAAACCATTTTGGAATTTTTTTAAAGTAGAAAATTTGTGATTTCTATCTCCAAAGTCAAGCAGCCTGTCCATATAAATAAATGCTGGGTAATTATCTCTGTAATGCTAGGGATTGAACGCAGGGTATGTGAAGTCTATGCTTGTGTTTTGCTGCTGAGCTGTTCTCACAGTTTTAGACATAGAGTCTTAATAAAGCTAAAAGAACTGGATGTCTCTTCTAATGCAAGAGATGCTCAGTGTAAAGAGCACACAATGGTGAGGAGAGAAATGTAAAGCAACAGCACTGACCTAGACATCATCACATCAACTCCATCGTCAGTTTATGTCAACAGTGAAATGTTGAAAATAGTATGCACTCTTTATGGTACCTACAGTATGGCAAGTCACTGCTGTCTTAGTCACCTACACAGTCAGCACTCTCTGCTCAATTAAAGATTAATGGGATATCAGACAAACTCAAACTTAGAAATATTTACAAAAATCTAGGCCAGCATAACTCTGAAACAGTCAAAGTCACCAAGGACAAGGGAAGTCTGAGAAGGTACAAATAAGGATGTCTAATGCAGACTCTGGAGACAGACGTGATGGAATGCAGTGTCTTTGAATGGAAACTGGGACAAAGAACATTCATGAAAAACTGGTGAAATCAGACAAGGTATTGGTGTGAGAAGATAAAATCAGAAATCATTGATATAAGAGAAAGGAAGATTGATCTGTGGATAAATCAAAGCAAGAGATGCAGGAAGTGAAAAAAACTGTAGTAAGCAGATTGGAAGCCCCAGTGAGAGGAATTCTCACTTGTGAGTGAGACTTGTCCATATCAATCTAGAGGAATGCTGCCCTCTGAGAAAAAGACCTTCATGACCTTCTGATCCCAGACATGGAGCTGTCTCAGAGGAATGTCCAGTCTATCAACCTGAATGCCTCCAACAAAGTCAGATCAAAAGAATGAAAGTGTTCTTCCTTCAGTATGGTCCAGGGGATGACCTTGCATGATACAGAAGGCTCTAGATCATTTGGATCCCACTTCCTAGACTTTCCCCTAAACTCAAGAGGCCACTAAAGTCATTATCACTCAAGAGATGTCACAAAAGGCTGAAATTCATAAAAAATGTTTATTTGGATTAGATGCAAAACTCTTCAGGGTGACATAACTGCTGCCTGTCTACACTAAGACCTTTTCTGATGACAGACAGGAGAACAAGGCCCACCATTGACCACGTTTTCACAGTAGACAGACATGCAGCTTCTCTGTTCTCCCCATCTTATTCCCCACAGAAGTCTACTTACAAACAAAGCTCCTACAAACGGGTATCCAGATTTTAACAGGACTAAAAACACTGAGGTAAAATGTGGAACAGAGGGAACAGATGCCAAAATGATTCCCAGACCCAGCACCATCACAGCACACATGATCTGGATTGCCTGTTGAAAGAAGGGAGATGGCAATTAAACCAGCAATGACAGGAAGGACCTTTCTACTTTTTCCCATAGTGCCCATGCATCTTCTACAACATCCCGGTGAGCACACAGACACTGGATAAGCTCTGCAATGAGAGAGAAAAGTTCATCCTGGAGGGGGTGTGGTTCTGACAGAGCCTTGGGTCACCTTTAGGCAGTTCTGTCCTTGAACCTCTTTCATGCTCATGACCCTTCCTGAAATCTCCTGGCTGGGCTGAGCTTGAGTGCATAGTTAACAAATCTCCTGCTCCCTCTGGCGGGACAAACAGGCATCTGAAACACCCTCCCCACTCTGAGCACTAGAATGTGGAAAGCTCTCCACACATCCAGAGCCCACAGAATACCACATAGGGCCAGCCTCTCTGTCAAGCTCCACAGCACCTTCAGTCCAGTTGTTCATTCTGGGGATCCCTTGCCTCTATATTAAAAGGGAAATTTTGTCTTCCTGACACCCCTTTCACCTCAAAGACTCACAGCTCTTATAATGTTGATTAAGCAATTTTATAAACTTTTTGCTACATGTACTTCAAAGGAATCCAGTGGATTGAATGTATGCCCAAGGCAAGGCCATCAGTTCCGTTAAGTTCTGAGACCGGGTAACACAGAGGCCCATGCATGTAGTGCTAGCACAGACAAGACTGAAAAACAACTCACAGCAAAACTATTTCTTCTCCCTTTACCCAAAAAAGTTCCATTAGTGAGTCTAGAATGAACACAGAGTAGAAACCCAATGGTCTTTTTGTATCATCTCTTTTCACTAAAGAGGAGAAGGATGTTCTACACTCAGAGAGCACCTAGAGTATAGCTACTAATATTTTCATAAGTAGAATACTTAATAAGTACTCTCCAAAAACAAAAAACAAAACAACAACAACAACAAAAGAATTAAACAATAAAATGTTAATGACTCATAGAGTAAGGTCATTGGAGTGCAGTCCAAGTTCATTGGAATAAAGGGAAATATTTGCCAATCTTGAAGGTTTTAGTGATGCAAGCAGCTTGCCAAGGGGCTTTCACCAGTGTATGAGCCACTCAGTGATCACTCTGTCAAACCTGAAGGCTCCCCATCCTCCAGATCTATCTCTATTAGTATATAGAGCCTCACCGTCTACCCTCCTCCCACCCCAGGTTGTTCTGAGTGGGATTTACCGCCATCACTTTGATCTCTGCCTTTAGCTGTTTCTTCAGACTGTCTTGCCTCTGGTGGGTAGGCTGGGGTTTGTCTGTTCGGGGAAAGCTGATTCCATTTGGTGAAATCACTGTGACTGTCTCATTGGTCACTACTTGTGGAATCATGATGGAGCTCCCACGGCTGGAAGAGAAAATGGACTCAACTCTTATAATGTACTGTGCCCATTATACATTGTAGTGGCTTGATTTTGTTTAGTTTTGGTTTGGTTTGCTTGGTTGATTTACTTTTTTCTTTTTTTTGTTGTTTTTTGCCTATTTGTGTGTGTGTGTGTGTGTGTGTGTATGTGTGTGTGTGTGTGTGTGTGTGTGTGTGTGTGTGTGTGTGTGTGAGAGAGAGAGAGACAGAGAGAGAGAGACAGAGAGACAGAGAGAGAGAGAGTCAGGGAGATAGAGAGAAAAGATGGGAAGTTGGATAGGTGAAGAGGATTTAGGAGAAAAAGGGGAAGAGAAACCATGATCAGAATATATCATATAAATTTTCAGTATGTCATTAATTGTTTTGGTGTTGAATATAAAATAAAAAAAAACAAAACAAACTACGCTTTCTGGTTCTGCCCCTATCTCCCAGACCATGCACCTTTGTGTTTCCTTGACCTGTCCTTTGGCAGAAGAAAGTGGTTATTCAGGGAAATGTAAAACCATTTCATCTTGGATTCATGAGTTCTTTCCCCAAAATGTTAAACACAGCCCAATGATTTTAGATAATAAGCACATCATAGGAAGGGAAAGCCTGAATCCCTAGAGGTTCCTGTGTCCGTGCCCAAATGTTCATACAAAATTTGTCAAATGTAGCTCTCGCTCTTTCCCAGTTTCAGCTAGAACAAGTGCATTGTCTTTATTTAATGACTTTCACCATCCAGTTACTTTGCTGGCCATGAGGTATTAAAAGTCAACCTTCAGGGCTTTCCTATCCATGCTACGTACCACTCAAAGTATGTAACACCATTTGTTTGTTTTGTGAGTCTAATAGTGCCAATTTTAGGATTACCACTTCACATTTTATCATATTTTAGTAGACATAATCTTCAAGTATTTTTATTCCTCAAACTAATCCTTTATGTTAATTAATAACATCACAGTCAGTAACAAGTTCAGAATCAAAAGTTTGATGCACATGTGGAATTAATCCATGCTTTGTACAGCTACATAGGATAAATGTTAAATAAATAGTCAAAGTTCTCATTATTGGCCAGTTGCCTACACACAGTTGGGTGCCGGACCCCAGCTGTCTCTGATCCTGGTTCTTCTCCTTATTTTCCCACCTGCCAGGGGCAGCCTGTGTTTGACTCTCTTTAGTGTGGAGAAGCAGCTGAATTCAGCAGCATGAGAAGACCTGGAGTCCTAAGCTGTGGTTTAAGTTTTGCCATGATCCTGACAATCATGTCCCTATTAGTTGGAAGGACTAAGTTGCTTGGGAATGGGTTTCTGAGCTCAGCTTGGCTCCCTTCTCTTCTCTGTGCTATTCTCTGCTGCCCAATCATGCTCCTTATGTCAGTGATCACCAAGATCATGCAGCTAAAACAGCCAGGACAGCCTTACCCCTTTGCCCATTTAGTTCTGAAGTGCCCAAGTGTCTCCACTGCTTTCATGAACATCAGCAAGTTCTTGTAAGTCAGTCCCAGAAACTCAGTGCTACACAGAAAGAAGCCTCTTCAGGGTTGCCTACCTGAGCCTGTGTGCCTTGTCACCCAGTCACTTCCAGCTGAGCTCTCAGGAACCCCAAGAACCTTCACTCTGGGATCTCTCAGTCTGATCTTTGGTTCCTTCTTGTGAACTTCTAACTGTCCCCAGCCCTTCCTTCTGCTGTCCTCACTGCACAGGAAGTGGTGCTTACAGTCTGTGGACATGTTATTGTGCCTGTACTTCCTCTATCAGAAACCCCCAGTAACTTCAGAAAAATCACTACTAGAACCAGTTTTGAGAGAGTGAGGGGTGAAGTAGTGAGTTCCAACACCCACCAGCTCCATGAAATGTTTAAGTTCACGTTCTTGAACTTTAGCTGCTTACGAGTTAAGCAATGAGCTGGGAAACTCCATTAAGATGAGAGAAAGTTTTTCTGAAAGACCTATCTTCCTTCTAATTAGTATTTAATGAACTGTCTGGATTACTAATGATATTACAAGTTTAGTAATATTGGTGAATAAAACATTTCACAATGTATAATAAAATATGATAATAGTAATCATGAGCTTGGGGTTATATATATTTCCTTATTATAGGCTGATACATTACTCAACAAACTATGATATACAATCAATTGTAACAACTGATCGTTTTACAGTATTTTTGGTAGTTTGTACTTCATACTTTTTTCAGTAATTCCTCAGCTTCTGAAAAAGAAAAAAAAAAACTACCTGCACACAGTCTTTCAGCACTCATTGGTTAATTGCTACTCACTTTAGAGCCTTCCTCATCTCTTCTAACCTTCTTCTAGACCATTGAGCTTCTCTAGCAGTGGATGTGTCCAGGGAATTACTGAACACTTCTAGAAAAGTAATAGCTCTGAAGAACAACAAGCAGAGAAGTTTCAATACACCAGGAATGACTTCAACAGTTCTGCACTCTGGATACAGTCATGAAGACTGGTGTCCCTGTGACTTTCAGGTCCTTGGGTGGGCACTGTTCAGAAGCTGACTTTAACATAATTAATTTCGCAGGGGAACCAGAGACAGCTGCAGCAACTGGACAACCACACTCTGTAAACTTACTTCCTTCTTTCCTTGGAGTCAGCCAGAAGGGACCTAGGGAGCCAATGTCAGCCACTGGCTCATCAGAGGGTTGTGGTGTATGATCCCCCCAGGCTTCACAGGAAGCAGAACAAACAAACAAACAAACAAACAAATGAAAAACAAAAGAGCAGCAAAAACAAGAAAACTAATCAGAAAGAGACAAGAAGGAAACTCAGCTCAGCCCCATTTTGCTGTAACTGGTACTGGACCAAGACTTTTAGCTTCTTGCCCTGATTGTTTTATTTTAGCCATATTTAAGCATGGCACAATTTTGGGGAAAAAGATATTCATGTAACAATGAACTCAGTACCAAGCTCACAACAATTTAATGTTACACTGAGATCCTTTACAATGTACATCTGACTTTTTTTTTCACTAGTACTGTTGACTCAGAGATACTGCCCAAGATTTAGGCTCTAGGGAGCTTGACTGAGGTAAACATAATGCCTGTGGGTTTCAGCATTGGCCTAGCCTTAAGATAATGTAGACATCCCATAGGCTGAGGTAATGCACAAGTAGCATTGCTCATGAGGGTGGGTTATATGGTCTAAAAGCAGTGCTCAAGATTTAAGGTAAGAGTCTGTGATAAGTAAAAGCAAATTCTGGGAGATTTGAGCAGAGCCTGTCTCATTAAAGAGCAAAGGATCCCCAGGTTGTAAACCTACATCACTCCTGGCGTTCCCAGAAGAGCAGCTACTCATCCCATTCCAATGAAGATGTAAGCCACCTGTTTATCTCTCCTGTCTTCTCCAGTGCTTATCTGTGTGTCCAGGCCTCTTTATCCTTTACAGTTGTGAATCCTACACTTCCTGCATGAACTCTTGCTGAAGACACAGTTAAGACACATTATTTTATCATCTGGAAGTCACCTTTGTTCTCAAGGCCACAGAGAGAAAGGCCTGCTTCAGTTCTGGAGAAGATTGAGAGACAGGCTTCTCTTAGAAGTCCATCCTGAACTTCTGGAGCGGGGGCTATGGGAACAACTGTTGCTTGTAATTTGGATATGTTCTTTTAGCTGTGTTGCCTTGTGTGGCCTCAGTGGTGAGGAAGCCTTACAGAGATTTAAAGTGCCAGGGTGGGAGAATATTCAAAGGGGCACCCCATCCACTCAGAGGAGAAGGGGAGGGGAGATAGAGGAAAGGTGTGGGAGCAAGGGTGACCAGGAGGAGGGCAGTGAGCAGCATGTAAAGTGAGTAAGTTACAAAAACACTGGTTTGTCTTCTCCTTTTTCAGGATGCCTATTATCACTGTTCCTCTCATATCATGCCCTGTGCCCTGATCATGTCCCAGAACCTGGTGACTTAGTGAGGTGCAGCTGCTCTCCTGAGCTTTGAAGTGTAGCCTCTTGAGGGCAAGCACACCCATTTTTGTCTGCAGGAGAATTTGCTAATAAATTAGTTAAATCTGTCTATCTGAAATCCCCTCGCCAGTCTGTTCTTTATTTCACACTTTCACAATTTGAGATGCATGCAAAGACATCTAATTGGGTACACGAGACAATGCATGTAAGACTACTATGACGAAGTCCTATGTATTAGATATAAGAGTGACGGTTTTGCCAAGTTACCCCACACCTTCCCCGCCCATTCATTCTCAGGATCAGTCTTATCCTCATCTCCCAAGCTAGAGATCTGAGCTGTATTAGGAAAATGGACTTCTGCAGTCTGAGCGAACAGCTGCTCTCCCTGGTCTGACCTTAATTCCATTCTGCCCTTATGTTCTTGGTGGTCTCCAGAGTCTGAGCCCTGCTCCTTAACCTGAAGATACAAGGCTAATTAACAATAATACACTATGATTAGTCATCTGGGATCTTCTATTTTAATCTCTCAACACCTGTGCAAATGCTCTGGTCCTCTGGCCACGCCCTCTGGGAAATGCCTCTTCAGAGTTTGCATTCATTTAGACTTGCCTTTTCTTCTTCTCTTTCCCAAGCCAGTATGAACAGTCTCTATTGGTTAATTACTTTTTCTTTGTTTAACTTTTCTCACTATAGGCATATGCTGCCTAAAGTTTTGTAATATGCTTTTCTGGCTAATTGTTAGGGTTTCTACTTTGATCCTTACTTTCCCCTTCTAAGTATAGACAAGTAGAGTTTGACTGCCTTAATTCTATCTCAAGATAATTCTCCAGGTGTCTTGGTCTTCTTCATTTAATGATGATCACTCTATTTACAATCTCAGAACAAAAGCCTGAAATTAAGTTTTAACCTGTCTCTACTACTCTTCCATCATCCAGACTTCTACATTACTACTTCCCTCCCCCACAGTGTTATTCATCACTTTTATTAAAGACTCAAGCACTCAATATTTCAAAGTGCTGTTTGTTTTTTAAGGTGTTAATAGTTTGAACCAATTTCTTCGTAGGTCCTTTGATGTAGGATCTCATGTAGCCCAGGCTAGCTTCTAACTCACTATGTGACAGGGAATGGCCTTGTGTTGAGATTCTAGGCATTCATGGCAATCTCTCCAAATTTTTGGTAGGTATTTACCTGCATGTGTTATACACGATCATTTCTTGCCATTCCCACAGACTACCTTCCAGCTCAAGTCTTCATCAGTTTAGTCTTCATTCTTCACATGTGTCTTACTAAAGGATGTACACACTCATAGTGTCCCTGATTTTATCTATCCATCTAATTAGAGTGAATGACTTAATAATGTTCTCTATTACCTATTACTCACCAGTTGGTAAACACCACTGAGCAATAAATGTGCTAGTTAATGTACTCATGAAACAGATGATATCTGTGTTTTCATAAAGCTTTATGTCTTTGAGAAACCCATTATTATTGAGGGTCCAAATATTTCAGCATAGAAAATTATGTGCTATATATATATATATATATATATATATATATATATATATATGCACTAGGCAGACAGACAAACACACATACAGACACACATACACACATACACACACACACACACACACACAGAGAGAGAGAGAGAGAGAGAGAGAGAGTTGTATATGGTGACTATATTATCTAAGTTTGGTTAAATTATTGGTATACTTCCTCCTTTTGTTTTAGTTTTTTGTGTGTGCTTGTATGCATGCAATAAAAGCTCACTCATATTTCCATGACTTTCCAGAAAGAATGTGTGGAAGACTATGACACAAAACAAGAAAACAGGAGTAGATTCTGGAACCACGCAAACATTCTTTTGAGATGTATCTTCTCTGGCTTGTGTGTGAAATTTCCAAATTAAACCAGTTCACTCTTTATCCTCTAGAACTCAGCATCCACAGCGATGTCTTTCCACTGTAAACCAGAATGATCCCTATAAGGAGACATTGGGACTCCAACAGGACAAAAAAAGCTGTGTTAACTCCTGTCATCTTTCTGTGTTACATGAGACAGAAAACAGTCTCCTAGACTGCCTCGCTATGGGCTAAGCATCTTGTTCTCTAGAGAGAAGCTCAGAACTGTGTTTTCCTCATGTGTGTTTCCAGAGTAAGAGTACAGACAGGATAAGAAAATTGAATAAATTCTTTACAGTATTAGGAAATGCAACTTGCAGTTGTAGGAAAAATAATGCTTCTCTTTCCTCTCCTTACCTTTTCTACTATTCTATTCTCTTGATAAGAGGAAAGTTTAAAAAAAAAAAAAAACACCAAATGCTTCAAATGGAGAAGGAAAGAATGTATTATTTCACAACACCATTTGTCTTGCTCATAATATCTGTGGCTTATTGGGCAATAGGAAAGATGCAGCTGTGGAAACAGCCTGGCCATTGAGGTGTGCTGTGACCAGATTCAGAGAACAAAGGGTTGAGAGCTTAGCATAGGCACTTTCAGTAACTGACTGGGACATCCCACCCATAGCTGAGAACTCACTTCCTGTAATGAGAACAAGGAAGCAACAGGGCACAAAGAACAAAGAAAGAACTGCATGGAAGGAAACTGAGAATTGAGCTAATTAGTGCAATCTTCACAAGTGTGACCCATTACCAACAGGAAATACTGCTGTGGGCTTGTCTGACTCCATGGGTGGGTATTTGAGGAACCCCAATGAGGGAAAATGTTTGTTTGGTTTGGTTTTTGTTTTATTCGAAACAGCTTCAGATCAATCATTTCCTTATTAGTATTTGTCTTGAACCAATTGCTCTGCATTTTTGTCTAATGTACTATTTTTTATGTTTTTTATATGTATTTATTGCATTTTGTGTGTTTTTTGTATAATGTGTGTATGTGCACAACTTGTTGGCCTGTGATGCAAAAGTCAGAAGAGGGCATTGGATCCCCTGAGTTAGAATTGTTGTGAGCCACAAGTGGGTGCTGCGAACTGAAACCAGGTCCTGTCCAAGAGCAACACGTGCTCTGAACTGCTGAGCCATGTCTCCAATTCCATTTGTTATGTTTTTGATATTTTCTTTCTGATTGTCTTGATATACTTATATTAAAATTTAGCTTAAAATAATAAGTAAAGAAATAGCAGCAAGCTTATGGTTTTGGTAAGTTTTTGGCTCCTAGAACACATCAATACCTGCAGATGTACCCTGGATGCTTGGGAATATGAAAATAACTTAAACCATGCTTTGCCAAATTAACACAGGATCTAGACCTACTCTATAATGAATAATAAATATTGACACATACTTAGAATCAATTTATCTAAGAATTTACTGACAATTATTTCTCTTTGGGAAATTTAGTCTGATAGCAGAGTCCTTGGTCTTTGGTTTTAACCAGAAAGGTAATGTGAGCATTCAACTGGAAGTCAGTGTAACTTTTAATGCCAACCTTTAGTGACTGAGTTTCACAAGTTAGACCTCATATCTGAAATATTCACCAATCTCTCAAAAGAATGGCACTACTTGGAACTAAGTTTTCAAACACATGAGCCTGTAGATGAGATTACAGCGTCAATCCACAATAATAAGTGATTTTAGGTCATATGTAATATATACACATATGTGTATGTGTACTCTCTATACTCTCCATATCCACAATATACATAGACTATACACACACACACACACACACACACACACACACACACACACACACACACACACACAGAGAGAGAGAGAGAGAGAGAGAGAGAGAGAGAGAGAGAGAGAGAGAGAGATGCACTATATTTATATTGAAAGGTTAAAAGTTTAAACTATAACAGATGGCCCTGACAAACAACCCCGTTCTGAGTTCCAGGAACTGAGATAAGGCGGTTATGGCAGGGCGGTTACTCAGGATAACTAAAGAATGTTACACTCCCTGCAGCTGTGTCAAATTCCTTATGACTTACATAAACGATTTTATGGTTTTTTTCAGCATAAATACCCTGCTTACTCTAAGCTCGGGGTCGCACTCCTCTACCCCTGCGTGGGATACGAGTCGACCCCAGCGCGCTGGTGTATTCGCCCGACAATAAACAAGCCTTGAGTGATTGCAGCAAGTATGGTCTCTCGCGAGTTTCTGGGGGGTCGCGTGTCCCGAGGCTTGAGTGAGGGGTCTCCCCATTTCGGGGGTCCTTCAATATAAATATATGCATGTGTATAAATGTATGTGTGTGTGTGTGTGCGCGCGCGCTCTTTGTATATTTAAGGATCAGGCATTCTGAATTCAATCACTTCTCTTTATTGTAATTTTTCACTATATCAATTATAGTATACATTATGTTATTATATGATGAGCATTCACATAGATATTAAAGTTGGTTGCTATCATTTGTATTTAATACACCTATTGTTTAACATACTTTATGTGTTTGTTCATGATCATGAGCAGCTAATTCTACATATTCAGCAAAAGCCCCAAATAAGATGTGAACTACACTCTTCACTCTTTGGAGACCTCACTTCACTTTACATTCAAAAAATTGCCAATTCAATGCCCATTGTACATCCAATGAATGTAAGATGTTAAATTTTTTTGATCTAGTAATTGCTTGACTTATATATTTTCAGCATGTTTGATATTACCCCCAAAAGCCAGTGCAATGAAGTGTTAATTTCCCAGGGAAATACTTGTACACACACACACACACACACACACACACACACACACACACACACACACACACAGATACACACACACACACACAGACACACACACACACACAGACACACACAGACACACAAACATCAAAAGTAGACTTTTTCTCCAAGGTGGTTCCTGTATAGATTTTCTGAAACATTTTCCCCTGGTGTTTTGATGGTAGCAATGGTTGAAGTGTTGGGGAGGACACCATCACTGTCACAGCAGGATTTGATGATAGCACTACAAGGACCTGTGACATGAATCAAAATGTCAATGATTCACCCAATATAGTCCGTTCTTCCATTTTCTTATCCCATAGGGTCACTTTTACTAGTTTCTACACTGTCACTACAGAGTTGAATCATACATCAAACTGGGTGGTTTCTGGGCCACTTCTTGGATCATGAGGTGTTACAGACCTAGAACATTCATTCTGTTGCAGAGATTAAATAGAGTAGCTGGTGTTTGCAACTGTACCTTAGAGCATAAGTCTTCTGTGTGAATGGCTTACGTGAACCAAAGTGTCACAGAGAATAACAGTGGTATTCTTCCAAATTAGTTTGCTCCTATTGACAGCTGCATATCCAGACCTTGACATGTTGGCTTTGAATAAAGTTCTGCACACATGACAGTGACCCAGGATGACCGAAGCGTCATGACAATAGGAATATATTCTGTTCTTCACACTGGGGCAGCAGTAGAATGAAGATGTACATACTTAAGCAAAACATGCCTTAGGTCACTGCTTTTGTGGGTTAACACACTAAAGGACAGCAGGAGCAGCATTCCTCAGCTCCAGGCAGAAGTTGCTGGGTTACACTAGCTTCTTATACAAGCTTTGAAGTAGCTTATCTGGCATACTGTATTCATGGTCTACTTCCTGACTATTTTTCTCCTAGTAAGTATTTTTCTCCTCCTACATGTGTGACTTTCTTCTCCCTACGTGACCTTCTTCCTCCTCCTTGTTCAAGACCCTCTGCAGCAGTCCTTGGGTTAATAGCCAGACAATGGCAAGGTGTGAACAAACTGAAAGTTTCTGAGAAACAACAGCCCAATCAACTCTATGAATACAGTTTAGATAGGAGAATAGGGACTAGAAAGGAAGAATTAGAGTGGAGGGAATGGGGCTGGATTTGATTAAAGCACATTATTATATGCAGGTAGGGCATTCTCAAACAAAAGCAACAAAAGATTATGGTGTGAAAGAATACAGCACACAAAAGAAGACTCTAAGTTCTTCTTCCTTTGGGCTTCATTTAAGAAATACAGCATGGTGAGTGAGGTTGTGGGGCAGTGAGTCCACCACATACAAACAAAAAGGCTGAGTCTATAATGGTCCTACAAAAGCTGCTTCATTCTGTGGCTGGCTGCCCTTCAGGCTCTTTCTACAGCTCACTACTCCACTTCCATTCTTAAGAATGCTTTTCTTTCCTTGATAAACTGTCTCTGTTTCTAATATGAGTCCCTGGTACAGTCCTCTGCTCTACAACACAAGGATCTAGAATTGGGTGACCTCTGAACTCGGAGCTATGGCTTGGCACACCTACCTATATGTTTTTAGACTTTATGGGCTTCTGTGGTCTTTCTTTTGTTTTGGTTTCCCTCCCTCAAACTGTCCTAAAGGTGTCCTTGAGCTTCCTTCTGAGTCTGGCTTTAAACTCTATTGTTAATGAAACTAAGACCCCCAAAGAGAACCTCAGATTTCCCACTCACACAGCATCTTTAGACTGAGCAGGGGACAAGGCTAAGCTGTTGATGGTCTTGATTGAGCAAGGTAAGAGACAAAGATGATGTGTCCCTGTAAACTACTAGATTTGTGTGACTAATTTCAGGGCAAGAGACCTACTAAGCATCACTGAAACACGGACTGCCACTCACCTCTCTGGAGTTACAACAGGAAGCTTTACATCCAAATGCAGAGATGGACACAGCAATGCAGAATTCTAGCATATTTAAATTAACATCAAAGCATTCAAAGCTTAAAAACAGATTCATACGAAGGAATGTGAAGAATGGAGATTACAAGTTTGAAATGTGCCCTCTCCCCCTGACTACCATGCCAATAACTACCTCATCTGGGCAGGGATTTGGAAATCCAGCTTTTGATACATCATCCCATACCTAAGATAAATTCTTCGTCCCCTGAATGTCACTTATTTTCTCACATTTTTTTCACTAAGAACAATTATCAGAGACCCCTGTCTCCAAGTCTGATGTGCTCCAGGCTAGACAATTCACATGAAAAAATATTATTTCAAATTTGAAGAGAATAGTCTTTCAGGTTGGTTTTTTATACAAGCCCAGGGGTTAGCCTGGTTTCCAGTGAGAACAGAGGTTGTTTATTAGATAATATAGGCAGAATATCTTGGCCTGTTAAGGCTGTCCAGGTTATTATAACATATTTACAAGTGGAAGCAAGATCACGAAGAATTCTAGTCTAAGAGACTGAGAATGCTTCAGTGTTTGCCTAGAAAATAGAGGGCAGGATGATGAGCCAAAGAATGTGGACAGAAGGTGGAAATATAAAAGCCAAGAAAGTTACTTTTCCCTCAAGCTCACAGGGAAGATAACAGCCCTGCCAACAGTTGATTTTATGCAACTGAGACTCATTTTGAACTTCTGTCATCCTGTAGTAAAATGGATCTGGATTATGCACTATCTTGGTAGTGAATGTCAAAACTACGGTAAATCATTGGAAGGTTGTGCACCACACACCTTAGTTTTTAACCCAAGGGTAGCCTGGGCTACATAGTAACACTTCAATCTCCCTAAATATCCATCACACATACTGAAAACAGCAATGAAGACAAAACAAAACAAAAGGTAGATTTTCAACATAAGTAGCAGATGTATATGTATTTATAATGCACTACTTTAAGCTGTAAGAACTATTGTTTTTCTTGATCATTTTGGCTGATCATTGGCAATTCCATGTGTCTTATTCTAGTCATTCAAGGTAGCATACACTCTATCTGCACTTTCTTACAAAGAGCTTACTCCTTTAAACCTGTTTTTCAAAAATTATAAGCTATACAATCTACCTTTTTCTCCCAAGAAGATCAGCACTTCCCACCATTTGGAACTTGGTTTTATTTTGGATCTCTCTGGGGGTACTCACTAAAGAACAGACATGACATCTGGGTCCCTGTGGCTGAGAATTAGCCACATTAGCGGTTTTCTTTGTACTTAGTTACAGACAGAAGAGAAATAATGATGTCACCTGATCCCTAAATAAATATTGTTCTACTTTCCTATCATTTCAACATCCTAAAATTAATTTTCTTTTCATATTTTCCTTTCTTTTTTCCCAATTATTTTTTATTCACTTTACATCCAAATCATAGTCCCCTCTCTCTTCTTTTCCCTGTCCCAACCATACAAATCTTTCTCCTCATTTCCTCCTCCCCTTCTTCTTAGCGGAGGAGAGCTCCCCTTGAGTACCATCCTCACAACTGATTTTATGATCAGTATGTTGACTGTTGCTTTTGCAAGAGTCAGTGAGCCCTTGACTCCACCATGGCCCCCCAACAGAAGAGTGAGTACTCACCTTGGTGACTGGATGATTATTAAAACGGGGAGAATATTCACCCACAACTACACTGATGACATCAATAATGCTTACTGCTGCAGACAACACAGAGCTGATAGTGTTCAGACTTAGACTGCTGATGACCTTGAAAGGAGTGGGGATAAGCTATCAATGGCATCCTTTGTATAGCCCCATCAATATTTGAAGTACACCATTTCATCCTCTTTTTGCAAAAAGTAGACTTTGTTTCTTTTCTTATAGTAGCTTTACTTCCAATCCTTTGCCAAAATAAAAACGTATTAACTGTTATTCCTAAGACTAAGTCCTCCAGATGATTTTCAAGGACACAAGATGCTCTTCAAGTTTGCTAATAAAATTTTCAACGTCTTTGACACATTATCTGGAGAGCCTGTCTGCCATTTTCCAGCACACTGTGCTGCAAATGCCTAACTGTTCTAGTGTAAATGCTGATGCCCATGTTCCTCTTGCATATTTCCTCCTCTGTATGCTCCACCATCTCTTCTCATGGTTCAGTTAAATAAACTTTATTGTGAGAAGGAAAACTACTCAGCAAACTGAAAGTTTGCTGCATCTATAACATGAGCTACATATTAGTGGTCAGAGTTGGTGAAAGATGCTAAGGAGGCAGATAGGATTTAGCCCGAGTTTAGAAAGGTCTCCTTGATCATGCTACAGAAGTTGACATTTACATGTTGCAGGAAGTGAAATTAAAAGGCAGCATTTAGCAAATGAAATAATTGTTGAACTCTTGACTATTGCTTTTATCAGCTTTAAGATGGATATATCAGTATAATTGTTCTTTAAAGCCATTTATTGTTTTATGTTCATAAATGATTTATCTGCCTATATGTACATGCAGCATGTCCATGTTTGGTACCACATAAGCCAGCTGAGGGCTTAAGATCCAATGGAACTGGATTTATGGTTGTCTGTGAGCTACCATGTGGAAGCAGGAAACAAATCTGGGTCCTCTGTAAGAACAACAAGTGCTCTTAACCTCTGACTGTCTCTCTGGAGTCTGTAAAATTTTTAAACCTATTATATTGGATACATCTATAGAATGTATTTTAGTACTTCAGTCAATATTTTTTTTATTTTTACCACTGCAAATATTTGGGTGTCAGTATCACGGGCTGGATCTGAAGCTTCAAGCACATCTGTGTAAACCCCACCTGACATTTCTTCCCCTAATTCACCAGCACCAAGATTCTCCCAGCACTGCCTTGACATTATATCCAGTCAGACATGGTGAGATTTATTATGAGTCAGTAGCTCAGCTACACTTTTGAAAGTGAGGTCCTTCTAAAACTCACAGCTGTGTCTTTAGGAAGATAAAATCAACCCCTTTACATCTTAGCAGAATTCATAGTTGATGAAATGACTCCCTTTTGATAGCAAAATAAACCAAAATACATACCAGGCTCTTTGTAGTTTTCACTCCTGCTGCAATTGACAGGGATCCTGAGATAATGAACTGGTCATGAGGGGGAAATATCACGGTTTAGAAATCTTTAAACAGTTGGTATAAATCATAGCATACTAACCCTTACTTCTGAATCAACTGGGTCTGGTAAAGTGGCCAACTGTCTGAAAAGCAGCAGTTTTCTATGTCACCCACCTTCCCCTTCCCCACAAGAGCAGAGAGGAAAAGTAAAATGAGTTATGGAAGAACCATCAAGGTTTATTTAGTAGATTATTTCATTTGTTTGTTTTGGATGTTTGAGGTAAGGTCTTGTTATGTACTTCCGGTTGGCCTGGAGCTTGCTACATAAATCAGTCCAGTCTTGTGCTTGGAGTGACTCTCCAGTTTATGCTTCCCGAATGAAGGGATTACAGGCAGGGGCCAGCAATGTGTCTCAGCATTTAGATAGTATTTTTTCTATGCTTCCAATATAGAGGAATAAACCGTGGTCCCTCTTCCCTGTACTTTTCCCCCTTAAAGATCTATGACTGGGATTACCATTTTTTAATCACCCTGACAAAGCTCTTTGCAGTCTCTGACTCTGGAGATGTTTATTTAAAATTAGGACACTTTGAAATAGATTTCATAGACTTGAAAGGAAACTGAGGACTTTTTAAATTTGTAAATTATCAGGTACTTTCACATACTTTTTATTAAGGTTTAAAACTTATTCAACTCTCGTCTAATCAAAATTTTTAAGAACAATGAAGACAAAAGTCCTCTAACCCTTATAACAAGATTTTGCCATCACGACCCCAAACTGAAGAAGTTAGCCAAACAAAACAGAAATGAAATTATCCTTGTTAAAAATGCATATTGGAAGCTATAAATAAAATAATGGTAACAAATTAAATTATATTTTAGATAATGACTAGAATAATGTAACTCATTTGAGTCTGCCAATTTGGCCACTATTTTCAACTGGTATTATTGATATATAAAGTGACATGCAACTTTAAAAAGTATGGGAGTCTGTATCATTCTTCAAATCTTAAACACCTGCTGTAAAATGAGAGGGGAAATTTAAAGTAACAGGTCAACTAAATTGCTAAATTTTTTCACTCTCCAGTTCATCAATAAATTGAAGGCTTGCAATACTTGAAAAAACTCTCCACTGTAAAATAACAAATAACCAAGTTTAAGCATTTTGTTTTCTATTTGTCAGTTCATAACATATAGGTAAGAAAATATTTAATTGTTATACTTAATTGACACTATGAACTCTAAAACCCAAATTCTCTCAAGTTTACTTATAGAGGAAAGACTTTTTAAATATCAGAAATTCTTGTTCAAACTTTTGATTAATTATTTTATTTAAAATTGAAACAAAATTCATCTACAGTTTTCCTATTCTCTTAAGCATTAACTAATTAATTAATTAATTAGCCAGATTTAATTAGCCAGATGCTGTTAATCACCTGCTCAGCTTTGTCCCCTCTTCTTTGCCTAAAACACCCCGGTTTCGTCATTCTTTCATGAGCTTCAGAGTTTTCTTGTCCCTTGCAAGCTAGAGAAGCAGATGTCAATTTCTGCAAGTTAAGAATACTTGAAAGAGTTGAGGGAAGATTTCACCCAAAGTTAGTATAGTGACAATAGGGTGTTATTATCCCCAGTTATATAAGACTGTATATTACTTATCATTATTGAACCCCAAATTGGGGCCAGTAAGACCACTGAAATGTGTGCTTCAGAAAATATATTTGTCATTATTATTCTTCCTAAGCTGAGGTTTATGAGAGCAATCATAACTTGTGCAACCTAGAAACGAAAGAATAAAACATTATCGCTACAAAGTGATGCCCATGCTAAGTACTACCACACCACTAAGTTACCTCCATCTACTCCCTTCATAGTTCACAGATAAATTTTGAAATATTGTTCTTTTGTCAATTGTCTTCATATACAGATAAGTTGTACTAACTTATAAATCATCCCTTAGACTCTCTCTCTCTCTCTCTCTCTCTCTCTCTCTCTCTCTCTCTCTCTCTCTCACACACACACACACACATTTCAGTAATTTCAAACTTAGAGGGAATTTATGAATTTCTTTCCAGAGTTACGTTTATGATGCCCATGATGCAGCTCTACCTCTGGTGTTATCCTTTGTCACATGGTCACACAAGAATAGTGAAATGCGAAGAAATATACCAGCAAGAAGCAATTTGAGGAAATAAAGCTGGATGCAGAATGAGGGAAATATGAAGAGCATGGAGTTTGAGGAAGGAATGTGAATGTGGTGACCCAACAATGGGGGACTTTGAGCACAACTGCCACCATACTAACCACTCAAAGAAAATGAAAACAACGTATGAAGATGTGTGGGAGAAAGAAGAGCAGTCTGTAGAGGGAGTATATGGAAAGACTGAAAAGTTACATATTTATCACCATACATACGTGTATATGTAACAATAATACTTAAAGAAAAAGAAGTCACAAATTTGAAGGGGAGGAGACAGGTTGGGAGGGTTGGTGGAAGGAAGTGGAGGCTGGAGAGTGTGTAATATTTTAATTAATTTTTTAAGATGGAAAAGGACAGATGTAAAACAAGTTGTCCTCTACACTTGGATTTGTGGGACCTCACCCAACAAGGTCAGAATTTAATCCCAAGGGAAAAAAAATAGAATGAAAATCACTAGAATTCAAAACACGGAATCAATGGAAAAACTTACAAAACCGCAGGTTTATTTTTCTTTAAACACAAATAAAATCAATTACTTGCTAGGTAATCTAGCAGAAGACAGGTGGTTAATAATTCCAGGAATCATTCAGGGGATATGATATGTGCAAAACCCAAGAGAGGAGGCCAAGTGACTCAATAACATAGAGGAGACAGAGATTTCTGTAAGAATACCATGTACCAAACCTCAGAAAAAGAAATAGCCACTTATGTCATAAATAGAATAATTTGAGCTGGGCAGTAGTGATGCAGGCCTTTAATCCCAACACTCAGGAGACAGAGGCAGATAGATTATGTGAATTCAAGGCCAGCCTGGCCTACAGCCTATGTTCCAGGATAACAAGAGCCACACAGAGAAACAATGCCTCAAAAGACTAAAAACAAAACAGAAGAAAACAAAACAAAACACCAAAAAACAAACAAACAAACAAAGAAATGAACCTAAAAATAGAATTATTTGAAAAGATTCACTACTACTTGATATTATGATTTATTTTAAATTAACATTTAAAGAAATTAATAAACTAACAGAACACAAAGCACTACACCCAGAGTGCTCATCATTAGGAGTGTATATACCTGTGTCTTCCCATTAACTTTACTGTAAATGTAAAAATGCTCTCAATTTTAAAATTCTTATTGATATTTTAAGATATGCATATTGTATGTTAACATAAAACATATATCATGAAAATGACCATTTTATAAAAGTTAGAACAGTGAGGTAGAGAAGAAACAGATGTCTGTCTAATGGCAACTGCCCAGTGAGTAGAAGCTTGTCCCACTGAGTTCCTTCTTCATTTGCTGGCCTTTAACTTGCCTAGGATGTTATTTTTTGAAGTTCTCTATTATTTTTTTAGGCACATTCTTCTGGAGACAGAAGTATGTGGAGAATGGAGGGTTTCTCATCATCTGAGTAGCAGGTGAAAGAAAGGCATTGCGGCTGTGTAGAACAGAATGGGTTTCCCAGCCACAGGGCCAGGCCACAGTTGGGGCTTTATAGCTTTTGCTCTACACTGAGTTAGATATGATCATGTCAGAAAACCCACAGCCTAGACCATTCCTGCAGTCTCTATATTTTAAATGGATTAAGCTGGAAGTCTGATGTGATAGACTATGATAATGATAGAAATGATAAATTTGAAAATCAAATGCTCTTGCCTCTGGGATGTGTTGATGTATCATGAAGCTAGTGAGAGAGGGCATGGCATGTCTGTTTTTTAAAAAAATCATTTACATATTTACAAAATCATTCTTCCTTGAGATCCAAAGATGTCTTACCCCAAGGACTTTGGGTTCCCCCTTCAAGAATTTCTCTTTGCTCTTGTTCCACACTTGTGATTTCATAACGGACCTCTCCAATGGCTGAGCACCTCCAGGGACCACTGCCATGGTGGTCTGTGCTAGTCCTTGCATGGTTTCCAGGGCAGCAGAAACAGTGCTGAAATAAGAATGAGAGTTTGGATGAACTTCTGGTAATGATTCAATGCCAGGTTCCTGCTTAAGGGTAAATTGAAAACAAAATCTTCCAATGTTATAACAATAATAATAGTAATAGTAATAATAATGATAATAGCTTAGATAAATAGAAAAATAGTTTTAATCTCTTAGTAAGAGAAGCTCTTCCAATTCTGTTTCCAATTTTACTTTGAATGCTCATACTTTTTCTTTATATACCCACAAATACCCTGGACTTCACTTTTCAAATCATTAGTTGGAGCACTTGTGCATGTTGACTTCATCTTCAGGAGGTGCACCCCACTTCACCATCTGGTCTCTCTCTCTCTCTCTCTCTCTCTCTCTCTCTCTCTCTCTCTCTCTCTCTCTCACACACACACACACACACACACACACACACACTGTTTGGTCCATTTAATGCTGCTTGTATGTACATGTTTTCAGGGATGACCACTTAGAATTGGATAACCCATCAGAGAGCTCCTTGCTGGCGAAGACTGTTGTTTCTCCCCCTCTCAGGAGCCAGTGATTGCCTATAGTTTTCATTGAAGGGTAAACATGCAAGAGATCTCAAGGGTACAACAGTGGCACTTATCTTGAGGGCAAACAAGAGATATCTAAATGGCCTTAGAGACAATAGGAGAAAATCCATGCCTGGTACTGTAAACCTAGCCAGCCTCCCTGTGACTGGGGAGGTCATAGACCCTGGAGGAGAAACTATTGCTGCCAATTTAACAAGCTTTTATCTTTTCCTTGTCCTTATTTTTTGCACCAAAACCGTCCTCCAAGATACAGTTAAATGTGTATTCAACCCCAGGTCAAAAGACTAGTGTATGTAGTGAAAGGTGATCTCATTTTTCTCATTTTTCACGTGGATATCCTATATTCATGCAATAAATTAAAAGCCATTGTGCTGAAGACTAGGAAACCAAATTTCTACATACTTCCACAATGCCTGTACTGTGTGTCTGAGGAGGACATAGCTCTGGAAAGGCACCCAAGAGTTTTTGTGCAGAGCCAGTGGCCACCCTACATTCAGCACCTCCCTTGGCTTAAATTTGCATAATTCTTCTAGCACCTTTCTAAATTGTAAAGGCTGTGATACAAATCTCTGAAAAAACACAACCACTTCCTACTTTTTCTATAAAAACCATTAACTGACTTTCAATTCCTCCACCAAGGTGTGTATATCTATTGTGAAATATACTCAAAAGAGTGGCTCCCAGGAACAGAGTTTTTATTCCACAATTAAATAATATCACTTGTTGTGATGATGTTTTGAGATTTCCTTTTCTTAAAACTATGTTAAGGGAATATAAACAAAGTACTATGATATTTAAAAATGTTATATGACCCATTATTTTGTTGATTAAGTATTAATAAAAAGCAAAACTTAAAACTAAACATATTCAGACTAAGGTCATTTAGATGGCCTTTCAAATCTGTTTGAAAAATTTACACATTGCAGTTATGTGTGTTTTTCTAGAAAACTGTGTATAGAGATTTTAAATGTATTGTACGTGCAGGAAACTCTGTCAGAGACTAGTCATGAATTTATCATTGCTACACAGCAACAACGAATACAGTGCTTTTCTGGGTCTAAGAAGCATCCAGTTTCATAGAAAATGCTTATTCTCTAAGACAAACATAACCACAGTCATTTCTTCCATAATCTCATTTGTCTAACGAACCTTAGATTCCTCACATAAAATCAAAACCACATTCACATTACTTTGATAAAATATTTGATGTTGGGTGATTATGAACAAGGGGGATTTATTTAATTGGTGGCATAACAAAAACATAACCACAGAAATTTACAGCTCTAGTTATGACTATCTATCTAAGTCACAAGACATGTAATACTGGAAATGAGAGAGGTTACTGCTGCAGAGTGAAATAGAAAGAGTGAGCAAGGCCCAAGGTTTTCTTGATACTACAATTTATCCTCATATGGACTAACCAGGGTCACATCACACTACTTGAATCCCTTCTAAGGGCAAGGCTTTCAGTGACCTAACCACCTGCCGAGAGCCATGGTTCTCAATGCTACTAATGCCACAAAACTTTAACAGAACGTCTCATGTTTTGGTGACCCCCCAGTCATAAAATTACTTTCTTTTTCATAAATGCAACTTTGTTATTGTTATGTCATAATGTAAATAACTGTGCTTTCAAATAGTCTTAGGTAACTCCTGTTAGAGGTCATTCAACCACTAAAGGGTTCTTGCTCCACAGGTTGAGAACCGCTGTCTTACAGGTACTGTTACTTCAGCATTTTTATATTGGAATCAAAGCCTCTATCACATGATCCCTTTGGGAGGAAACTTAATTTGTATTAGTCGATGAATATTTCTTAGGTGACATTTACATTAATGAATCATAGTATAGGCCACAGATAAAATAATGAAATTGATTCATAAACTCTCTTCCCCTAGAAACTTGATAAATTCAGAAATTAGGAACAAATTCAGGGAAATCCTAGGAAATTCAGTCAACTAATAAGGAAGCACGTGATCAGAATCTTGGATAATCTGTTCTCTGCCTAGTAAAGCATAGCCTCCTGAGAGCTCAGAGGTCACCAATGCTGAGAGCATCTAAAAGGAGAGCTGATGACTAAGAAAAAGACATCAAAATGGAGGAGAGTGAGATGAGGGAGGGAAACCTGCACATCTCATCAAGTGGTAATCTCATCCACAAATTGATTTGTGAAAGATATTCATGGGCAGGAACATAGGTTGGGCACAATGCAGTGACTTTGGTTCTAGTTAATGCAGAAATGCAGGATCTGTGCAGCTTCTTCAGCCATGATGGTGTTAGCAGTAAGCAAAGTTATCTTAGTGGTCCACTGCAGGAAGCACCCATAGGAGCGGTGGCAACATTGATAACTGGCTACTCAGTAGTGTTTTGCGATTATATTCTTCTTGGTTTTCTCTACATTGCTGAGACTAGATAAGGGATCCTTCTTGGTTTGAGATGCAGCAACACACACAGCACCCACAGCAGTGCTGGCTTCCAAAGTACAGGTTCCCAGAGCAGCTGCAGAACCAGAGAACCAGGTCCTCCATCTAGAATCAATCAACTATTCTCACCTGGAATTTAGACTGTGTTCTTTCTCCAGGGTGATACAGACTGCACACATGAGACTCTAGAGGATGCCAGAGGCCCAGGTGTTGGGGGGAAGAGCACTGATATAATTCTGACATTGGTTAAAACATGAAATACCAGTATGCCTCTCAAGGTTGAGGCAGGACCCATGGAGAGGTAGATGCAATTATAGTTTAGGCTCTTGAGCTAACAGGGCATAGAGTCAACTTGAGTACCGATTGTTGAAACACCATTCAGCAATGACCCTGGATCTTGATATCATTGGATGGGAAGCATGGGATTGTTCAGAAAATTTCCCAATATGTATGCATATGTGTATGTATATATGTGAACTTTGTTGGAGCTTTGCTCCATCCACCAATTGTATGTATGTATGTATGTATGTGTGTGTGTGTGTGTGTGTGTGTAAGTATGTATATATGTAATATGTGAAGTTTTTGGAGCTTATTGAAACTTGCTTCACCTACCAAGTGCCCTAAGCATTCAGTTTTACCTTCCCTCTAAGGGCCTCTTTCAGTTTCAGCTTTCCCTCAACACTGCTTGTGAGATCCTGTGGAACTGCTCAGTGTGTCCCACACCCGTGCATGCTCTCCCCATGGGAGTTAATCCAAGGATCCGGTGCCCCTGTGATTTATAATTATTCTCATATTATTTGTGCTTCTGTTAGATCTGGAGAAGCTTTCTAAGATGAGGTATGACATTTGTTTTACAATGTTAGGAATGCCAATGGATTAAAAAAAACAGGCAATACTTCTGATTATATCTATAAGGCTTTTAAAAAATGGTGTTTGACTCTTGAGCACATACCTAAAAGATGCCCCACCATGCCACAGGGACACGTGTTCCACTATGTTCATAGCTGTCTTATGTTTGATATCCAGAAGCTGGAAACAAGCCAGATGTTCTACAATAGAAGAATGGATACAGAAAATGAGGTTCATTTACACAATGGAGTACTATTCAGCTATTAAGAACAAGGACATATCTGATCTATTCCATTGATCTATCAGCCTGTCTCTGTACCAATACCATGCAGGTTTTTGTTTTTTTTTTTAATCACTGTTGTTCTGTAGTACAGCTTGAGGTCAAGGATAGTGATTACCCCAGAAGTTCTTTTATTGTTGAGAATAGTTTTAGCTATCCTGGGTTTATTGTTATTCCAAATGAATTTTTAAATTGCTCTTTCTAAGTCTATGAAGAGTTGAGTTGGAATTTTGATGGTGATTATATTGAATCTGTAGATTGCTTTTGGCAGGATGGCCATTTTTACTATATTAATCCTGCCAATCTATGAGCATTGGAGATCTCTCCATCTTTTGAGATCTTCTTCAATTTATTTCTTCAGAGACTTGAAGTTCTTGTCATACAGATTTTTCACTTGCTTGGTTAGAGTCACACCAAGGTATTTTATATTATTTGTGACAATTGTGAAGGGTGTCATTTCCCTATTTTTTTCGCAGCTCATTTATCCTTTCAGTAGAGGAAGCCTACTGATTAGTTTGAGTTAATTTTATATCCGGCCACTTTGCTGAAGTTGTTTATCAGCTGTAGGAGTTCTCTGGTGGAATTTTTGGGGTCAATTAAGTATACTATCATATCATCTGCAAATAGTGGTATTTTGACTTCTTCCTTTCCAATTTGTATCCCTTTGACCTTCTTTTGTTGTCTAATTTCTCTGGCTAGGACTTCAAGTACTATATTGAATAGATAGGGGGAGAGTGAGCAGCCTTGTCTAGTCCCTGATTTTGATGAGATTGCTTCAAGTTTTTCTCCATTTACTTTAATGTTGGCTACTGGTTTGCACATATTGATTTTACTATGTTTAGGTATGGGCCTTGAATTCCTGATCTTTCCAAGACTTTTACCATGAAGGGGTGTTGAATTTTGTCAAATGCTTTCTCAGCACCTAATGAGATGACCATGTGGCTCCAGCTGCATATGTAGCAAAGGATGACCTTGTCAGGCATCAATGGGAGGAGGGTCCCTTGGTCCTGTGAAGGCTCCATGCCCCAGTGTAGGGGAATGCCTGGGTGGGGAGACAGTAGTGGGTGGGTGGGGAAGCACTTTCATTGAAGCAGGAGAAGGGGGTGGTATAGGGGTTTCCAGAGGGGAAACTCGGAAAGGGGATAACATTTGAAATGCAAATAAAGAAAATATCCAATAAAAGAAAAGAAGAAGAAAAAAAGAACTAGGTCATCATGAGTTTTTCAAACAAATGAATGGAACTAGAAAATGTCATCTCAAGTGAGGTGACTCAGACCCAAAAGGACATGCATGGTATGTACTCACTAATAAGTGGATATTAGCCAAAAATACAGAATACCCAGGATACAATCCACAGAACTCAAGAAGGTTAACAAGCTGAAGGGCCCAAGGGAAGATGCCTCAGTTCCACTTGGGAGGGAGAAGAGAGCAGTCACAGGGGGCAGAGGGAGGTAGGGATGTAGGTGGGAGGTGGGACACGGAGGGGAAAAGAGAAACATGATCAGGTATTGGGGGGGGGATCAGTGGTGGAGCCCTGAAGGCCAGTAGAAAGAATGGAAACAAGCAACCGTGGGAGGTATAAGGTGGGGATATACCAGAGACCTAGGAGGTGAGAAACCTTCAGGACTCAACGAGGGGCCTTAATGAAATGCCCAACAGTGGGGAGAGGGAATTTGTAGAGTCCATCTCCAGTAGAAAGACAGGGCATCAAGTTGAGGAATGGAGTGGCCATCCCACAGTCAAAAACTCTGACCCAGAATTGTTCCTGTCTAAAAGAATTGCAGGGACAAAAATGGAGAAGAGACTGAAGGAAAGGAGCTCCAGTGACAGGTCCAAATTGAGATCCATCTCAAGAGAAGGCTCCAAGGCTATGGTGTGCTTACAGACAGGAGCCTACCATGGCTGCCCTCTGAGAGGCCCAGCAAGCAGATGAAAGAGTCAAATACAGATACTTACACCCAACCAACTGAAAGAAATCAGGAGCCGCTGTGGTTGAATTAGAGAAAGGCTGGAAGAAGCTGAGGAGGAGTGTGACCACATAGGAAGATCAGCAGTCTCAACTAACCTGGGCCCCCCAAGATCTCTCAGACACTGAGTCATCAAACACAGCATACACCAGTTGATATGAGGCCCCAGACACGTATACAGCAGAGGACTGCCTGGTCTGGCTTCAGTGAGAGAAGATGCATGTAACCCTCAAGAGACTTGAGCCCAGGGAGTGGGGAGGTGGGGTGGGAGCGGGGGAGGAGAATTGGGATGAGGAAGTGTCAGAGGGTGGATCGGGAGGGGGATAACGATTGGATTGTAAAAAAAAAAAAAAAAAAAGATTAAATAATAATAATAATAATAATAATAATAACAAATGGTGTTTGGCTTTCAATATCTCATACTCCATTGGCATTCCCTATAATAACCAAGGACAGGCTATTTTAGAGAGTGCACATCAGACTTTATAAACTCAAATATTTAAGTTACAAAATGATGATTAAAAATATTCATCTCCTCATCATATTTTAAACCATGCTTTATATGTTGTTAATCATAAAATATTACAGAGCAAAATATGTCTTTTAAAAAAAAAACTTGTTTTAAATAAAATTTACTCCTCAACCTCTAATAAAATAAAAAGATCTACTAACCAGACAATGGAAAGGATCAGATGTCAGATGATTTATTTCAGGAGAAGCTTTGCTTGTGTGTTTTCACAAGACGCTGATCCACCTTTGTATGTACCAGACTGCTTGATTGTGCTAGGACTTCCCTGACTGACTCAGAGGCAGAAACTTTTGCTTCTGAAAATTCCTCCCCACACACCTCAGCCATCATAAGTGAATGGATGTGTACCGTGAGGATTCAAAGTAGAAATCATTGTTTTTTATATAAAAGTTTAGACTTGTGATACTTTTAAAAAAATTATCTTTAATCTTTTTTACAGTCCAGTTGTTACTCCCCTTCTGGTGAATTGAACTCTGACAGTTCCTCAGCCCATTCTTCCTCCCCTGTCTCCAAGAAGATGTTCCCACCCAACCCCACCTACACCCACCCCACCCCACCAGTCCTCTCTACTCCCTGGGGTCTCAACTTTCTCAAATGTTAGGTGCATCTTCTCTCATCTCTCACTGAGGTCAAACTAGGCAATCCTCTGCTGTATATGTGTGTGTGTGGGGGGGGAGGGAATTCGGACCACCTAGTATTGGTGGCTCAGTGTCTGAGAGATCTCAGGGATCCAGGTTTGTTGAGACTGCTGGTCTTTCTTTGGGGTTGCCCTCCTCCTCGACTTCTTCCAGCCTTTCCCTAATTCAACCACAGGGGTCCCTGGCTTCTGTCCATTAGTTGGGTATAAGTATCTGCATTTGACTCTTTCAGCTGCTTGTTGGGCCTCTCAGAGAGGGCCGCCATGATAGGCTCCTATCTGTAAGTACATCCTAGCACCAGTAATAGTGTCAGGTCTTGGAGCCTCCCCTTGAAATGGATCCTAATTTGGACCTGTCACTGAACCTCCTTTCCCTTAGTCTCTTCTCCATTTTTGTCCCTGAAGTTCTTTTAAACAGGGACAATACTAGGCCAGAGGTTTTAACTGTGGGATGGCAACCCCATCCCTCCACTTGATGCCCTGTCTTTCTACTGGAGGTGGGCTCTACAAGTTCCCTCTTCCTACTCTTGGGCATTTCATTAATGTCCCTCCCTTTGAGTCCTGAGAGTCTCTCACCTCCCAGGTCTCTGGTACATTCTAGAGGGTCCCCCACCTCCCACCTCCCGAGGCTGTATATTTCCAATCACTCTGCTGGCTCACAGGACTCCACTCCTGTCACTCCCCCCAATACCTGATCATGTTTCCCCTTTCCCCTCCCTGTCCCCTTTCCCATCCACGTCCTTCCCCCTGCCCCTGTGATTGCTATTTTCTCCCTCCCAAGTGAGATTGATGTATCCTTGCTTGGGAAATTCAGCTTGTTAACCTTCTTGACTTCTGTGGATTTTATCCTGGGTATTCTATATATTTTGGCTAATATTCACTTACTAGTGAGTACGTACCATGCATGTCCATTTGGGTCTGAGTTATCTCATTTAGGATGATATTTTCTAGTTCCATTCATTTGCCTGCAAAACTCATGAAGTCCTTGTTCTATTTTTAAAAATGTTTTTCTAATATTTTCTTTTTTCTCTTTTTTATTGGTTATTTTATTTATTTACATTTCAAATGTTATCCCCCTTCCCAGTTTCACCTCCAAAGTCCCCCAATCCCCTCCTCCCTCCCCCTGCCTTTATGAGGGTGCTCCCCTACCTGCCCACCCACTCCTGCCTCAGGGGCCTAGCATTTCCCTATCCTGGATCATCAAGCCTTCACAGGATCAAGGGCCTCCCCTCCCAGGAATGCCAGACAAGACAATTCTCTGCTATATATCCAGCTGGAGCTCTGGGTACCCCCTGTGTACTCTTTGGTTGATGTTTTAGTCCCTGGGATCTTTGGGGGTCCATTTGGTTGATATTGTTGTTTTTCCTATGAAGTTGCAAACCCCTTCAGCTCCTACAGTCCTTGCCCTAGCTTCCCCCGAATGGGGTCTCTGTACTCAGTCCAAGTTTGGCTGTGTATATCCACATCTGTATTGGTCTGGCTCTGGCAGAGCCTCTTTGGGGACAGCTACACTGGGCTCCTGTCAGCAAGCACTTCTTGGCATCAGCAATAGTGTCTGGGTTTGGTGTCAGCAGATGGGATGGATCCCTAGGTGGGGCAGTCTCTGGATGGCCTTCCCTTCAGCTCCACTCTTTGTCCCTCCATTTCCTTTTGATAGGAGGAATTCTTGATTAATATTTTTGAGGTGAGTTGGTGGCCCAGTCCCTAAACTGGGAGCCTTACCTATCCACTGGATATAGTCTCTACAGATTTATCTCCCCTCTGTTGGGTATATCAGCTAAAGTCTTTCCTGTTGGGTCCTGGGAACTTCTTGGGTCCCTGGCATCTGGAACTTTCTAGTGGCTATGCCCATTGCCCCTCTCCCACTGCTACACACCTACTTTCAAATTCCTGACACTCTGTACTTCTCCCCCATCTCCTCCCATATCTGAACTAGCCCCCCTTTTTCCTCCCCTTCCTCTCTCTCTCTCTCCCAGATCCCTCTCTCCCTCTACTTTCCAAAGATTATCCTCTTCCCCCTACTGAGTAGTACTGTAGCATCCACACTTTGGTGGGCTCTTCTTTCTTCATGGGTTTCATATGGTTTGTCAGTTGTATCATGGGTATTCCCAGCTTCTTTTTGGCTAATATCCACTTATCACTGAGTACATACCATGTGTGGCTTTTTTGGGGGGGGGGGCTGGGTTGCCTCACTCAGGATGACAAATTCAAGTTCCATCCTTTTGCCTGCAAATTTCATGAAATCACTGTTTTTAATAGCTGAGTAGTACTCCATTGTGTAAATGTACTACATTTTCTGTATCCATTCCTCTGATGAGGGACATCTGGGTTGTTTCCAGCCTCTGGCTATTATAAATATGGCTGCTTTGAACATAGTGGAGCGTGTGTTCTTGTTATATGTTAGAGCATCTTTTGGGTATATGTCCAGGAGAGGTATAGCTGGGTCCTCAGGTAGAACTATTTCCAATTTTCTGAGGAGAGACCAGATTGATTTCCAGAGTGGTTATACAAGCTTGCAATCCCACCAGCAGTGGAAGAATGCTCTCTTTTCTCCCCATCCTCACAAGCATCTGCTGTCACCTGAGTTTTTGATCTTAGCCATTCTGACTGGAGGAGCCAAAACCATACAGTAGAAAAAAGACAGCATTTTCAACAAATGGTGCTGTTTCACCTGGCAGTAAGCATGCAGAAGAATGCCAATTGATCCATTCTTATCTCCTTGTACAAAGTTCAAGTCTAAAAGGATCAAGGATCTCCATGTAAAACCAGATATGATGAATTGAACAGAAGAGAAAATGGGAAAGAACCTTGAACACATTAGAACAGGGGAAAATTTCCTGAACAGAACACCAATGACTTATGCTCTAAGATCAAGAATTGACAAATGGAACCTCATAAAATTGAAAAGTTTCTTTATGGTGAAAGAAACTGTCAATAGGACAAAATGGCAATCCACAGATTGGGAAAAGATCTTTACCAATCCTATATCCAATAGAGGGTTAATATCCAAAATATACAAAGAACTCAAGAAGTTAGACTCCAGAGAACCAAATAACCCTATTAAAAGTGGGGTACAGAGCTAAATAGAGGCAATCTGTTGGTTGCCATTTTGTCCTATTTACGGTGTCCTTTGCCTTACAGAAACGTTTCCATTTTATGAGTCTCATTTGTCAATTCTTTTTTATTATTATTATTTTTTGATACTTT
>CM052703.1:46380202-46418846 GCA_028551405.1 Uromys caudimaculatus
TAAAGTGAAACTTGGGTATTCCAAACGTTTCGGCTAATATCCACTTATCAGTGAGTACATACCATGTTCGTTCTTTTGTGACTGAGTTACCTCGCTCAGGATGATATTTTCAAGTTCCATCCATTTGCCTGCAAATTTCATTAAATCATTGTTTTTAATAGCTGAGTAGTACTCCATTGTGTAAATGTACCACATTTTCAGAACTCCAAACAGATTGGACCAGAAAAGAAATTCGTCCTGTCACATTTGTCAATTCTTGATCGTAAAGCATAAGCCATTGGTGTTCTGTTCAGGAACTTTTCCACTGTGCCCATGTATTCCAGGCTCTTCCCCACTTTCTCTTCTATTAGTTTCAGTGTATCTGGTTTTATATGGAGGTCCTTGATCCACTTGGACTTGAGCTTTGTACAGGGAGGTAGGAATGGATCAATTTGCATTCTGCTACATGTTGACTTCCAGTTGAGCCAGCACCATTTGTTGAAAATGCTGTCTTTTTTCCACTGGATGGTTTTAGCTCCTTTGTCAAAGATCGAGTGACTGTAGGTGTGTGGGTTCATTTCTGGGTCTTCAGTTCTAGTCCATTGATCTTCCTGCCTGTCTCTGTCCCAATACCATATAATTTTTATCACTATTGCTCTGTAGTACAGCTTGAGGTCAGGGATGCTGATTTCCCCAGAAGTTCTTTTATCGTTGAGAATAGTTTTCACTATACTGGGTTTTTTTGTTATTCCAAATGAATTTGAGAATTGCTCTTTCTAACTCTATGAAGAATTGACTTCAAGTTTTGATGGGGATTGCATTGAATTTGTATATTACTCTTGGCAAGATGGCCATTTTTACTATATTAATCCTGCCAGTCCTCGAGCATGGGAGATCTTTCCAACTTCTGAGGTCTTTTTTGATTTCTTAATCCAGGATTGCTAAAACAATCCTTAATGATAAAAGAGCATCTGGTGGTATTACCATCCCTGATTTCAAGCTGTACTGCAAATCAATATTAATACAAGCCTGAATAGTGTTGGCATAAAAACAGACACAAGGATTAATGGAATTGAATTAAAGAATCAGTAATAAATCTACATACCTATGATCATCTGATTTTTACAAGTAAACCAGAAACATATAACAGAAAAGAATAAAGA
Organism: Uromys caudimaculatus; assembly: GCA_028551405.1. Lineage (NCBI taxonomy): Eukaryota > Metazoa > Chordata > Mammalia > Rodentia > Muridae > Uromys > Uromys caudimaculatus. The sequence goes on from CM052703.1 coordinate 46,381,345, forward strand.
AAGAAAGAAAGAAAGAAAGAAAGAAAGAAAGAAAGAAAGAAAGAAAGAAAGCATCCTCAAACAAATGGTGCTGGAATAACTGGATGTCTGTATACAGAAGAATGTAAATAGATCCAAATCTATCATGCTGCAAAAAAACCCTCAACTCTAAGTGGACCAAAGATCTCAACATAAAATCAGATACACTAAAACAGATAGAATAGAATATAGAATATAACCTTGAACACATTGGAACACAAAAACTCTTTCTGAACAGAACTTGAACAGCTCAGGTACTAAGATCAATAATTAATAAATGGGACCTCATGAATCTGAAAACTTCTGCAAGACAAAGGATATTGTCAAAGGGACAAAACTCCTGCCTAGAGAATGGGTAAAGATCTTCACCAACCCAACATCTGACAGAGAGCAGATATCCAAAATATATAAAGAACTCAGAAAACTAGTCATCAATTGAGTAATGCAATTTTAAAATGGCAGATGCCAAGAAATGCTTACTGACAGGAGCCTGATATCACTGTCTCCTGAGAGGCTCTGCTAGAGCCTGACAAATACAGAGGCAGATGCTCACAACCAACCATGGGACTGAGCACAGGGTCCCTAATGGAGGAGTTAAAGAAAGGACTGAAGGAGCAGAAGGGTTTGCAACCCCATAGGAAGAACAATATCAACCAAACAGACCCCCCTTCCCCCCATAGATCCCAGGAACTAAACCACCAACCAAAGAGTACACATAGAGGGGCCTATGACTCCAGCTGCTTATGTAGCAGAAGATAGCCTTGTAGGGCATCAATAGGAGGAGAGACCCTTGGTCCTATGAAGGCTCGATGCTCCAGTGTAGTGGAATGCCAGGGCAGGGAGTTGAGGGGCATGGGGGGGACATTACTATCACAGAAGCAGAGGAAAGGGGGAATGGGATAGGGTGTTTCTGGAGGAGAAACTGGGAAAGGGGATAACATTTGAAATGTAAATAAATAAAAATATCCAATAAAAAATTGGTACATTAAAAAAATGTATACAAACATGTATTAAAAAGATTACCTACCATGACCACATTGGCTATATCCATAAAACATGGAATGGCTCAATCGTCACAAGTCAGTTAATATAATAAATTATAGAAATGAATTTAAAGAAAAAAATTACACAATCATATTAAGAGACGTGAAAAGACCATTTGAGAAATTCCAACAGGTCTTCATGATAAAATTCTTATAGAATGTATGACTAGGGGGAACACAACTCAATATAATAAAAGCCATATGTTAGAAACTCAAAAACAACATAATTATAAGTGAGGAAAATCTTGAAGCAATCCCACTGAAGCCAAGAAAGACAGGAATTCTATTTCTTACTCCTTTTCAGTATTGTGTTCTGAATACTAGTTGGGACAATAAGGCAAGAGGAGGAAATTGAAATGAATACAAATAGGTAAAGAAGACAACAAACTATTGCCATTCTCAGATGACATGATACTATACATTAGGGACCCCAAAAATTCTACTAGAAAACTTCTCAAAATGAAAAATAAATTCAGGAACATGGCAAGATATGGAGTCAATTTGCACAAATCAGTAGCTTTTTTACACAGTAAACATACATAGAGGAGATCATTGACACACTCTGTTTCACAACATCCTCAAAGAAAATAAAATATGTAGTAATAAACCTAACCAAGGAAGAGAAGGACCTCTGTGATAAAAACTTTACAGTTCTGTAGAAAGATACTAGAAAATGTAAAGACAGCCCTTACTTGTAGACTGGTAGAATTAACTTTGTGAAAATAATTATTTAACCAAAAGCTATTTACAGATTCGAAGCAATCCCAATCAAAATACCCATATCATTCTTCACAGAAATAGAAAACTATCCTAAAACCTATGTGGAACTACCAAAGACCCCAGATATATTACAGAGCCATGGCATTAAAAACTGAATGGCACTGGAACAAACACAGATGTGTAGACCAATGGAATAAAAGCAAAGCCTCAAATATGAACACACAACTTCAGCTCATTAAGACTTGACAAAGATGACAAAAACATAAACTAGAGAAAATAAGCATCTTCAATGAATGAAGATTTCATCTTACATTGTTCAGGAATGTTTTGACTATCCTGGATTTTTTGTTTTTCCATATGAAGTTCAGAATTGCTCTTTCAGGTCTATTAAAAAAAAAACTGTTTTGGAATTTTGATGGGGATTGCATTAAAACCTAAGATTGCTTTTAGCTGATGGCCATTTTCACTATGTTAATTCTACCTATCCACAAACATGGGAGATAATTCCATCTTCTGATGTCTTCCTCAGTTTGTTCTTTGTCAGGGACTTGAAATACTTGTCATAAAGCTCTTTCACTTGTGTGCTTAGAGTTACACCAAGATATTTTATATTATTCATGGCTATTGCAATGGGTGTTGTTTCCTTAATTTCTTTCTCGGCCTGTTTATCATTTGTATAAAGAAGGGCTACTCATTTCTTTGAATTAATTTTGTATGCAGCCAATTTTCTGAAGGTGTTTATCAGCTATAGGAAATCTCTGTCAGAATTTTGGGGGCTGCTTATGTATACTATCATATCACCCACTTCCTATCCAGTTTGTATCTCCTTGATCTTCTTTAGTTGTCTTAACGCTCTGGCTAGAACTTCAGGTACTATATTGGATAAATGGGGAGAAAATGGGCAGCTTTGCCTTGCCCCTGATTTTAATGGAATTGCCTTCTTTCTCCCTATTTAGTTAGATGTTGACTATTGACTTCTGTATATTGCTTTGATTATATTTATTTATGTGGCTTGTATTCGTGATCTCTCTAATACTCTTAACATGATGGGGTGTTGGATTTTGTCAAAGGAATCCTGAACAATAAAACTTCAGAAGGATTCACCATCTCTGCCAACAAGCTGTACTACAGAGCAATAGTAATAAAAACTGTATTGGTATAGATACAGACACATTGAACAATGGAATCAAATCGAAGGCCCACAAATAAATCTGCACATCTATAAAATTGATTTGTATAAAGAAGCCAAAACCATACAATAAAACCAAGAACAAGTCTTCAAACACTTGTTGATTTCATCTTCTTTATCTGCCCTCTAGCTAATTTTATTCTGATAATTAAATGTTTCATTTTCTGAGTTAAAGGGTAATCATATATGAGGATACAGAAATAGAATGCAGAAAGTTAACACTGACAAATTCATTGCATTTAATATTGTAAAAAGACATAAGACACTACACCCAAACACAGACCCACTAGATGGTAAAGTGGCTAGAGAGCAGATTTGGCACACTACAATGTCATGTCAAGTTAAAGAGGTGAGGTGCCACCTCGTCATAATCATGATATGGAGCATGTGTAGAGAGGTTCTGTTGAGTGGAGGACATGCCCACACTGCCTGTGGGGAGATACAACACATGATGACATGAGCACGTGATGACAGTTGGCAATAGACCTGCATCTCTTCAGGCCCCACCTATCTTCATGACATCTAGAATTTTCTATATTTCAGTCAAAATTTATAACTGCCAAATGTGAATACTTAGGAATCAAAAGGTATTATGTTTGGGAAGAAAAGCCAATGAAAGGTCTGTTAATGGCTTCCTGACTAACTTTATTTAAACTGACATAAATCACATGACTGTAGGTTTTATATACAATCATGAAGTAACATAAAACACTGACTATGTAGCTTAAATGGCATGGGATACAATGAACTGGGCTGACTGTGTGAAATAGTAGAGCTAAGATGTAGGCATCATACTCAAAGAAACTTAGAAGCAAGGAAGAATTCCTGTCTAGAGCACTCTTTTGCTTTGATCCAGTCTTTCTTCTATCCGTGTGAATTTTTAGTTTTTAGTTGTTATTTTAAACATTAGCAAATGTTATACAGGTTAATGAGATTCACTGTGATATACCCATACATTGTATGTTGTCTATGTCTGTCCTGTTTGTTTTTTTTGGTTGGTTGGTTGTTTTTTGTTATTATGGTTGTTGTTGTTGTTGTTGTTGTTATTGTTAACTCACCACTAACTAGAGTTATCTGGAAATAGAAACTTCAACTGAGAAAATGTCTCTATTAGATTGGCCTTTGGGCAAGACTATGGAGAACTTTCTTGATTGACAGTTGATATAGGAAGGCCTAGCTCATGGTGGACAGTGCCATTCCTGGCCAGGTACTCTAGTATAGTATATAAGAAGGTAGATTGAGCAAGCCAGAGGGAGCAAGCCACTAAGCAGCATTCCTCCATAGCCTGTGCTTCGGTTTCAGCTTCCATTACCTTCCTTGTCCTAACTTCATGATGGACTACAAGTGTAAACTAAAAAACAAAACAAAACAAAAAACAAAAAAACAAAAAAACCCCAACCAACCAAACAACAACAAAAAACCCCTTTCCTCTCCAAGTTGCTTTTGGTCATGATATTTATCACAGCAGCAGAAACCTTGATAAGACAATATCAAATCACTTTTCTACCCTCACTCCTCTACCTCCGAACCTCCTTCCCAGTCTCCAATACTTTCTTTCTGGAGACCAGCTCCAGCTCCAAGATTCAGGTATGGAGAATGAGAAGGAGTATTGGCCAAAGTGAAAACACTGACCACCTGGTGACTTCCAAGCAACTGGTTCCGAATAGCTCAGGCATCTTTATTTATATACTCACAATACTGCTCCCTGAGTAGTAATATCATTGGGTATTTTATTTAAAAAAATCATAACATCAGCATTAAAAAACATCATAATTAAAAAATTAATAGTTTCCCTTCCTCCTTCCCCACTCCTAATGGGTCAGTTACCCCCAACCCTATTTTGCACTACATAGCACTACTTCAGCAAGCCAAAAATAAATATCTAGCCAGGCATGTCCTGTAGACATGAGCACATAACCAGTTGGTAGCTGTTGACTTATATTTTTCAAAACTTTACTTTAATAAGTGTACTTAAATGCTTTAACCTCCATTCTAGCCCATCACCCAGCAGACATAGCAGAAAGGAAAGGTTACTAGGGCAAAGGAGGATGTGGGCCTGTTTAGACATAGTTCTTTGGGGAGATTCCAATCTTCTTTGTCAGAATATCAGCAGTTCAGTTCACATGAATCAGCAGAGATAGTTCAATCCACTCACAAACACTATTCAGGAATCAGCAACAGCTGTTCAATCAGGAAGAAAATGTCAGGCTCTGCCAATTGGCCCAAGAAGCAGGAAGAAGTCTCCAGAACACCACCAGAAGGTCTTTGGTGGCGTTTCTCTCTATGACGTCACAACAAATGACCAACACAGTGTGACAAGGTGTCCCAATAGCACAAAGTGTGGTCCACTGTCTGTGGGGTTCTGTTTATACACTTTCCAAACATCCCATGTTCTCTCAAGTGTCTGCTCTAGCAAAACGACACATGGCTTCTTCCAGAAAAATGCCATGTATCTGTTCTCAGCAAAACATCCTCCTACTTGTCTGATTCAGCAAAAATATCCTCTCATAAGACAGTTTCCAGAAAAACATCACATGACACAACTGAATCTCCAAGGAAACCAGAAATTTCCACGTCAAGTAGCAAATGAAGTTACATAGTTATGCAAAGTGAAAGACGGAATTAAACATTTGTGGGTACAAGTTCAGTCATCACATAGCACCCCTCTGTCATAATCCTTTTTAAATTACAGACAGAGACATGTTTATTGTACCAAGCAATATTTCCTGATATGCACCTATCAATTCCTGATATCAACTTTTCAAGAACCATTTTTAAGTCTCAATTGATCAGACACAGCTTCTCTATTTTCTAACTCTATTGTTCAGACATAAACTTCCCTATTTTCTAACTCTGTTGGTCAGATATAACTTCCCCATTTTACTTATCAGTTGATTGCACATAGCTTCATCATTTAATGTCTCTGTTGATCAGACATATTTGTCTCAGAACAGTTATGCAAGCTGGACCCACCACTCTAACAACTGGCATATGCTTATTCAGTAGGACTGTAGCTGTTTCTCAGGGACTTGATTACATGTTCCCTCATATCCAGGATTAATGGCCACATCTGGAGGATCTATAGTGGCAAAGAGAAAAGAGGAGGAATTTACCTTTGAAAGAGTATTGACAAAAACATAGAATTATCCACAGGGCTTTCAGCCTGTATGATCTTGGCTTTGCCCATGACTGACAAAATGAAACCAAATTTTGCTTTGAGTGTAGGCAGCATAGTGAATGCCAGGAAAGCTGGTAGTACACAGGATCTAGAGAATATGCATAGGGGCCACCAAATTTAACACAGATCCATGCCAAATGGGATGGGCTTTCCATGGGCTTGCCACAGTAGAATCCCTGGGGTCTCCATGGGACTTGCCTCAGTAGAGTACATCAGTGAAGCACTCATATGCTGTTCCCTGGAGATGCTGCATGACCTCTGCCTGTTTCTTTCTACTTTCACATCATTAAGTTTATTTGTTTATTTCTACATATCAGAGAAAAATGCAGTACTGTGTTCTTATGTCTTTCTTATTTTATTTATCAATGGCTCCATATTCTATACATTTTTGTACAAATGGGAAGATTCAATGTTTCAATATCACTCCATTCTGTATGTATGCCATTAATTCCTTATCTGTTCACTTGTTGATGGGCTTTGAGGCAGAGTCATTAGCATGTTAGAAATGGGGAGAGATCAATGTCTTACAAATAGAGCACTATGCTTGCAGTTTCACAGATGCTCTTCTGTGAAGTTGAATGAAGTAGGAAGCAGATGGCCAAGGAAGACTCATGGTAATGTTTCTGTCCCATACCCACACCAGAGCAAGTCAGTCTTTTTGAGGACTAGACAAAGTCTACGTACCAGAAAAGAAATTACATGCTGTAACTGTGCTATGAAAATATGTGAAGGTAAGAAGAGACCATACCTATTCCTAGGTCTTTGCTTTGCTCTGAGAAGGAGCCCAGTGGGGAGAGTATGAGAGTGCCTGGGCTATCAGAAGGTCAGTGTAAATAAAGCTAAAGGAAAGTAAGGAGTGGAAAATTCCATACCTAAAGCCTTATTTTAAGTTTGCAATTTGTTTTTTGTTTTCTTTTTTTATTAGTCTGAGAAAAAATTACCCATTCTCTTAGGCTTAGGATCATTGCTTTAGCATCATTAACACAGTTCACATGGCTGTGGCCAAGCGTATAATCATTCATGATTTATTTGAGCTGATTTCTTAGAAAGACACAGGAATTAGGCTATAAGGGGATTTACAGCACACCTTTAGTCAAAACACACAGAAATTGGCATGTGATCTATCTGTTCTCAGAAACCACCAATCTCTTGTGGCTTGATATTGACACTGATGGTAAAGGAGATTTGAAAATGGTCTGCACTGACAAATGCTTCTTTCCTGGTACCAAATCTAGTAAGTGGACATGCAAGGAATACACAGACAACATACAACTATGAACTTCCCAAGAAGTGAGGAGGACTTCCAACTAGGCCAACTGGGTGATTGATTCTTACCCTCCCAGCAGCAAAAGAAGCTGTTGGTCTTTGTGAAGGCAACACTAGGGCTGAGCTAAGTGGGCATGAGACTGGAGCATGAGATTGTTAGAGGGGTGATGAGTGTCTTAGTCAGGGTTTCTATTCCTGCACAAATATCATGACCGGGAAGCAAGCTGGGGAGGAAAGGGTTTATTGAGCTTACAGCTTACACTTCCACATTGCTGTTCATCATGAAAGGAAGTCAGGACTGGAACTCAAGCAGGTCAGGAAGCAGGAGCTGATGAAGAGACCATGGAGGGATGTTTCTTACTGGCTTACTTCCCCTGGCTTTCTCAGCCTGCTTTCTTATAGAGCCCAAGACTCCAGCCCACAGATGGTACCACCCACATGGGGCCCTCCCCCCTTAATCACTTATTGAGAAAATGCCTTACCGCAGGATCTCATGAAGCATTTTCTCAACTGAAACTCCTTTCTCTGTGATAACTCCAGCTTGTGTCAAGTTGACACAAAACCAGCCAGTACAGTGGGCACGAGGCTGAACCATGAGATTTTTAGAAGGGTGATTCTTGGACCATCCTTGGGGATAGTAAAATTTAGTTCTCTACATTTTATCCTTACCTAACAAACCTTTATTATATTAAGGCTATGCCTCAACCCAAAGGATATCTGCAGTCAAAATGAAGGCACTAGTTGGGAAAGAGTGGCCCCTGTAAATTGGTGCAGAAATATGTGGGAGTGTCATCATGCGACTTAGAACACTGAACTCTCAGGTTATGACGGCCCTATTCTGCCTGAGGAAGTGCCTCTCTATCCTTTATGGCAGATACATTCCCAGCCTGACTGTACTCCCACTGTTCCCTCTACTTCTGTGTTAAAGATTTAAACAATCCTTGTCTGCAGAAAAAGCAGTAAGCTTTCCTGAAGGAGATCCAAGCAAGACAATGCCTATTGTCCACAAGTTCACACTCACAACCCAGCTTTGTTTCTAGATATATAACCAGACTGTGTTTCCTCAGTTGCTGTGTGTAATAGGAATACATATACTGAGGAGTTGGCGAAAATCTCCATATTGATTCCCCAACCTGTGGTGTGAGGCATGTCATGATTAGAAAGACCAGTCGAGACTATCATATGTGCCTCTACTTGGGAAAATAATGAATCAGAATCAGTAATCATTCTCTTGGAAAAGTTATGGGGAGCGTACCACCATCAAGAACATGAAATATTCAGGGTAATGATTTCAACCAACTCTCTGTATAACTTTCCTGTTTAGCCTGTGCAGAAGACAGACAGATGTTAGGACATGACAGTTATAAGTCTAATTAGTTGGTGAATCAAATTGTTGCTTCTGTACCATGTGTGATTTCCTTTTTTTTTTTTTTTTTTTTTTTCTTGTAAAGCAGACTTAGTTATCTCCTGGTAGTGCATACAGAAACTGATCTGGCAAATGATTTTTTCTCCTCCGTAGCTGTGTTTAAGGCCCACCAGAACCAATTTACTTTCAGATGGCAAACCCACTGCTCAAAAGTATATTAATTCTCTCAGAGCCCATTCCTCTTGTGTCTTGTTTTCTCTGAGACATGGTCATTTCTGCTGTATTGATACCAGATGTCAGTCTCTGTTCAGCTTGCATTAATTCTGCTGCAATCATTGTCATCTCAAATAAAAGCTTAATACCTGACATGTTGGAGACTTCTCGTGACTGTACCCTCATACATGCAGACATTTGCTTGTCACCCTGGACCTGGGGAATCATTGTTAGAGACCCTGGTAGGATTCCAAATGCAGGCTATGGACGCACACACACAAGCACACACTCATACATGCAGACATTTGCTTGTCACCCTGGACCTGGGGAATCATTGTTAGAGACCCTGGTAGGATTCCAAATGCAGGCTATGGACGCACACACACAAGCACACACTCATACATGCGCATGTGCACACTCACATACAAATGCACTCATGCACTTTCAGACACATACACATGTGTGCGTGCATGTGTACACATGAATGAACACACATACACACAAACTGTAGTCAAACACTTCAGTTAATGATAGTCTCTGCTCCAGCAATAAAAAAATATTCTGTACATTCCTATGAAAATTTCAAAAAAAAGAGAAGCTATTGTTCTACTATTTTTCCTTGTATAGAGGTATTTTAGAGGCTTTAAAAAAGATTTCTAGTATTACATTAATTTGAATACCTAAGCTGAAGTTATACAGTTCTGAAAGAAATTCCCAGATAGTGAGTATATAGTTCATAGCTCCATAGATATACAGGCATTTAATAATGTGTAAACTCTTTAAATACATAAATCACAACACAAACATGGACAATATCATATCAGAGTGATATTTAATATTAGAGAAAAAGCATAGAACAAAACTTGAAAAAAATGTTTAAATTTTTATTTATATAAAAATTTAATAGCTGAGCTTAAACATGACAATATTTACAAATGAGAATGGTTAGTTAAACACAACCCTAACAAGAAATTACTGAAAGTGATAAAAAATTACTAACTAAAAAATATGGACTGTGATGCTCAAAGCCTACTAATGCCACAGGAGTGCTGCCAGTGCCAGACAGAAGTTGACTTTGAGGAGGTAGAAAAGAGATTGCATGTGGTATGCCTTTTAGCCAGGTTGAGATTAACACTCTGGAAAAAAAAAAGAGGCACTGACAGAATAGATATGTGTAAAATGCACTAGAAGTGAATTATTCCATAGCTCTAATCATGTAATGTTTCTGTATCAGGACACTAAACTCATAGAATAAGATTGGAGTGTTCTATTCTCCTCTCTTTTTAACATTCATTTGCAAATGACTGATATTGTTTTCTGTAAATATTGAAGTGAGTTGACTGGTGAAGCACTCTAGGTCTGAGTTTCACTTGCTGGTGAGGTTTGTGACTATTGCTTCCATTCCTTCACTTGTTATATAACCATTCATATCTTAAATTCTTTTATGGTAATTATTCTTGGGTGGCTTTTCAGTATTTACATATTTCTACTATATGGTCTCATTTCGTTTACTTGTATAAACTGTTTGGTTCACTATGTGACTTTAAATTCTAGTAGTTACTGTAGAGTTGGTAATGATGTCTCCTTGTTTCATAAGAGGTTTGGAAATTTTGATGCCAACAGTGATGGCTGAACTAAAATGGGATGTAGTGATATAAACACCAACTGAGAGTTCTAGATGGTAAGCCTTCCTTTCCTGAAGGAGGAGGAGTTAAATGAACGACAGTAAAGGTTGGAGTTATGTCTCAAGGAAAGACTCTCCACTTATACAATTGCCTTTAGGCAAAAGAAGGAGGAGAAAGATGAGGAGGAGGAGGAAAAGGAGGAGGAGGAGGAGCAGAAGGGGAGAAGTATATTTTATTGTGGGCTCAAATAGACCTTAATGGCTTATAGAATATGATCCTAAATGTATTGTCATTCCCCACATTCCATATTTTACTATTAATTTCATTTTAAACATATTTTATGTTTTATGGGTATTTTACATGGATGTATGTCTGTGTGTGTTCTACATGTGTGTCTACTGCCCACCAAAGCCAGAAAAGGATGTCAGATCACCTGGAACTGGAGTTACAGTTGTTTGTGAGCTGCCATGTGGATGCTGGTAATAAAACTCATGTCCTCATAGGATCAATCAGTACTCTTAACTGCTGAGACATCTCTATAGCCTCCTATAAGAAGTGAAGAAATGTCTCTTATTTGCTCTGGTAATCCTAGAAATAAATATGTTATCTGGTACCTCCAAAATACATAGCTAAGCTTTGAACGTTCATTCAGATTCAGTTTAATACACACACACACACACACACACACACACACACACACACACACATGCACACACACATGCACACACGCACGCACGCATGCACACACACACAGCAACAGAGATATGATATATTCCTAGATATCTTTCCCCTTTTGGGAACAAAAGGGGATAACAAAAGAATACCAAACAAATTTGTGTATGTATCACAGGGGATTTGATCTGTGCATAAAAGCAAAACAACAACAAAAACCGGTATACAAAGAACATACAATCAAGAAAGACTTTATTTTGAACCAACAACATGAACACCCCTTGAGACTTCATTGCAGATCACTTGTTTCTATGCACTAGTGAATAAAATTGATATGATGAAAGACTCATGCCATCACAGTGATTCTGAATGTAAAAACTGTTAATGGTTAACTGTTGTTGCTAATTGCATGGGACAAGAAAATGTTGTCCCTTTACTCCACCACAATGCCCCGAAACGTTCCATTAGTTTTCTGAGAAATATCTGGGACTCTGACCACTATTTGTATGTCTGAGCTTTGGCTGAAGCCAAGGTCATGAAAATCAATAAGGTGCTACTAACACACCCATTCAACTCATATTGGTATTCACTGTATAAAGTCTAAATTTTAAGTAACAAGCATTGCTACCTTGTGATGGTTGGATTTTCTGCATTATCATGAAGAAATACCCTCTGCTGTATAGTTCCCATTTGTTTTGGGGTATTTTGTTTTGTTTTTCTTAACAAATCAATCGTTCCTCATATGCAGGGATACAAAGTGCCTTTGATTCCACGTTGGATTCATTATTTGAGTGATAAGACAGGGAAATCACATTCTAGAACAAAGAAAATATGTGGTTTCAGATTACAAATGAATATATGTATGTGTTTATACATAAATATGTGTGTGCATACAGGAAGGCAGAGAGATACATAGGCACATGTATGTAAATGACAGAATTTCATTCAGTGTGTGGATGTTCCAAGATGAGAATAGCACACCTTATGTGATGCACACATATTTGATGTATATCATCTCCTCTGCATTCTACACTCTAATTTAGGATCTGGTCAGATCAAAGCTTTTTGGTTCAGTTATTGAAGCAATATACCTTGAGCTGGCTGAGAAGGGCTGCATGTAGTTACCAAACATTATTTCCTTAGTACCTTTATTACAAGAAAAATGTAAGATCAGAAGGAAGGGAAACAGATCCTAAGACATTGACTGAATACATTCCAGCGTGAATTGGTCTTTATCAAGTCAGGACTGGTAAAGAGACTAGTCAGTATAAGAAAAAATATTCCTAGTAAGTGGGGGGCAACCAGGCTCCAGCATCCTGAACACAGGCAAATTCATCACAATGCCAGGAGAAACATTTAACTTCGCAGAGCCTCAGTTCTTTTATTTGCAACAGGGAAGGGAAGAACCAGGTGATTTGTTAGGCTTGTCTGTTTCCATGTCTAGATAATCCTCACCAGCTACACAATTACCAGATCATCTACTGTCCCACTTCCCTGTCCAAATCCCCTGATATTCATGTCATTGTGACTGATGTCATTCTATCTGTCATTCATGACAGCATAGATTAACACATCCCAGAGGAACAACAGGGAAGATTTAGGAGGCCTCTCGAATAATACTCACCCAAGGTTAAGTCAGAGCACCCTCTTTCGACCACAGCATGGCAGAGAACAAAGCCAGACCAAGCTCCAACATGCTGCTGATCAACATCACTGAAAGGGATCCCTAAATTCAAGAGACAAGAGGTCAGTGTGACTGAGTCAGCTGAAACCCTCATCCCTGGGTGGGAGGTGAATGAAGAGATGAAACCATCTCCATCATCAGAGAAGAGAAAGAATCTTCCAAAACCTACAAATGGGCTAAAATTGATGCCTTGTTCCTTCATTCCTTGGAGAAAACAGGTGAAGAAGACAAACTAAATCAACAAAGTTGTTTTCTGCCACTTCTCATCCCTCTTGGGTACGGATCCTGACTACACTGTTCACTCAATGAGGGAACAGAGAGGAGTAGTGACCCCAGACCAGAGTCAACAGCTCCTGCTCTTGGCTATCTTCTGCTGCTTAGTGTGAGGCTGGGCAAGTCTCTGCTTCTTTAGCGTCTGTCTTCGTCTGCTCACGTATCACCCATGGTAGTACTTCCTCTGCAGAGATTTGTGAGGGTTAGTGAGGTTCTGACCATGCAAGCTGTTTGTAAAAGTCAGCATTGATAGAACCTTCTTCCTTGGGATGCATTTTTGTTTTGACTTGTTTTGTTTTGGTGTGTGTGTGTGTGTGTGTGTGTGTGTGTGTGTGTGTGTGTGTGTGTATGTATGTATGTATGTGTGTCTCTTTGTGTGTATATATGTGTGTGTGGGTATGGTAAAAAGGCAGAAAAGTAATCCAGTTTCTACAGTCTTTGACATCACAAATCAACTCAAAGAATGATCTAAGTAAAGAACATACGGCCCATGACCTCTGTCAGGAGGTGTCCTTCATCAAGACCACTTGATAGGAAGGATGATGAATGTGACGTTGTAAACCCTTCATTTATCTGCACACACACAAGCAGTGTGAAACTCCATACAATGTGAAACTACCCCATGATGCCATCTCACTTTGTGATCCATGCAAATTTCTCTCCAGCACTTCAGGTTTCTAAAGTTAGGCTTAGTTATTCCAGATGTTAATTTACTCACATCATTATGCATCTAATTTACACATTTTTTTCTTCTGAGGTTTTTTAACTAAGGAAGAAACACTGGACTCAGATCCATTAGGAATCAGAAAACCTAACTGTCTGGCTATCTTGGAGCTGTGTTTCTTTTTTTCTTTTACTTTTATTCTCATAAGAAAATGAATACTATGCAGGATATTTATTGTTATCTTACCCAATGTTCTCCCCATGTGATAGGGACTAAATGTATGTTCTTGGAAGTTTTAATTGAAGGCATGTTATTCCTGTTAGTCAAATTGCATTACTTTCTTCCAACAAGGTGAGGCCCCTCAAATCACTGCCAGTTACTCTTCTCCATTTGTCTGAATTCAACAATCCCATATCTTTGAGGGTGATGAAAGCAACAGAGTGAGCTCCACACAAGCCGAATGTTGGCTACTGTGAGGACTTGAGGGAGCAAACATCTGACACCCCAATCCCACTCCTGTCCTTCCAACAATCCATTTCCCAGTGCTTAGCTGAGTTTTGCTCAGCTCGCTTCACTCCCTCTACTACACATGTGCCAGGTTTCTTTGTTGGTATGTCCAGATCACCTGAGTCTTTTGGGTATGTGTCTTATCGTGCTAAAAACATCTCTTTCCAATCAATATATCCAGCCCCCTGGAAAAGGTGTTAATGCTTTACACCAAGAATCATTCTGGACTTAAAAATGATTTGAAGTTAAAAGCTTTAGCTTTGTTTACCTTTGCATTATTAAACCTTGACCATTCCCTAAGACCTCAAACCAAACAGATAACCAAAATCTAAACCAAACCAATCAAAAGTTAGGGAAAAGATCACTATTTCCCCATAACTAAAAATGTTCAGTACAGCCTTTAGAAATACTTACAGCCAGAACAGACTTGGTGATGGTGCACTCATTCCTTTCTGAGTAATAGAAAGTGTAGTAGTAATGATATGCAGTTGGTCTGAGCTCCTTGCTCTGCATGCACTGCTCCGAGGCAGGATACAAACCAGCCAGGCTGACAGAGATGATAAAGATGCCAATGAAAGCAAATGAAACACTCAGGATGTTCATAGTCAGGCTGCCATCTACCTGGAAGAAGCAGCAGGTTTCACTTTTACCTCTCTTCCAAAACGGTGCAGCAATTCTCTTTATTTGGCTTCATCAGCAGCTGAACGATTAATAATTTATTTCGCTAGTCTTCCTAACACACAGTTGCGACCATAGAAAGTGCGGAGGCCCTGGGTTTCCATGCCTAGTTTTCCTATGCTCCATTTCCCAGATGATATTCGCTACGTGACTCTACCCAACCACCACCATATTTATTAGATGGATAAACAAGATTCCAGTGGTAAAAAAAGAAAATATTTCCCTGGAAAATTCTTTATCCATGACTTTTTAATGGATAAATCCTATAAAGTAAAACTGGAAAATTCTCAAGACAGTGTGAAAGAGGAGGAGGTGCAGACAGCAGTCATGTTCCCTATTTATCAACGTTCTCAGTGCTATAGTTAGGATTAGGTTAGACAGATTTGCTATAGAAGGGTATGTAAGAACCTTCAGGAAATGCCTCTTGAGAAAAGGCTTGTCTGCAGAGAAGAGCCCATGAAGGCAGTATATCAGAACATAGGACCTTCATCTTACTCTCTTTGTTCTCCCTTGCTGCCATATGGCACATGTCTTTGCTTTCTTAGCATGAGACACTCATTGCCTGTCTACAAGCTCAGAATAAATAGATTCACCATAACTATACACTACTAAACCTGAGACATTAATTGCCTGTCTACAAGCTCAGAATAAATAGATTCACCATAACTATACACTACTAAACCTCTGAAATATGAGCTAAAATGAACCATTCCTCTTTGTGAGCTGAGTTATCTCAAGAGTTGAATTTGAATGCACCTAATACTGACAATGTATTCAGACTGAGACATCCTTTCCATACCCCACCAGTGGATGCATCAATCACACAGAAAAGGCAGGTGAGGCAGTTTGTTCCTTACATGTTATGTTACCTCTCTCAGAAGCTCATATGCCCAAGGGTGAGTGTAGGGACCTTGTTCTCAGTGTCAGGTAGGCTTTGGATTCTGGAAAGCCTAATGATTGACCATAACCAGGGCAGTAGACAGAAATCTAGACATGTGACTAAGGATGTTGTCATTTGTGGAAACAGTGTGAAGCAGAAAGAAAGAGAATGGGCCTAGATGTGGGTAAATTGAGGCCAGCGGTCCTTGGAGTCTCACTGATCTGCATTACTCAGTTAAAATGCTCACTTTAGATTTCTTCTCTAACACTTACGGTGTCAGTGAAACAAATAAACCTTTCTTGATAGTGGCTTTCTTTCTTTTTCAATGTATAGAAAATGAAAATTGAGCTAAGATCGGTCTGAAAGCTACAGTTACAGGTAGGTATTTCTAGGGCACACCTAACTGTATGGCACTTGAGTGTGATTTAATTTCAGGTCACTTATATTTTAGACAGATTGTATAAATCACTCATAACTTGGTACCTTTAGGTGCTTCTTTTCATAAATATTGACTAAAATCACTCTTGGGCACCTTGATCAATATTTGCAATCCGGATACTGATGGTATATATGCTCTTGGAATATACTAGGTTCATCCTAACTGGCACTCTTCTTTAGTCTCTATACACTGAATGAAAAGAACATTCTTCAGCATTGGTTAAGCATCCTTCATGAGTCTTAATCTATTTACAGACTACCTATATTTTCAGTTGATTTTAGTCATGGTATTTTACCACAGCAACAGAAAAGTAATTAACATTCTGTCTATTTGGGAGGCTGGTTTAGTCAGCTCTTCCTAACTAAATCCCTGAGCTATTGCATTACATGGCATTCTCTCCAATGACTTCCTGAATCAACTTCTTGAGGAATGTGTGATGACTGAATACTAGGTGAATCTTTACATTGTTCAAATGTTTCTTCCTATAGTCTACCTTTTTTCTCCCAGGACTAGTTTTTCACTGGAAGAAGTTAAAGTAGGAATAGCGGAATTCTTAGCTAAAACAAATGACTACTAAGACTTTCAGAATTCCAACATTCTGCTTCTCAGTTCAAATTGTATAATCAATTCAGGCAAAAGCATTCCTTTATGGAGAGATAGAGAAAAGGTTTTTCTCATGTGGACATTTTCTCTAGGGATTCTTATGGATTTTAAGTGGTGAGATTACATCGTATACCCATAACAAATATATCTTGTTAAAAATAAAGACTGAAGGAGCTGAGGGAGTTTGCAGCCCCATGGAGGAAGCAACAGTGTCAACTGGCCTGACACCCCCCCCCCTGTCCTCCTGGAGGCTGGACCACCAACCAAAGAATTCACATCGAGGGACCCATGGTTCAGACCACATATGTGGCAGAGGAGGGCCTTGTTGGCCATCAGGGGGAGGAGAGGCCCTTGGGTCTGTGGGTGTTAGAGGCCCCAGTAAAGGGGAATGTCAAGGTGGGAATATGGGAGTGGGTGGGCAGGTGGGTGGGAGGTGGAATACTCTCACAGAGGCGGAAAGGGGAAGGGGATAGAGGGCTTCCAAAGAGGAGACCTAGAAAGGGGGAAATATTGGAAATGTAAATAAAGTATCAAAAAAAAAAAAAAGACATTAGCTTCAGTAGTGGAGAGTGAAATTTGAAAGCTTTTGTGTTGTTAGACTTTTTGTTGCCATGACAAAATACTTCACATAAACAACTCAAGATAAAAATGTGTTTGGCTCAGTTTCAGAGGCTCAGATGACTATTGTGGGACTTTGGTGGCAGAGCAGAACAGCTCACAATGTGCTGGTTAGGAAGCCTAGTGAGAAGATACTTGTGCTAACCACAGTTCAATTTTTTCCTTTTACTTCATCTGGGACTTTACCTTATGGAATGGACTCATCACATTTTGGAACTAGAACACCCCCAGAGGTATGCTTTATTATTCTCTTAGGTAGGTGCTTCTCTATCCAGTCAAGTTGATGATCAAGATTCACCATCATAGCCTGCTGCCTACACAATGGCATCATATGAGAGCAGGATTTTACATGAGATTTCTTGGCACTGGTCTCAGAATCAGGTACACCATAATTTTGGCCACCACGATAGAGTGTGCTCTATATAGGGATATGGAGAACCCAGAATCAGCTCACAAATTGAAGAAGTAATCACTGTAGAGCTTAGCATGTGATTTTCAACATGAAAAGCCTAACCCTGCAATATCCTCTCTGGGTTTCATGCTCATCAGTTCTGTACTCACTTGTACTCACCAAAGCTTTTGTTGGCTTTCTCTCCGTAATGATGGACAAAATTCCAGAGACAATAAACTGCTCAGACAAGAAGAAAACATGGTCAGGTCACTTTCTATGTACAAAGTGACTATATTTACTCTATGGTGTTTATGACAAATTCTCATGGACCAAATGACCAATGACACACACACTTAGGTTCACAGGGGTGTCTCTTTGTCCATGCACTATTCAGAAAACACAAGAAAAGGTAGATAAGAACAGAATTCTATACCACTAAAATTCATAAAAACTGTAAGAGATAGCAAAAGGATATTTTGTTAATTACAAAGGAAAATGTAGATTTAGATGATTTTAGTGTCTGAGGCACTGATCTACAAAGTGAGAGAATGGAAAATAACAATGGGGGGGAGTTGTCCCTCCTTTCACTGATAAAGATATGGCACTCTGATTTGCATATAAAAACCATGTAAACTTCCTTCAGTAACTTTCACTTGAACATGTTGAAGTAATTTTTAATGCGCAATTTTCAGCATGCTGGTGTTTTAGTGAGGAATTTGGGAGGTACAACCTCTAAGATACTGGCCTGTACTTTGCATTTCTTGTCATGGTCCTGCCTGGCATAACATTATCTTGGTATCAAGATAATGCTGGTATTCGAAAATGAATTTAGAAAAGTACCTCTTCCAGATCTTGGTAATAGTTTGAGAGTTATCTACATTTGGTTTCATTTTTTTTTTGTTTTTTTTTTGTTTTGTTTTATTGAAGGAAATAAGGGAGATATTAACAAATACAGAACAACAACAACAACAACAAAAAACCCAGCTCTTTTAGTAACTGGTTCTAGAGATCAAGATAAATTAGAACAAAAGGAGCTATAAGGTTGCATTTCCAGAAGCCTTTAGTTGTGATTTTTATAAATCATTATTTTATCATGATAGATTTTTTCTATTACCCAACAAACTAAATAAAATGAAGTAACAAATCTTTTTTTTAGGATTTTTTTAAAAGTAGAAACTTTGTGATTTCTATTCTCCAAAGCTAAACAGTCTATCCATATAAATAAGTGCTGGGTCTTCATCTCTGCGATGCTAGGGATTGATCCCCAGGGTCTGTAAGGTCTGTATGTTTTTGTTGCTGAGCTACACCCAGTTACAGAGGTAGAGTCTTGATGAAGCTAAAAGGACTGAGTGTCTCTTCTCGCTCAGTGTAAAGAGCACACAACGATGAGGTGAGAAATATAAAGTAACAGCACTGACCTAGATATCACCACATCAGCTCCATGATCAGGGTATGTCAACAGTGACATGTAAATAATATGCACCCTTCATGGTACCTACAGTATGGCAAGTCACTGCTGTCATAGTCACCTACACAGTCAACACTCTCTGCTCAATTAAAGATTAACAGAATATCAGACAAACTCAAACTTAGAAATATTTACAAAAATCTAGGCCAGCATAACTCAAACTGTCAAAGTCACCAAGGACAAGGGAAGTCTGAGAAGGGTCAAAAAGGACATCTAGTGGAGACTTTGGAGACAGAAATGATGGGATGCAGTGTCTTTGAATGGAAACCAGGATAAAGAACATTCATGGAAAACTGGTGAAATCAGACAATGTATTGGTCTAAGAAGAGAAAATTAGAAATCACTGACACAACAGAAAGAAAGATTGAGATGTGATGTATCAAAGGAAGAGATGTAGGAAGGGGAAAAACGTTTACAGAGCAATAGTAAGCAGACTGGAAGCCCCAGTGGAAGAAATCCTCACTTATCGTGAGACTTGTCCATATCAGTATAGAGGAGAGCTGTTCTGAGAAAAGGACCTTCATGACCTTCTGACTCCAGACATGGAGCTGTCTCAGAGGAATGTCCAGTCTATCACCCTGAATGCCTCCAACAAAGCCAGATCAAAAGAATTAGTGTTTCTTCCTTCAGTGTGGTCCAGGGGATGACCTTGCATGACACAGAAAGCTCTAGATCATTTGGATCCCACTTCCTAGACTTTCCCTAAACTCAAGAGGCCACTAAAGTATCATTTCTCATAGATGACATGAAAGGTGAAATTCAGAAGAAATATCTATTTGGAATAGATGGGAAAATCTTCAGGATGACATTACTGCTGCCCTTCTATACTAAGACCTTCTCTGATGACAGACAGGAAAACAAGGTCTAGCAATGACCTCTTTTTCACAGTGGACAGAAATGCAGCTAGGTGATAGCTCCTTTCTCTGTCTTCCCCATCTTATACCCCACGGAAGTCTACTTACAAACAAAGATCCTATAAACGGGTAGCCAGATTTTAACAGGACAGAGAACACTGAGGTAAAATGTGGGACAGGAGGAACAGATGCCAAAATGATTCCCAGACCCAGCACCATCACAGCACACATGATCTGGATTGCCTGTTGAAAGAAGGGAGATGGAAGATTAATCTAGCAATGAAAGAAGGACATTTCCACTTTTCCCATGATGCCCGTGCACTGTCATCTTCTACAACATCCCAGTGAGCACACAGACACTGTACAAGCTCTGCAATGAGAGAGGGAAGTTCATCCTGGAGGGTATGTGGTTCTGCCAAGCTTCCGGTCACCTTTAGGCATTTCTGTCTTTGAACCCATTGCATGCTCATGACCCTTCCTGGCATCACCTGGCTGGGCTGAGCTTGAGTGCATGGGTAACAAGTCTCCTGTTCCCTCTGGCAGGACAAACAGGCATCTGAAACCCCTCCCACTCTGAGCACTAGAATGTGGAAAGCTCTCTACACATCATCCAGAGCCCACAGAATACCACAAAAGGCCAGCCTCTCTGTCAAGCTCCACAGCACCTTCAGGCCAGTTGTTCATTCTGGGGATCCTTTGCCTTCATATTAAATGGAAAATTATGATTTCCTGATACCTTTCTTCAACTCCCAGACTCATAGCTCTTGTAATTTTGATTAAGTAACTTAATAAACTTTTGATTACATGTTCTTCAAAGGAATCCAGTGCACTGTATGTATGCCCAAGGCAAGGCTATCAGTTCCATTAAATTCTGAGACGGGGTAACACAGTGGCCCAAGCATACAATGTTATTAGAGACAACACTGAAAAACAACTCCATCCTTTGTCACAGAAAAAATTTTCTTCTCCCTTTACCCAAAAATGTCCTAGTAGTGTGTCTGGAATGAGCACAGAGTAACAATCCAATGGTTCTTTTGTACCATCTCTTTTCCCTAAAGAGGAGAAGGGTGTTCTACACTCAGAAAGCACCTAGAATGTAGCTACTAATATTTTCATAAATAAAATACTTAATAAGGACTCTTCAAAAATGAAAGAAAAAAGAATTAAACATCAAAATCTCAATGACCTATGGAATAAGGTCATTGGAGTGCAGTCCAACTCATTGGAATAATGGAAAATATTTGCCAATTTTAGAAGGTTTTAGTGATGTAAGCAGCTTGCCAAGGGGCTTCCACCAGTCTACTAGCCACTCAGTGATCACTCTGTCAAACCTGAAGGCTCCCCACCCTCCAAATCTATCTCTATTAGTATAGAGAGCCTCATCCTCTGCCCTCCTCCCACCGCAGGAAGTTTTGAGTGGGATTTACCGCCATCACTTTGATCTCTGCCTTTAGCTGTTTCTTCAGACTGTCTTGCCTCTGGTGGGTAGGCTGGGGTTTGTCTGTTTGGAGAAAGCTGATTCCATTTGGTGAAATCACTGTGAGAGTCTCTTTGGTCACTACTTGTGGAATCATGATGGCGCTCCCACGGCTGGAAGAGAAAATGGACTCAGCTCTTACGATGTACTGTGCCCATTGTACATTGTAGTGGTTTGGTTTGTTTTAGTTTGGTTTCAGGTCATTTTGGTTCATTGATTTGTCTTTTATTCTCTTTTTTGTTGTGTTTTGCCTATTTGTTAGAGAGAGGCAGAGAGAGAGAGAGAGAGAGAGAGAGAGAGAGAGAGAGAGAGAGAGGAAGTTGGATAGGTGGAGAGGATCTAGGAGGAAAAGGGGAAGAGAAACCATAATCAGAATATATCATGTGAATTTTCAGTAAGTCATTAAGTGCTTTGAATATAAAATAACAAGAGGGAAAACAAACTATACTTCCCCGTTCTGCCCCTACCTCCCACACCGTGCACCTTTGTGCTTCCTTGACCTGTCCTTTGGCAGAAGAGAGTGGTTATGCAGGGAAATGTAAAACCCTCTCATCTTGGATTCATGAGTTCTTTCCCCAAAATGTTAAACACAACCCAGTGATTTTAGATAATAAACACGTCATAGGAAGGGAAAGCCTGAATCCCTAGAGGTTCCTGTGTCCGTGCTCAAATGTTCATATAAAATTTGTCAAATGTAGCTCTGGCTCTTTCCCAGTTTCACCTAGAACAAGTGCATTGTCTTTATTTAATGACTTTCACTATCCAGTTACTTTGCTGGCCATGAGGTATTAAAAGTCAACCTTCAGTGCTTTCCTATCCATGCTACGTACCACTCAAAATATGTAACCCCATTTGTTTGTTTTATGAGCCTAATAGTGCCAATTTTAGGATTACCACTTCACATTTTATCATATTTTAGTAGACATAATCTAGTGTTTTTATTCCTCAAACTAATCCTTTATGTTAATTAATAACATCACAGTCAGTAACAAATTCAGAATCAAAAGTTTGATGCACATATGGAACTAATCCATGCTTTATACAGCTACAAAAAAAATCAATGTTAAATAAATAGTCAAAGTTCTTGGCCAGTTGCCTACACACAGTTGGATGCCAGGCCCCAGCTGTCTCTGATCCTGGTTCTTCTCCTTATTTTCTCACCTGCCAGGGTCAGCCTGTGTTTGAGTCTCTTCAGTGTGAAGAAGCAGCTGAATTCAGCAGTATGAGAAGTCCCAGAGTCCTAAGCTGTGGTTCAAGTTTTGCCATGATTCTGACAATCATGTCCCTATTAGTTGGAAGGACCAAGTTGCCTGGGGAATGGGTTTCTGAGCTCAGTTCGGCTCCCTTCTGTTCTGTGTGCTATTCTCAGCCCTTGGTCTGCCCAAGAATGGCCTGAGAGCTCTCAGTGAATGACCTGAGAGCTCTGCTCCTTATGTCAGTGATCACCAAGATCATGCAGCTAAAATAGCCAGGACAGAGTTAAGCCAGATGCCTCGTCCCTTTGCCCATTTAATTGTAAAGAGCCCCAGTGTCTCCCTTGCTTTTATGAGCATCAGCAAGTTCTTGAAACTCAGTCCCAGAAACTGAGTGCTACACAGAAGGAAGCCTCTTCGGGGTTGCCTACCTGAGCCTGTGTGCCTTGTCACCCAGTTACTTCCAGCTGAGCTCTCAGGAACCCTAAGAGCCTTAACTCTGCATTCTCTCAGTCTGATCTTTGGTTCCTTCTTGTGAACTTCTAACCGTCCCCAGCTCTTCCTTCTTCTGTGCTCACCGCACAGGCAGCGGTGCTTACAGTCTGTGGACGTGTGACTGTGCCTGAACTTCCTATGTCAGAAACCCCCAGTAACTTCAGAAAAATCACTCATGGAACCAGTTCTGAGAAAGTGAGGGGTGGGGTAGTGAGTTCTATCACCCACCAGCCTCATGTAATTCCCAAGTTCACATTTTTAAACCAGTTGTCTAAATGTTAAACAGAAAACAGCAGCAAGCTGAGAAACCCCATTAAGATGAGAGAAAGTTTTTCTGAAAGACCTGTCTTCCTTCTAATTAGTGTCTTGAAGAGTCTTGATTAGTAATGATATTATAAGTTGTACTTATATTGATGAATAAAACATTTCGCAATGTATAATAAAGTATGATAACAGTAATCATGACCTTGGGCTTTGATATATTTATTATAGGCTAAAAATTACTGAACACACTGTAATATATAAACAATTGTAACAATTGATCGTTTTACAGTATTTTTGGTACTTTGTTATTCGTACTTTTTTTAGTAATTCCTCAGCTTCTGAAAAAAACTACCTGCTCACAGTCTTTCAGCACTCATTGGTTAATTGCTACTCACTTTAGAGCCTTCCTCATCTCTTCTAACCTTCTTCTAGACCATTGAGCTTCTCTAGCAGTGGATGTGTCCAGGGAATTACTGGACACTTCTAGAAAAGGGATAGCTCTGAAGAACAACAGGTGGAGAAGTTTCAACACACCAGGAACGACTTCAACAGTTCTGCACTCTGGATACAGCCATGAAGACTGGTGTCCCTGTGGCTTTCAGGTCCTTGGGTGAGCACTATTCAGAAGCTGACTCTGACATAATGAATTTCTCAAGCGAACCAGAGCCAGCTGCGACAATTGTACACCCACACTCTGAAAACTTTCTTCCTTCTTTCCTTGGAGTCAGCAAGAAGAAACCTAGGGAGCCAGTATGAGTTACTGTCACATCAGAGTAGTGATTCCCTGCAGACTTCACAGCAGGCAAAAACATCATCATCATCAACAACAACAACAACAACAACAACAACAACAACAACACATTGATTTATGAAGAGACAAGAATGAAACTCAGCTCGGCCCCATTTTGTTGTAAATGGTGCTGGACCAAGACTTCTAGATTCTGGCCCTGATTATTTTACTTTAGCCATATTTAAGCACAGCACATTTTTGGGAAAAAAGGTATTCACATAACAATGAACTCAGTCCCAAGCTCGCAACAATTTAATGTTACATTGAGATCCTTTAGAATGTGTACACCAGGTTTGTTTGTTTGTTTTTTTTTTTTTCATAAAAATGGGTACTGTTGACTCAGAGATACTGCCCAAGATTTAGACTCTAAGGAGCTTGACTGAGGTAAACATAATGCCTGTGGGTTTCAGCACTGGCCTGTCCCTAAGATAACATAGACTTCCCATAAATGTGGAAATGCACAAGTAGCATTGCTCATGAGGGTGGGTTATATGGTCTAAAAGCAGTGCTCAAGATTTAAGGTAAGAGTCTGTGATAAGTAAAAGCAAATTCTGGGAGATTTGGGCAGAGCCTGTCTCATTAAAGAGCAAAGGATCCCCAGGTTGTAAACGTACATCACTCCTGGCGTTCCCAGAAGAGCAGCTACTCATCCCATTCCAATGAAGATGTAAGCCACCTGTTTATCTCTCCTGTCTTCTCCAGTGCTTATCTGTGTGTCCAGGCCTTTTTATCCTTTACAGTTGTGAATTCTACACTTCCTGCATGAACTCTTGCTGAAGACACAGCTAAGACACATTATTTTATCATCTGGAAGTCACCTTTGTTCTCAAGGCCAGAACAGCACAGGGAGAAAGGATTGCTTCAGTTCTGGAGAAGACTGAGAGACAGGCTTCTCTTAGAAGTCCATCCTGAACTTCTGGAGCAGGGGCTATGGGAAAAACTGTTGCCTATAAGTGGGGATATGTTCCTCTAGCTGGGTTGCATTGTGTGGCTTCAGTGGATAAGGAAGACTCACAGAGACTTAAAGTGCCAGGGTGAGAGGATATCCAAATGGTCACCCCCACCCACTCAGAGAAGGGGAGGGGAGATGGTGGAAAGGTGTGGGAGGGAGGGTGACATGTGAGCAGCATGTAAAGTGAATAAGTAAAAAAAAATCTGGTTTTTCTTCTCCTTTTTCAGGATGTCTATTATCACTGTTCCTCTCATATCATGCCCTGTGCCCTGATCACGTCCCAGAACCTAGTGAATTAGTGAGGTGCAACTGCTCTCCTGAGCTTTGAAGTGTAGCCTCTTGAGGACAAGCACACCCATTCTTGTCTGCAGGGGAATTTGCTAATAAATTAGTTAAATCTGTCTACCGGAAATCCCCTCACCAGTCTGTTCTTCATTTCACACTTCCACAATTTGAAATGCATGCAAAGACATTTAATAAGGTACACGAGACAATGCATGTAAGACTACTATGACGAAGTCCTTCACACTGGACAGAAGAGTGGTGTTTTAGCTGGGTTAGTCCATTCCTTCCCTGCCCATCCATTCTCAGGATCAATTTCTCCTCTTCTCCCAAACCTAGGCTTTCGATCTTTATTTGCAAAGGATACTTCTTCAGTCTGAGCAAATAGCTGCTCTCCCTGGTCTGACCTTATTTCCATTCTGCCCTTACGTTCTCGGTGGTCTCCAGAGTCTGAGCCCTGCTCCTTAACCTGAAGATACAAGACTAATTAACAATAATACACTATGATTAGTCATCTGGGATCTTCTATTTTAATCTCTCAACACCTGTGCAAATGCTCTGGTCCTCTGGCCACGCCCTCTGGGAAATGCCTCTTCAGAGTTTGCATTCATTTAGACTTGCCTTTTCCTCTTCTCTTTCCCAAGCCAGTGTGAACAGTCTCTATTGGTTAATTATTTTCTCTTTGTTTAACTTTTCTCACCATAGGCATCTGCTGCCTAATGTAGTATGCTTTTCTGACTAATTGTTAGGGTTTCTACTTTTGATCCTTACTTTCCCCTTCTAAGTATAGGCAAGTGGAGTTTAACTGCATTAATTCTAGCTCAAAATAATTCTCCTGGTGTCTTAACCTTCTTCATGATGACCACTCTTCTACCCATCTCACAACAAAAGTCCTTTAAAACTAGTTTTAACTTTCTCTACTACTCCTCCATCATCCAGATTTCTTCATTACTTCTTCCCTCCCCCACAATGTTATTCATTTGGTCTTATTAAAGAATCAAGCACTCAATATATCAATCAAACTGCTGTTTGTTTAACTATCCTTTAAGGTGTTGACTGTTTGAACCAATTTCTTCATTCGTTCTTTGATGTAGAATCTCATGTAGTCCAGGCTGGCCTCTAATTCATTATGTAACAGAGGCTGGTCTTGTGCTGAGATTTTAGCCATAAACGGCAATCTCTACCAACCTTTGGTAGATACTTACCTGCATGTGTTATACACGATCATTTCTTGCCATTCCCTTCGACTACCTTCCAACTCAAATCTTCATCAGTTTAGTCTTCATTCTTCACATGTGTCTTACTAAAGGATGTACACACTCATAGTGTCCCTGATTTTACCTATCCATCTCACTAGAGGGAATGGTTTAATAATGCTCTGTATTACACGCTACCCACCAGTTGGTAAACACCACTGAGCAATAGCTATGCTAGTGAATGGATCAGAGGATATGCGTCTTTTCATAAATCTCTCTGACTTTGAAAAACCCATCATTATTGAGGGTACAAATATTTCTGCATAGATTATGTGTCATATATATGTATATATATTCATATATATATATGGATATGAGTGAGACAGACAGACAGAAAGAGAGGGAGAGAGAGTGAATATATGAATATTATGGCTATATATCATGTACAACTATAGCTATTGAGGATTCTAAAAAGAACTAAGAGCCAAATATTACCATATTATCTAAGTTTGGTTAAATTCTTGGTATACTTCCTCCATTTTCTTTTCTTTCTTTTCTTTTTTTAGGTTTTTTTTTTGTGTGTAGTTGTATACATACAAAAATTCACTCATGTTTCCATAACTTTCCAGAAAGGATGACTATAAGATAGTGACACAAAACAAGAAAACAGGAGTAGATTCTGGAACTACTCAGAAGCATTTTTTGACATGTATTTTCTCTGGTTTGAGTGTAAAATTTCCCAATTAAGCCAGTTCACTGTTTATCCTCTAGAACTCAGCATCTACAGTGATTCCTATCCACTGTAGAACCACAGTCGCCCCTGTAGGGACACAGCTGGCTCCAATAGCATATAAAAGCTGTGTTATCTCTGGTCATTTTCCTGTGTAACATGAGACAGAAAACAGTCTCCTTGACTGCCTCACTATGGGCTAAGCATCTTGTCATTTAGAGAGAAAGTCAAAATTGTGTTTTCCTTAAGTGTGCTTCCAGAGTAAGAGTGCAGACAGGATAATAAAATTGAATAAATTCTTTAGAGTTTTAGGAAATGCAATCTTGCAGCTGTAGGAAAAATGCTTCTCTTTCTCTTTCCTCTATTTACCTATTCTACTATTCTATTCTCTTGAAAAGGAAAGAAGAAAAACCCAAATGCTTCAAATGGAGAAGGAAAGAATGTATTATTTCATAACACCATTAGTCTTGCTCATATCTGTGGCTTATTGGGCAATAGGAAAGATACAGCTGTGGATACAGCCTGGCCATTGCATGTGTCGTGATCAGATTCAGAGAACAAAGGGTTGAAAGCTTAGCATAGGCACTTTCAGTAACTGACTGGGACATCCCATCCATAGCTGAGAACTCACTTCCTGTAATGAGAACAAGGAAGCAACAGGGCACAAAGAACAAAGAAAGAACTGCATGGAAGAAAACTGAGAACTGGGTGAATTATTGCAATCTTCACAAGTGTGACCCATTACCAGCAGGAAACACTGCATGGCTTGTCTGATCCTATGGATGGGTATTTAAGTAACCCCAATGAGGGTAAATGTCATTTGGTTGATTTGGTTTGGTTTGGTTTGGATTTTGTTTTATTTGAAAGAGATTCAGATCAACCATTTACTTATTGGTACTGGTCTTGAATCAATTGCTTTGCACTTTATGTCTTGTGCACTATTTTTAATGTTTTTATAGATGAAATTATTGCATTTTATGTGTTTTTTCTACATTGTGTGTATGTGCACAACTGTCATCCTGTGCTGCAAAAGTCAGAAGAGGACATTGGATCCCCTGGAACCTGAGTTAAGATTGTTGTGAGCCACAAGTGGGTGGTGGGAACTGAAACCAAGTTTTGTCCAAGAGCAACAAGTGCTCTGAACTGCTGAGCCATCTCTCCAATTCCATTTGTTATGTTTTTAATGTTTTATTTCTGATAACTGTTTTGATATAGCTATATTAAAAGTTAATTTAAGATAGTAAGTAAAGAAATAGCAGTAGGCTTATGGTTTTGGTAAATTTTTGGCTCCTGGAATACATCAATACCTGCAGAATTATCTTGGCTGCTTGGGAATATGCAAATATTTTAAACCGTGCTATGCTAAATTAACACAGATTCTAGACTTATTCTAAAATGAATAAAAAATATTGACACATACTTAGAATCAATTTATCTAAGAATTTACTGACACTTATTCCTTTTTGGAAAATTTAGCCTGATAGCAGAGTCTTTGGACTTTGTTTTTAACCAGAAAGGTAACATGAACATTCAACTGGAAGACAGTGTAACCTTCAAAGCCAACCTTTAGTGACTTAGTTTCATAAGTTAGGCCTCATATATGAAAGATTCAGTAGTCTCTCAAAAGAATGGCACTACTTGGAACCAAGTGTTCAAACACATGAGCCTGTAGATGAGATTACAGCGTCAATCCACAGTAATAAGGGATTTTAGGTCATATGTAATGTATACACATGTGTGTATGTGTACTTGCTATGCACTCTATATGTACACTATACACATACTATATATACACAGAGTGATGCACTCTTTTTATATAAATATACACATGTATATAAATGTATGTGTGTGTGTTTAAGGATCAGGTACTCTTTATTATAATTTGTTACCAGATCAATTAAAGTATACATACTGTCATTATATGATGAATATTCACATAGATACTAAAATTGTTTGCTATCGTTAGTACTTTAATACACCTGTTGTTTTACATACTTTATGTGTTTGTACATGATCAAAAGCAGCTAAATCTACTTCTTTAGCAAAAGCCCTCCTCAAAAATGTGAACTCCAGTATTCACTCTTTGCAAAGAGACCTCACTTCACTAGTAGGGCTTTGGTTTTTTTGTTTGTTTGTTTTTGTTAGCTTTCAAAACTTTCTTGCCAATTCATTGCCCCTTGGACATCCAATGAATGTAAGACGTTAAAGTGTTGTTGACCTAGTAAATGCTTGACTTACATATTTACAACATGTCTGATATTCCCCCTAAAAGCCAGTGCAATGAAGTGTTAATTTCCCAGGGAAATGTACACACACACATACACACTCTCACACACACACACACACACACACACACACACACACACACATTTCAGTAACTTCAAACTTAGAGGGAATTTATGAATTTCTTTCCAGAGTTACGTTTATGATGCCCATGATGCAGCTCTACCTCTGGTGTTATCCTTTGTCACATGGTCACACAAGAATAGTGAAATGCGAAGAAATATACCAGCAAGAAGCAATTTGAAGAAATAAAGCTACATGCAGAATGAGGGAAATACGAAGAGCATACATGATCTTCTTTGGGAGTTTAAAATATGAGAAAGGAATGTGAATATGGTGACCCACCCAACAATGGGGGACTTGAGCATAACCGCCACCATAATAAAGACTCAAAGAAAATGATGTGTGAAGATGTGTGGGAGGAAAGAAGAGCAGTCTGTAGAGGGAGTATATGGAAAGATTGAAAAAATTACATATTTATCACCATACATATGTGTATATGTAACAATAATACTTAAAAAGAAGTCACAAATTTGAAGGGGAGGAGACAGGTTGGGAGGGTTGGTGGAAGGAAATGGAGGATGGAGAGTGTGTAATATTTTTAATTAATTTTTTAAGATGGAAAAGGACAGATGTAAAACAAGTTAGTCCTCTACACTTGGATTTGTTGGACTTCACCCAACAAGGTCAGAATTTAATCCAAGGAAAAATAGAATGAATATCACTAGAATTCAAAACATGGGATCAATGGAAAAACTTACAAAAACCGAAGGTTTATTTTTCTTTAAACACAAATAAAATCAATTACTTGATAGGTAAACTAACTGAGAAGACAAGTGGTTAATACATCCAGGAATCATTCAGGGGATATGACATGTGCGAAACCCAAGAGAGGAGGCCAAGTGACTCAATAGGATAGAGGAGACAGAGATTTCCGTAAGAATACCATGTACCAAACCTCAGAAAAGGAAACAGCCGCTCATGTCATAAAAAAGAATAATTTAAGCTGGGCAGTGGTGGTGCAGGCCATTAATCCCAGCACTCAGGAGTCATAGGCAGACACTTCTCTTTGAATTCAAGGCTAGTCTGGTGTACAGCCTATGTTCCAGGACAAGAGTCACCCGAGAAAAAGTGTCTCAAAAGACTAAAAACAAAACAAAACAACAAAATCCCCCAAATAAACAAACAAAAACCAAATGAACCTAAAAAATAGAATAATTTTAAAACTTACTACTACATGATATTATTATGATTTATTTTGCATTAATATTAAAAATATCAATAAACTAATAGTACACAAAGCACTAAGCTCAGAGTGCTCAATACTGGGAGTGTATATACTTTTATCTCCCCTTTAATTTTACTGTAAATGTAAAACTGCTCTCAATTTAAAATTTTTATTGATATTTTTAAGATAAGCATATCCTATGTTAACATAAAACATATGTCATGAAAATGACCATTTTATAAAAGTTAGAACAGTGAGGTAGAGAAGAAACAGATGTCTGTCTAATGGCAACTGCCCAGTGAGTAGAAGCTTGTCCCAGTGAGTTCCTTCTTCATTTGCTGGCCTTTAACTTGCCTAGGATGTTATTTTTTGAAGTTCTCTATTATTGTTTTAGGCACATTCTTCTGGAGACAGAAGTATGTGGAGAATGGAGGGTTTCTCATCATCTGAGTAGCAGGTGAAAGAAAGGCATTGCGGCTGTGTAGAACAGAATGGGTTTCCCAGCCACAGGGCCAGGCCACAGCTAGGGCTTTATAGCTTTTGCTCTACACTGAGTTAGATATGATCATCTCAGAAGACCCACAGCCTAGACCATTCCTGCAGTCTCTATATTTTAAATGGATTAAGCTGGAAGTCTGATGTGATGTCTGACTAGCATGTCAATTTTCCAATGATAAATTTGAAAATCAAATGCTCTTGCCTCTGGGATGTGTTGATGTATCATGAAGCTAGTGAGAGAGGGCATGGCATGTCTGTTTTTTAAAAATATCATTTATAGATTTACAAAATCATTCTCCCCTGAGATCCAAAGATGTCTTACCCTGAGGACTTTGGGTTCCCCCTTCAAGAATTTCTCTTTGTTCTTGTTCCACACTTGTGATTTCATAACGATCCTCTCCAAGGGCTGAGCACCTCCAGGAACCACTGTCATAGTGGTCTGTGCTAGTCCTTGCATGGTTTCCAGGGCAGCAGAAACAGTGCTGAAATAAGAATGAGAGTTTGGATGAACTTTTGGTAATGATTCAATGTCAGGTTCCCGCTTAACTGTAAGTTCCAAACAAAATCTTCCCATGTGATGATGATGATGATGATGATGATGATGATGATGATGATGATGATAGCAGCTTAGATAAGATAGAAACAGTTTTATTCTCTTGGTAAGAGAAACTCTTCCAATTCTATTTCCAATTTTACTTTGAATGTTCATGCTTTTTCTTTATATACTCACGAATACTTTGGACTTCACTTTTCAAATTATTAGTTGGAGCATTTTTGCATGTTGACTTCATCTTCAGGAGGTGCACCCCACTTTACCATCTGGTCCCACAATAAAGAAACCCATCATGTCTGTGCAGTCTCCTCACAGAGTCTGGCTTCCAGTAGATACAACTCTCCTCTGCCTGTGATCTACTCATCCAACCTGCAGTGCAAGGAGAACTTAAGCAGTCCATGCTACTTCCCTCTACTGAGAATTATGGTTTCTTTAAAAACCTAGGTAGTTTTGTTATGTCAATATATTTTTGTTTTAATCCCAGGTGTGGGATATGGGGCTGCTTCAGGCTGTCCACAGCTGCTAACTAGGATGACCTAGTGCTGTAGGAGGGGCATGGTTTTTGCCAGCTGTAAATGTTGGGAAATCTAGGGACAGATGAGAGGGTAGAAATGTGAGAATCCAGAGCCCTGAGCAAGCCTGTGGTAGCTGCTGTTCTCCCCACCTCACACCACCCCAACTCACCCAGCTGCTGGTCAGCTACTACTGCTAGTTCCCGCTGTTGCCTTTGCTGCTTTTGCTATTGCTGGTTGCTGGCTAGAGATAATATGTTGACAGAGATTGGATTTGCTCAAGGAGCTTGCCCCTAATCAGCAGGAAGTTGACTAAAGAGATGTGCACTTTCTTTCCCCTCTAACTTTCTTTCTCTCATATCTAGTCTTGGGGGGGTTGTGATGGATTAGGGTGGAATTGGGGCAGAGAAGTTGGTAGATATAAGAACCCAATAAAGTAGCAAAAAAATACACCTACACTTCCCTTTCATGGTCCAGAAGGCAAAGCTATTCTGAAGAGAACCCAAGGTGAAGGGATTGTTTCACTCAAATGCACAACTTATTCATTTCTTATAAAGAACCTCTGCCATGCCCTCAGAAATGTCTTCAGAGCTCGTGGTGTGCTGAACTCCTCGGCTGTCTATTCATTCCCCTCTTGGGTCCCACTTACTAAAGAGCACGCACAAAGATGGAAATCTAAAGGGCATGGCTCTCTTGGTCAAACTGAAAATAGAAACAAACAACAAACAAGCCCAAATCTCAACAGTTTTTGGCAATTGATAGTGATACAAAAATGAAGTCTGCGCAGAGAAAAGCCTGTGCCTAAGAGCCAATCCATCTGAAGGATGGAGAGATGGCTTAGCGTTTTCAGAATACTTGATGCTCTTCCAGAGGATCCAGGCTCAATTCCTAGCTCCTATATGGCAACTCATATCCAACTATAATTGGATAATTCTAGGGCATAAACACCTTCTCTGGTCTCTTTTAGCACCAAGTATGCATGTAGCATACAGACATACATGCAGACAAAACACCTATACACATAAAAGATCAAATAAGCTATAATTTTCTCCTAGCTTGCATTAAGATGGGAATTCCTGGTTACAAACTTTCTTTGGATCAGGTTGACATCATCTGTGCAAGAGTGCATCAGGCACACTTGCTACCAAGCTTCTTTCTGATCTTCACACTGCTAAGAGTCTTCTCGGTGTCTTCCATTAAGGAACATCTATATCAGTGGCTTCAGCTCTTGGCCTTTGAGTCCTAGTTCAGGTCACACTCCACCCCAAGAGCAGACTAATCATACCATGGTGAGTGTTCAGCCTCCATCATTGGAATTTCCACCAAATTCCACATGGAGCAGATACTGTATTAACTCATGGATTATCAGAATAATATATAGGTGATAGAGATTAATATTATGGAAGTTTATTAAGTGAAATGATCAGTCAATAATTTAAATATCACTTTCAGGTTTTTGATACCCTGAGTATAGAAAAATTAAAACAACTTCATACAGTGCTCAGCTGAGGCCTTCTTAAAGCCTTTTTCTTTTCTTTTCTTTTTTTTTTTTTGATACTTTATTTACATTTCAAATGTTTCCCCCTTTCCAAATCTCCCCTTTGGAACTCCACTGTCTCATCCCCCCTCCCCCTGCCTCTATGAGGGTATTCCCCCTCCCCAGTCACCTACCCACTCTCATCTTCCCTCCTTGTCATTCCCCTATACTGGGGCATCTAACACCATCAGGCCCAAGGGCCTCTCCCCCCCCTGATGGCTAACAAGACCCTCCTCTGCCACATATGTGGCCAGCACCATGGGTCCCTCTATGTGTATACTTTGGTTGGTGATCCAGTCTCTGGGAGCATCGGGAGGTTAGGCCAGTTGACACTGTTGCTCCCTCCATGGGGCTGCAAACTCCCTCAGCTCCTTCAGTCCCTTCTCCAGCTCCTTCATCTGAGACCTCACACTCAGCCCAACAGTTGCTGTGAAGTGAATCTTCGGTATTCTGAACTTTTGGGCTAATAACCAATTATCAGTGAGTACATACCGTGTTCATTCTTTTGAGACTGAGATATCTCACTCAGGATGATATTTTCAAGTTCCATCCATCTACCTGAGAATTTCATGAAGTCATTGTTTTTAATAGCTGAGTAGTACTCCATTGTGTAGATGTACCACATTTTCTGTATCCATTCCTCTGATGAGGGACATCTGGGTTGTTTCCACTTTCTGGCTATTATAAATATGGCTGCTATGAACCTAGTAGAGCATGTGTCTTTATTACATGTTGGAGCATGTTCTGGGTATATGCTCAGGAGTAAAATAGCTGGGTCCTCAGGTAGTATTATGTTCATTTTTCAGAGGGTCCACCAAACTGATTTCCAGAGTGGTTGTACCAGCTTGCAATCCCACCAGCAATGGAACAGTGTTCTTCTTTGTCCACATCCTCGCTAGCATCTGCTGTCACCTGAGTTTTTGATTTTAGCCAATCTGACTGGTGTGAGGTGGAATCTCAGGGTTGCTTTGATTTGCAGTTCCCTGATGACTAAGGATGTTGAACATTTCTTTAGGTGCTTCTCAGCCCTACGAGTTTTTTCAGTTGAGAATTCTCTGTTTAGCTCTTTTCCCCATTTTTTGATAGGGTTATTTGGATCTCTGGAGTCTAACTTCTTGAGTTCTTTGTATATATTGGATATTAGCCCTCTATCGGGCATAGGATTGGTAAAGATCTTTTCCCAATATGTTGGTTGCTGTTATGTCCTATTGACAGTGTCCTTTGCCTTACAGAAGCTTTATAATTTCATGAGGTCCCATTTGTCTAGTCTTGATCTTAGAGCATAAGCCCCTTGTGTTCTGTTCAGGAACTTTTCCCTTGTGCCCATGTGTTTGAGACTTTTCCCCAATTTCTCTGCTATTAGATTCAGTGTATCTGGTTTTAGGTGGAGGTCCTTGATCTACCTGGACTTGAGCTTTGTACAGGGAGATAGGAATGGATCAATTCACATTCTTCTACATGTTGACCACCAGTTGAACAAGCACCATTTGTTGAAAAGGCTGTCTTTTTTCCACTGGATGGTTTTAGCTCCTTTGTCAAAGATCAAGTGACCATAGGTGTGTGGGTTCATTTCTGAGTCTTCAGTTCTATCCATTGATCTATCTGCCTGTCACTGTACCAATACCATACAGTTTTTATCACTACTGCTCTGTAGTACAGCTTGAGATTAGGGATGCTGATTCCCCCAGAAGTCCTTTTATTGTTGAGAATAGATTTTGCTATCCTGGGTTTTTTGTTACTCCATATGAATTTGAGAATTGCTGTTTCTAAGTCTATGAAGAATTGAGTTGGAATTTTGATGGGGATTGCATTGAATCTGTAGATTGCTTTCAGCAGGATGGCCATTTTAACTATATTAATCCTGCCAATCTATGAGCATGGGAGATCTTTCCATCTTCTGAGGTCTTCTTCGATTTCTTTCTTCAGAGACTTGAAATTCTTGTCGTACAGATCTTTCACTTGCTTGGTTAGAGTCACACCAATATACTTTATATTGTTTGTGACAATTGTGAAGGGTGTCATTTCCCTAATTTCTTTCTCAGCCTGTTTACCCTTTGCGTATAGGAAGTCTACTGATTTGATTGAGTTAATTTTGTATCCAGACACTTTGCTGAAGTTGTTTATCACCTGTAGCAGTTCTCTGGTGGAGTTTCTTGGGTCACTTAAGTATACCATCATATCATCTGCAAATAGTGATATTTTGATTTCTTCCTTTCCAATTTATATCCCATTGACCTGCTTTTGTTGTCTAATTGCTCTAGCTAGAGCTTCAGGTACTATATTGAATAGATAGGGAAAGAGCAGGCAGCCTTTTCTAGTCCCTGGTTTTAGTGGGATTGCTTCAAGTTTCTCTCCATTTAGTTTGGTGTTGGTCACTGGTTTGCTGTATACTTCTTTTACTATGTGTGGGTATGGTCCTTGAATTCCTGATCTTTCAAAGACTTTTATCATGAAGGGATGTTGAATTTTGTCACATGCTTTTTCAACATCTAATGAAATGACCATGTGGTTTTTTTCTTTGAGTTTGTTTATGTAGTGGATTACATGGATGGATTTCCGGTTATTGAATCATCCCTGCGTCTCTGGGATGAAGCCTACTTGATCATGCTGAATGATCATTTCGATGTGTTGCTTGATTCGGTTTGCAAAATTTTATTGAGTATTTTTGCATCGTTATTCATAAGGGAAATTGGTGTGACGTTTTCTTTTATTATTGGGTCTTTGTGAGTTTTTGGTATCAGTGTAACTGTGGCCTCATAGAATGAATTGGGTCGTGTTCCTTCTGTTTCTATTTTGTGGAATAGATTGAAGAGTATTGGTATAGGTCTTCTTTGAAGGTCTGATAGAATTCTGCACTGAAGCCACTTGGTCCTGGGCTTTTTATGGTTGGGAGACTTTTAATGACTGCTTCTATTTCTTTAGGCATTATGGGACTGTTTAGATGGTTTATCTGATCCTGACTTAACTTTGGTATTTGATATCTGTCTAGAAAATTGTCCATTTCATCCAGATTTTCCAATTATGTTGAGTATAGGCTTTTGTAGTAGGATCTGATGATTTTTTGAATTTCCTCAGAATCGGTTGTTATATCTCCCTTTTATTTTCTAATTTTGTTAATTTGGATCCTGTCTCTGTGCCCTCTGGTTAGTCTGGCTAAGGGTTT
>CM052703.1:46419346-46442170 GCA_028551405.1 Uromys caudimaculatus
TTTAGCTCCTGGATGGTTTTGTTTATTTCCTTTTTCTGTTTGATTGTGTTTTCCTGTAATTCTTTAATGGATTTCTGTGTTTCCTCTTTAAGGGCTTCTAGTGCTTTACCTCTGTTCTCTTGTGTTTCTTTAAGGGTGTTATTCATTTCTTTCTTAAAGTCTTCTATCATCATCATCAGAAATGATTTTAAATCTGAGTCTTGCTTTTCTGGTGTATTGGGGAGTCCAGGGCTTGCTGTGGTGGGAGAGCTGGGTTCTGATGATGCCAAATAGCCTTGGTTTCTGTTCCTTAGGTTCTTGTGCTTGCCTTTTGCCACCTTGTTAACTCTGATGTTAGCTGATCTTATTTTCTGGCTATGGCTTTTCTAACCTGCAGGCCTCTGTATCAATACTCCTTGAAGACCAGCTCTCTCTGAGAGGTGTTTTTTCCATGCTCCTGGGTAAGTCACTTTCTCCCAGCGCTGCTTGACTATGGAACCCTGGTGGCACAGGCAGAAGTCTCCTGCCTCAGCCACTGCTGTTGGGATCCAGGGGGTTTCTATGCCCGCCTACCTCAATCCCTGTGTCTCGCAGGTTCAGGGCAGTTCCTGGTGATCTGTGGAGCTTGTCTTGGGCTGACTCCCGGCTTTTCCAAGCTCCTGGGAGGGTATCTTTCTCCCAGCGCTAATTGGCTATGGAGCCCTGTGGCCCAAGCTGAGGTCCCCGGCCACCGATGGAGGCCGGAAGTTCCTGTCCCTCAGTCTCTGTGGCCCTCGGAAACCGGGCGGAATCTGTGAGCACTGGGGCTCGTTTTGCCCCCACTCGGGGCTTTTCCACGCTCCTGGGAGAGTAACTTTCTCCCAGAGCTGCTTGAGTATGGAACCCTGGTGGCCCAGGCAGAAGTCTCCTGCCTCAGCTGCCACTGTTGGGATCCAGGGGGTTTCTATGCCTGCCTACTTCAGTCCCTGTGTCTCGCAGGTTCGGGGCAGTTCCTGGTGAGCTGTGGAGCTTGTCTTGGGCCCACTCCCGGCTTTTCCAAGCTCCTGGGAGGGTATCTTTCTCCCGGCACTAATTGGCTTTGGAGCCCTGTGGCCCAAGCTGAGGTCCCTGGCCCTTCTTATCTTTTTTGATGCCTTTTGGGTGAAAGTCGATATTATCCGATATTAGAATGGCTACTCCTGCCTGTTTCTTGGGACCATTTGCCTGGAAAGTTGTTTTCCAGCCCCTTACTCTGAGGTAGTGCTTGTCTTTATCACGGAGGTGTGTTTCCTGGATTCAGCAAAATGCTGGGTCCTCTTTATGGATCCAGTCTGTCAGTCTATGTCTTTTTATTGGGGAATTGAGTCCATTGATGTTAAGAGATATTAAGGAATAGTGATTGTTGCTTCCTATTGTTTTTGATGTTATTTTTATGTTTGAGTAGCTATCTTCTATTGAGTTTGTTGAAAGATTACTTTCTTGCTTTTTCTAGGGTGTAGTTTCCCTTCTTGAATTGGCGTTTTCCATCTATTATCTTTTGTAGGGCTGGGTTTGTGGAAACATACTGTGTAAATTTGGTTTTGTCATAGAATATTTTGGTTCCACTATCTATGGTAATTGAGAGTTTTGCTGGGTATAGCAGCCTGGGCTGGCAGTTGTGTTCTCTTAGGGTCTGTATGAGATCTGCCCAGGATCTTCTAGCTTTCTTAGTCTCTGGTAAAAAGTTTGGTTTAATTCTGTTAGGTCTGCCTTTATATGTTATTTGACCTTTTCCCCTTATTGCTTTTAATATTCTTTCCTTATTTTGTGTATTTGTTGTTTTGACTATAATGTGACGGGAGGAATTTCTTTTCTGGACCAATCTATTTGTAGTTCTGTAGGCTTCTTATATATTTATGTTCATCTCTTTCTTTAGGTTCTGGAAGTTTTCTTCTATAGTTTTGTTGAAGATATTTACTGGTCCTTTAAGTTGGGAGTCTTCACTCTCTTCTATACCTATTATCCTCAGGTTCTGTCTTCTCATTGTATCCTGGATATCTTGGATGTTTTGGATTATGAGCTTTTTTGCATTTTGTGATTTCTTTGACTGTTGTGTCAATGTTTTCTATGATATCTTCCATACCTGAGATTCTCTCTTCTATCCATTGTATTCTGCTGGTGATGCTTTCATCTATGACTCATGATCTCTTTCCTAGGTTTTCTAACTTCAGGGTTGTCTCCCTTTGTGATTTCTTTATTGTTTCTATTTCTATTTTTAGTTCCTGGATGGTTTTGTTCATTTCCTTTGTCTGTTTGATTGTGTTGTCCTATAATTCTTCTCGTTTCATTGTGTTTTCCTATAATTCTTTAAGGGATTTTTGTGTTTCCTCTTTAAGGGCTTCTAGTTTTTTACCTGTGTTCTCTTGTATTTCTTTAAAGAAGTTATTTATTTCCTTCTTAAAATCTTCTATCATCATCATGAGATGTGATTTTAAATCTGAGTCTTGCTTTTCTGGTGTGTTGGGGTATCCAGGGCTTGCTATGGTGGGGGAGCTGAATTCTGATGATGCCAAGTAGCCTTGGTTTCAGTTCCTTATGTTCTTACCCTTGTCTTTCACCATCTGGTTATCTCTGGTGTTAGTTGGTTTTACTTTCTCTGACTGTGGCTTGTCCTTCCTGCAAGCCTCAGTGTCAATACTCCTTGAAGATTACTTTTCTCTGAGAGGAATTTGAGTTTGGAAAGCTGTGGTACAGGGTCAGTTCTGGGGTGCAGACAGAAACCAAAAGGATCTTGTCCCCAGCTGTCCTTTGGTTCCTGTGTCCTGATGGCTCTCCAAGGGTCCCTCTTGATCCAGTGAATTTGAACAGAAGTAGTGGTCTTTCCTGTGTTTGAAGGTGTGTTGGCACTCCTGGGATACCAGCTCTCTCCTGGTACTATTTGAATGTGGAGCCCTGTGCCACAGGATCCACTCCCTAGCCACCAAAAGAAACCAGAAGACCACTCCTCAGTCCCTGTGTCCTGGGGATTCCAGGTGGGTCCCTATAAGCAGACAGGTTTGTCCACCCTCATGGGGGTCTAACTTTCTCCTCGCACTATTTGGCTATGGAGCCCTGGTGGCCCAGGCAGAGGTCTCCAGCCACAGATGGAAACTGGAAGGCTCCTTCCCCCAGCTGTTCCTCAGTCCCTGTGTCCCAAGGATTCTGGGTGAGTCCGGTAAGCAGTGTTGCTTGTCTTACCCCCACTCACAGACTTTTCCACAGTCCTGGGCAGCTACCTTTCTCCCAGTGTTATTTGGCTACAAAGCCCTGGTGGCCCAGGCAGAGGTCTCCTGCCACAGATCTAAAGCCTTTTTCTTTTCCTTTCTGGTTAAGAATATCATTTTATTTATTAATTTATTATTTTAAAATTTTTTTAATTTAAAATTTTTATTATTTTAAAATTTTGTTTTTGAGAATATTATATTTGAGTACTGTATTTACATCACATCCATCCCACCCTATCTTCTCTCCAACTTTTCTCATGATCTCCTACTTCCTTTATATTCGTGACCTCTTTCCCTTTAATAATTATGTTTAAATATGCATATGATTTTAGACACACACAAACACATACACACAATGTTGGGTCCATTTAACGTTGCTTGTATGTAAATGTGTTTAGAAATGACTACTTAGGATTGGATCAGAGAGCTTCTTGCTGGCTGAGCCAGTAATTGCCTATAGTTTGCTTCTAAGGGTGAACATGCAAGATATTCTGAAAGGTACAACAGTGGCACTTATTATCTTGAGGATAGCCGAGAGATGTCTAAATGGACTTAAAGATACAATAAGAGAAAATCCATGGCTGGTACGATAAACCTAGCCACCTACCTGTGACTGGTGATATCATAGACCCTGGAGGAGAAACTATTGCTGCCACTTTAACAAGCCTTTATCTTTTCCTTGTCCTTATTCTTTGCGCCAAAACTGCCTCTCAAGGTACAGTTAAATGTACACTCAACAGCAGGTCAAAAGACTAGTGTATGTAGTGAAAAGTAATCTCATTTTTCTCATTTTTCACCTAGATGTTCTATATTCATTCAGTAAATTAAAAGCCATCATGCTGAAGCCTAGGAAGCCAAATCCAGCACCTACCTACTTCCATAATGCCTGTCTTCTGTGTCTGAGGAGGGCATAGCTCTGAGAAGGCACCCCAGTGTCTTTGTTCAGAGACAGTGGTCACCCCACACTCAGCACCTCACTTGACTTAAATTTGCTTAATTCTTCTAGCACCTTTCTACATCATAAAGGCTATGATATGAATCTCTGAAAAAACACAACCACTTCCTACTTTTTCTATAAAAACCATGAACTGACTTTCAATTCCTCTACTAGGTGTGTATATTTATTGTGAAATATTCAAAAGGAGTGGTTCCCATTAACAGAGCTTTTATTCCACAAGAAAATAATATCACTTATTGTAATGATAAGTTTGGATATTTCCTTTTTGTAAAACTCCATCAAAGGAATACAAACAGAATAATATGATTATAAAAATGTTGTATGATGAATTTTTGTTTAAGTATTAATAAAAGGCAAAAGTTAAAACTAAACAGAGTAGACATACCAAAATATAACAAATATACAATATTAAAAATTTAATATACTCAGACTAATGTCATTTAGATGGCCTTTCCAAATCTGTTTGAAAAAATTCACACATTGTAGTTACACCTGTTTTCCTAGAGATGTGTTTTTCTTGAGAACTGTGTATATAGATTTTAAATGTATTATGTATACAGGAAACTCTACTGTCAGAGACTAGCCATGAATTTATCACTGCTACACAGCAACAACGAATACAGTGCTTTTCTGGGTCTAAGAAGCATCCAGTTTCATAGAAAATGCTTATTGTCTAAGACAAACATAACCACAGTCATTTCTTCCATAATCTCATTAGTCTAATGAACCTTAGATTCCTCACATAAAATCAAAACCACCTTCACATTACTTTGATAAAATATTTGATGTTTGGTGATTATGAAG
Source organism: Uromys caudimaculatus (assembly GCA_028551405.1). NCBI lineage: Eukaryota > Metazoa > Chordata > Mammalia > Rodentia > Muridae > Uromys > Uromys caudimaculatus. Next base: position 46,424,309 of record CM052703.1, read on the forward strand.
AAGGGGGATTTATTTAACCCATTAATTGGTGGCATAACAAAAACATAACCACAGAAATTTACAGCTCTAGTTATGACTATCTATCTAAGTCACAAGATATGTAATACTGGAAATGAGAGAGGTTACTGCTGCAGAGTGAAATAGAAAGAGTGAGCAAGGCCCAAGGTTTTCTTGATACCACAATTTATCCTCATACAAACTAACCAGGGTCACATCACACTGCTTGAATCCCTTCTAAGGGCGAGGATTTCAGTGACCTAACCACCTGCCTAGAGCCGTGGTTCTCAATGCTCCTAATGCCACATAACTAATAGAGTTCCTCATGTCGTGGTGACCCCCAACCATAAAATTACTTTCTTTTTCATAAATGCAACTTTGCTATTGTTGTAAGTCATAATGTAAATAACTGTGCTTTCAAATAGTCTTGGGTGACTCACGTGAGAAGGTCATTCCACAAAAGGGATCCCGTCCCACTGGTTAAGACCGCTGTCTTACAGGGACTGTTACTTCAGCATTCTTATATTGGGATCAGAGCCTCTATCACATGATCCCTTGGGGATCAAAATTCTTTTCTATTACTCAATACATATTTCTTAGGTGAAATTTACATTAACAAATCATCATACAGGCCACAGATAAAATGATGAAAAATGATTCATGAACTCTTCTTCCCTAGGATCTTGATAAACTCAGAAATTAGGAACAAATTTGGGGAAATCTTAGGCAATTCAGTCAACTAATAAAGAAGCATGCCATTAGAATCTTGAATAATCTGTTCCCTACCTGGTAAAGCAGAGCCTTCTGAGAGGTCAGAGGTCACCAGTGACCCCAAACATTGGAATGAATAGGAGCTTAATGGAGATGGGAGCATCTATGACTGAACAAAAGACATCACAATGGAAGAGACTGTGATAGAGAAACCTGCACATCTAATCAAGTAGTAACCTCATCCACAATTTGATTTGTGATTTCACCGGCAGAAACATGGGTTGGGCACAATGCAGTGGCTTTGGTTCTAGATAACGCAGAAATGCAATATCTGTGCAGCTTCTTCAGCCATGATAGTGTTAGCAGTAAGTGAAGCTGTTTTAGTGATCCATTGTAGGAAGCACCCATAGGAGCAGTGGCAACATGATAGCTGGGTACTCTGTAGTGTTTTGTGATTATATTCTTCTTGGTTTTCTCTACACTGCTGAGACTGGATAAGGGATCCTTCTTGGTTTGAGATCCAGCAACACACACAGCACCACAGCAGTGCTGGCTTCCAAAGTACAGTTTCTCAGAGCAGTTGCAGAGCCAGAGAACCAGGTCCTCCATCTAGAATCAATCCAGATATTCTCACCTGGAATTTAGACTATGTTCTTTCTCCAGGGTGATACAGACTGCACACATAGCATGATCTCTGGAGGATGCCAGAGGCCCAGGTGTTGGGGAGAAGAGCAATGATATAACTCCGACATTGGTTAAAACATCATATACCAGTATGCCTATCAAAGTTGAGATAGGACCCATGGAGAGTTAGATGCAATTATAATTTAGGTTCTTGAGCTAACAGGGTGTAGAGTCAACTTGAGTACCAGTTGTTGAAACACCATTCAGCAATGACCCTGGATCTTGATATCATTGGACAGGAAGCATGGAGTCGTTCAGACATTTTCCCAATGTGTATATGTGTATGTATATATGTGAGGTTTGTTGGAACTCTCTCCACCTACTATATGTATGTATGTATGAACGTATGTATGTATACATGTACAAATGTATGTATGAATGTATGTGCATACGTATGCTTGTATGTATGTAATATGTGAAGTTTTGGGAGCTTATTGAAACTTGCTTCATCTACCAAGTGCCCTACGCATTCAGTTTCACCTTCTCTCAAAGGGCCATTTTCAGTTTCAACTTTCCCACAACACTGCTTGTGAGATCCTGTGGAGCTGCTCAGTGTGTCCCACACCCGTGCATGCTCTCCCCATGGCAGTTAATCCACAGACATGGTGCCCCTGTGATTTATAATTATTCTCACGTTACTTGTGCTTCTGTTAGATCTGGAGAAGCTTTCAAAGATTAGGTATGACATTTGTTTTACAATCTTAGGAATGCCAATGGTTTAGAAAAAAATAGACAATGCCTCTCTTTCTACCTTCAAGGCATTTAAAAAATGGTGTTTGGATTTCAATATCTCACACTCCATTGGCATTCCCTATAATCACCAAGCATAGGTTATTGTAGAGAGAACACATCAAATGTTAAAGACTCAAATATTTAAGTTACGAAATAAGGATTATAAACATTCATCTCCTCATATTTTAAACCATACTTTATATGCCATTAATTATAAAATATTACAGAATGGAACATAAGTCTTTTCTTTAAAAATTTTTGTTTTAAATAAAATTTACTCCTCAACCTCTAAAATAAAAAGATGTACTAACCAGACAATGATAAAGATCCAATGTCAGATGATTTATTCCAGGAGAAGCTTTGCTTGTGTGTTTTCACAGGACTCTAATCCACCTTTGTAGATACCAGGCTGGTTGTTTCAGGACTTCCCTCTAGTGACTAAGAGGCAGAAACTTTTGCTTCTGTCATTTCCTCCCCACCCACCTCAGCCATCATACATAAGAGGATGTGTATTCTGAGGATTAAAAATAGAAATTATTGTTTATTATATAAAATTTAGACTTGTGATTCTTTTAAAAATTTTTATAGGATTATATTTTAAGTAAGTAATAAAGTAGTTGATTCTTTCCTTGTAAGTGCATATTGCAAACTGCTAGTAAGAAAAACTACCTGAGAAAATTACCATGTCTACTTATACTCTGTTAATCTATAACAAGTTACTTAGATACAAATGTATATGGGTTCTTGCACATAATTTGTTTTTCACTCCTAATATGTAGAATATTTGATCAAGTGAGGATATTAGGAAGCATGGTTTTTTTCTACGTATGTTCACTGTAATTGTTTACTTAAAGCATAATAGAATGTAACCATATTGTAAATTTTATAAGGCTTGAAAGATTTTTCTGAGAGATATAAGCTTTGGGATAAAAAATGAAGTTGTTTGAGCTTTGCTCCTCCCAGCCAATGTGTATGTGTGTATGTACATATGCATATATGTATATATGTGAAGTTGGTTGGAGCTTTGCTCCCTCCAACAAATGTGTGTGTGTGTGTATGTATGTATGTGTGTATGTATGTATGTATGTATGTATGTATGTAGATAGGTATGTATGTAATGGGTGAAGTTGTTGGAGCTTGGTGAGGGTTGCTTCATCCTCCAAGTGTGTGTGTGTGTGTGTGTGTGTGTCTGTGTCTGTGTCTGTGTTTGTGTGATTCATTCCCACCTTTTTCTTGTTGGCTTCAGAAAGTTTCACTGGACCCAGAGTCTTTCTTCAGGCCCCAGGGAGTCTTACACTAGCCCCAGAGAATCAGGCTTTGTTCCCTCAGAGGAAAGTCTACTGAATGACCTACTCTATGACCCACTCCAGTTTACCCTGGAGTCAAAGCTGGTCTTTGCCAAAACAGAAGGAACACTCCCAATCCCCTCTATGAAGCTGGTGTCACTCTAATTCCAAAACCAGGTAAAGACACACACACACACACACACACACACACACACACACACAGACACACACAGACACACACACACACACAGGAAAACTACATGTTATTTTCCTGATGAGCATAGATCTAAAAATGTTCAATATAATACTGATAAAAAAGAGTACAAACATATAGAAAAAAGATTATCTACCATGAGGACATTGGCTGTATCCATAAAACATGGAATGGCTCAATCTTCACAAGTTGGTTAATATAATAAATCACATAAATGAACTTACAGAAGAAAATTACATGATCATATCAAGAGATGTGAAGAGGCCCTTTGAGAAAGTCCAATAGGCCTTCATGATAAAATTCCTACAGAATGTAGGGCTAGAGGGAACACACCTCAATATAATAAAAGCTATATATTAGAAACTCATACCCAACATCATTGTAAATGAAGAAAGGCTTAAATAAATCCCATCGAAGTCAAAAAAGACACAGGAATTCTATTATTCTTACTCCTTTTCAGTATTGTGTTCTGAATAAGGCAAGAGAAGGAAATTGAAATGAATATGGGTAAAGAAGACAACATGCCATTCTCAGATGGCATGATACTATACATTAGAGACCCCAAAAATTCTACTAGGAAACTTCTCAAAATGAAAAACAAATTTAGGAACATGGCAAGATATGGAATCAACTTGCACAAATCAGTAGCTTTTCTATACAGCAAACATAAATAGAAGGAGATCATTGATACAATATCCTTAAAAAAAATAAATGTAGTAATAAACCTAACCAAGGAAGAGAAGGACCTCTGTGACGAAAACTTTACAGTTCTGCACAAAGATACTAGAAAATGTAAAAACAGCCCTTACTTCAGGACAGGTAGAATTAACTTTGCGAAAATGATCATTTAACCAAAAGCTATTTACAGATTCAAAGTAATCCTAATCAAAACCCCATATCATTCTTCACAGAAATAGAAAACTACCCTAAACCCATGTGGAACTACCAAAGACCCCAGATAGACAAAACGATCCTTAACAAAAAGAACAATGCTGGAAAGATTACCATCCCAGATCCTATGATATATTACAGAGCCATGGCATTAAAAACTGAATGGCACTGGAACCAACACAGATGTGTAGACCAATGGACTAAAAGCAAAGACTCAAATATGAACACACAACTCCAGCCAATTAATACTTGACAAAGATGATGAAAACGTAAACTGGAGAAAAGAAGGTATCTTCAGTAAATGGCGCTGTGGATGCCAAGACGTACTTGCTGACAGGAGCCTGATACAGCTTTCTCCTGAGAGGCTCTGCCGGATCCTGCAAATGCATATGCAGATGCTCATAGCAAATCAATGGACTGATCATGGGGACCCCAATGGGGAAGTGGAGAAAGGATTGAAGGAGCTGAAGGGGTTTGCAACCCCACAGAAAGAAAAACAATACCAACCAACCAGACCCACCAGAGCTTCCAGGGACTAAACCACTAACCAAAGAGTACACATGGAGGGACCCATGACTCCAGCTGCATATGTAGCAGAGGATGGCCTTATCTGACATCAGTGGGAGGAGAGACCCTTGGTCCTGTGTAGGCCAAGTGTAGGGGAATGCAAGGGCAGAGAGGTGGTAGTGCAGGGGTAGGGTGGAAGAGCACCCTCATAGAAGCAGGGGGGATAGAATAGGAGGTGTGCGGAGGGGAAACTGGGAAAGGGGATAATATTTGAAATGTAAATAAATAAAATATCCTAAAAAAATGGTTCTGAAAAAACTGATAGTCTGCATCCAGAAGAATGAACATAAAGCCCTATCATTTTGCACAGAAACTAATTGCAAATGGATCAGAGACCTAAACTTGGAACCTAAAACACTGAAACTGCTAGGAAAAAAAAATAGTCAGTAACCTAGATGATATAGGTGTAAGGACTTTCTGAATAGGTCCTCATATTTCCAATATATAAGACCAACAACTGACAAACAGAGCTTCATAAAGCTAGAAAGCTTCTGCTAAGAAGCTAAGAAAACAGTCAACCAGGTGACTGGGAAACCCACTGAATGCACAAGAATGCTACCAACTGTACATCTGACAGAAAATTCATATACAGAATATATAAAGATGACAGAAACAAACAAACAAAAACAAACGATCTATTAAGCAAATGAGCCTGAGACCTAATATGAGTCTATGAGACTAATAGAATTCTCAAAAGAACAAAAAATATGGCTAAGAAATATCTCAAAAAATTTCCGTTGTTACCAGCAATTAGGGAAATGTAAATCAAAGCAACTTTAAGATTTCATCTTACTTTGCTCAGGATTGTTTTGGTTATACTGGGGTTTTTGTTTTTCCATATGAAGTTGAGAATTTCTCTTTCAAGGTCTATAAAAAAATGTTGGAATTTTGGTGGAGGTTGCATTAAATCCATAGATCGCTTTTGGTGAGATGGCCATTTCCAGTATGGTAACCCTACCTATCTGTGAACATGAGAGATCTTTCCATCTTCTGATGTCTTCCTCAATTTCTTTCTTCAGAGACTTGAAATTCTTGTCATACAGATCTTTCACTTGCTTGGTTAGAGTTACACCAAGATATTTTATATTATTTGTGGCTATTGTAAAGGGTGTTGTTTCCCTAATTTATTTCTACTTATCACTTGTATAAAGGAGGGATACTAATTTCTTTGACTTTGTATCCAGCCACTTTGCTGAAGGTATTTATCAGCTACAGGGGTTCTCTGACAGAATTTTGGGGGTCGCTTATGTATACTATCATACCCACAAATAGCAATACTTCGACTTCTTCTTTTCTAATTTATGTCTCTTTGATCTTCTTTAGTTGTCTTATTACTCTGGATAGAACTTCAAGTGCTATATTAAACAGATAGGAAGAGAATGGGCAGCCTTGTCTTGTTCCTGATTTTTGTGGAATTGCTTTAAGCTTCTCTCCATTTAGTTTGATGTTGGATATTTATTGGTTTGCTGTGTATTGCTTTGATTATGTTTAGGTATGTGGCTTATATCCCTGATCTCTTTAATGCTTTTAACAGGAAGGAGTGTTGGATTTTTTTCAAAGGACTCTTAAACAGTAAAACTTCAGGAGCAATCACCATCCCTGACCTCAAGCTGTACTACAGAGCAATAATGACAAAAACTGCATGGTATTGGTACAGTGACAGGCATGTAGATCAATGGAATAGAAGTGAAGACCCAGAAATGAACCAACACACCAATGGTTACTTGATCTTTGACAAAGAAGCTAAAACCATCCAGTGGAAAAAAAGATAGCATTTTCAACAAGTGGTGTTGGTTCAACTGGTGGTCAGCATGTAGAAGAATGAAAATTGATCCATTCCTATCTCCTTTTACAAAGCTCAAGTCCTAGTGGATCAAGGACCTCCACATAAACCAGATACCCTGAATCTAATAGAAGAGAAAGTGGAGAAGGGCCTCAAACACATGAGCACAGGGGAAAAGTTCCTGAACAGAACACCAATGTCTTATGCTCTAAGATCAAGAATTGACAAATGGGACCTCACAAAATTGAAAAGCTTCTGTTAGGCAAAGGACACTGCCAATAGGACAAAATGACAACCAACAGATTGGGAAAAGATCTTTACCAATCCTACATCTGATAGAGGACTAGTATCCAATATACACAAAGAACTCAAGAAATTAGACTCCAGAGACCCAAATAACCCTATTAAACAATGAAGTACAGAGGCAAGCAAGAATTCTCAACTGAGAAATCTGGAATGGCTGTGAAGCACCTAAAGAAATGTTCAACGTTCTTAGTCTTCAGGGAAATGCAAATCAAAATAACTCTCTGATTCCACCTCACACCAGTTAGAATGGCTAAGATCAAAAACTCAGGAGACAGCAGATGCTGGTGAGGATGTGGAGAAAGAGGAACCCTCCTCCATTGCTGGTGGTATTGCAAGCTGGTAAAACCACTCTGGAAATCAGTCTGGTGGTTCTTCAGAAAATTGAACACAGTACTACCTAGGACACAGCTATACCACTCCTGGGCATATATCCAAAAGATGTTCAAACATATACCAAAGACACACACTCTACTATGTCCATAGCAGCCTTATTTATAATAGCCAGAAGCTGGAAACAACCCAGATGTCCCTCAACACCAGAATGGATACAGAAAATGTGGTACATTTACACAATGGAGTACTACTCAGCTATTAAAAACAATGACTTCATGAAATTCACAGGCAAATGGATAGAACTAGAAAATATCATCCTGAGTAAGGTAACCCAGTCACAAAAGAACACACATGTTATGTACTCAATGATAAGTGGATATTATCCAAAAAGCTCAGAATACCTCCAATACAACTCACAGACCACATGAAGCTCAAGAAAAAGAAAGACCAAAGTGTGGAAGCTTCAGTCCTACTTAAAAGGGGAAACAAAATAATCACAGGAGATAGAGGGTGAGAAAGACTTGGTAGCAAGAGAGAGGGGAAGGGCAAAAGGGGGGCAGGATCAGTTATGGGAGGAGACAGGAGTGATGTACAGAGGGTCAGGAAATTGAACAGAGGTGTGAGCAATGTGAGATGGGGAACTGGCAGTAGCCACCAGAAAGTCCCAGATGCTAGGAAATCAAGAGGCTCCCAGGATCCAACAAGGATGATATTAGCTGAAATACCCAACAAAGGTTAGGGAGAACCTATAAAGACCATATCCGGTGGTTAGGCATGGTCCCCGGTTGAGGTATCTCGCCTCCCACTTATCTCCAAAGTTTTAACCCAGAATTGCTCCTGTCAAAAGGAAATATGGGGACAAAGATTGGAACAGAGAATGAGGTAAAGGCCATCCAGAGACTGACCCACCTGGGAATCCATCCATATGTGGACACCAAAACCAGGTACTATTGCTGATGTTAAGAAGTGCTTACTGACAGGAGCCTAATATAGCTGTCTCCTGAGAGGCTCTGCCAAAACCTGACCAATACAAATGTGAATGCTTGTAGCCAACCATCGGTCTGAGCATGAGGACCCCAGTGGAGAAGTTAGGGGAAGGACTAAAGGAGCTTAAGGGTCTTGCAACCCCATACAAAGAACAACAATATCAACCAACCAGATCCTCCAGAGCTCCAGAGACTAAACCACTAATGAAAGAGTACACATGGCTCCAGCTGAATATGTAGCAGAGGATGGTCGTATCTGGCAGCAGTGGGAAGGGAGGCCCTTAGTTCTGTGGAGGCTTGATATCCCAGTGTAGGGAAATGCAATGAAGGTGATGTGGGAGTGGGTGTGGGTGTGGGAGCACCCTCATAGCAGCAGGGGGGATGAAATGGGGGGGTTGCAGAGGGGAAACCAGGAAAAGGGATAATATTTAAAATGTAAATAAATAAAATATTCAATAAAAATGTATTGGTACAGAAACAGACCCATTGATCAATGGAATCAAATTGAAGACTCAGAAATCCACATACCTATGGACACTTGATTTTTTTTCACAAAGAAGTCAAAACCATACAATAGAAAACTGAAAATATCTTTAACAAATGGTGCTGGTATAACTAGATGTCTACATGTAGAAGAATGAAAATAGATCTATATTTATCACTCTGCCCAAAACTGAAGTCCAAGTGGATCAAGGACCTCGACATAATACTGGATACATTAAATCTCATAGAAGATAAATTAGAAAATACCCTTTGTACTGGCTAGTTTTGTGTGTCAACTTGACACAAGCTGAAGTTATCACAGAGAAAGGAGTTTCAGTTGAGAAAATGCCTCCATGAGATCCAGAGGTAAGGCATTTTCTCAATTAGTGATCAAGGGGGGACAGCCCCTTGTGAGTGGTACCATCTGTGGGCTGGTAGTCTTGGGGTCTATAAGAAAGCAGGCTGAGCAAGCCGGGAGAAGCAAGCCAGTAAGCAGCATTCCTCCTTGGCCTCTGCATCAGCTCCTGCTCCTTGCCCTGCTTGAGTTCCAGTCCTGACTTCCTTTCATGATGAACAGCAGCATGGAAATGTAAGTCAAATAAACCCTTTCCTCCTCAACTTGCTTCTTGGTCATGATGTTTGTGCAGGAATAGAAACCCTGACTAAGACAAATTGGTGCCAGGAGTGGGGTATAAATGTGACAACCTGACCAGGTTTTGGGGAGGACTGTGGAAGGACTTTGGAACTTTGGGCTACTCTGTGGGATGTTGTGTAGGAGTTTGGAAGATAATGTTGAGAACAGTGTAGAAGATGGAGGCCTGACTTGTGAAGTTTCAGAGGGAAGATTAAAGACTCTTTTCAGGGCCATTGCTATTTTGACTGTGAAGATTCTGTGGTTTTAGTTAGTTGGGGCTGAAGGATCAGCTGTGAATTACAAGATGCCAGAACTATTAAAGCAAAATCATTGCTTTGATGGGACTATTGATGCTGGTTGGTTAGAGCTGGGAAATTGGCGGTGATTGAAAGGATACCAGCATCATTGAGATGAAATCTTCTGAGAAGTGTTTTCTGAGAGCACAGAGGCTGTGTTCCAGAGATAGCCAGGGTTGTACCTTGTGCTGTGGCTGGACTTGGTAATTTGTAAGAGTCACTGAGGTGGTATTGGTTTTGAAGGCATGAAGGAGTCATGAAGAGCAGCTGAGGCCTGGGCACTGTAAGAGGCTGTGGAAGGCCATTGGTGAAGGTGCAGCCTCAGTTGCAATCCCAGGAATGAAGGGGTCAGGCAAAGGAGTTGATGCTCGGGCACTCTGAGAAGCCTCGGAAGGCCATTGGTGAAGGTACAGCCTCAGTTGCATTGACAGCCCAGGATTGAAGGGGTCATGCAAAGGAGATGAGGCTTGGCACCATGAAGAGAGCCTATGAGAAGCTGTTTGTAAAGCCTAGTTGCAGCGGAAGACAGCAGTGTTTTGGAGATGCCAGTACCATGAGATGGCCACCAAGAACAGCAGCAGCAGTGGAGTACAGGCATCTGGAGCCATGTGTGCTACAAAGGGCAGAGCTGGAGAAGTGACTCAAGCCCTTGGAGGAATACAGAAGATCGTGAGTGGATCCCAGACATTGGACGGTTGGAATTTGATTTCGCTTTTGATTGTGACTTTGCCCTGATATATATTCCCTCCTGAAGAAAGAAGGTATTTTAGTGGAGCCCACAGTTAAGAGACTTTGAATTTTTAAAGACTTTGAATTTTAAGATATTGGATGTTTAATATGTAAGAATTTTCAAAGACTGTGGGACTTGTAAAGTTACTTAGATCTTGGGGATGAATAAGGAAATAAGGGTCGAGGCTTATTGGTGATGTGTTTGTGTGTCAAGGTGACAAGGGGTCAATTGTACTGGCTAGTTTTGTGTGTCAACTTGACACAAGCTGAAGTTATCACAGAGAAAGGAGTTTTAGTTGAGAAAATGCCTCCATGAGATCCAGAGGTAAGGCATTTTCTCAATTAGTGATTAAGGGGAGAGGGCCCCTTGTGAGTGGTACCATCTGTGGGCTGGTAGTCTTGGGGTCCACAAGAAAGCAGGCTGAGCAAGCCGGGAGAAGCAAGCCAGTAAGCAGCATTCCTCCTTGGCCTCTGCATCAGCTCCTGCTCCTTGCTCTGCTTGATTTCCAGTCCTGACTTCCTTTCATGATGAACAGCAGCATGGAAGTGTAAGCCGAATAAACCCTTTCCTCCCCAACTTGCTTCTTGGTCATGATGTTTGTGCAGGAATAGAAATCCTGACTAAGACACCCTTGAATGTATTGGTACAAGAGACAATTTCCTGAACAGAACACCAGGAGCTCAGGCTCTAAGATCAACAATTGATAAATAGGACCTGATGAAACTGAAAAGTTTCTGTAAGGCAAATAGGACAAAAAGGCAGTTTACAGATTGGGAAAGGTTATTTATCAGCCCTTCATCTGACAAAGGGCTAATATACAAAATTTATAAAGAACTCAAGAAGTGTGTTCATTGAGTTCATTTTGAGACACCAACTACCAAAATAATCCATTTAAAAAATGGGCTACAGGCATCTGTCACTGGGTGCAGACCACCTTGGCTTCCTGGCAACATGTCACAGTTACAGATGAAACTCCTATGCAAGAAGACCAAGATTTGGAATGCCAAGTTGTGGCTGGAGAATCTGAAGCTGCAAGAAGCATGAGACATGAGCCTGTCACAACTTCAAAATGGAGATGAGCCTAAAGAAACAGGAAAACGTGGAAAACCTAAGAAGTCCCTGAAGCACTCTGTGATTGTGGGCTCAGCCAAAGCACATGTGGAGACATGACCGAGGAGCCAGTGGTAAATGCAAAGTTAAAAAGTCACCTTCAAAACTTAACACTTTAACCAACAGGGAAGCATAAGCAACATGTCTCCTGATTCAGAACCAAAAATTAAAAAGAAGAAGAAAAAGGGTGAAATGGCAAATGATGCTGGGTCTGATATTAAAAAAGCAAAAACTGAAGAAATCCTGAGGCTCATGAGGAACCAGAAGATGGTATGAAGAAGTCAAATGACAGTGAGGTGCCCAGCCTTCCCCTAGGTCTGACGTGTGCTTTTGAGGACATTCCATTTGCTTCCTTGTCTAATCTTGTCAGTGAGAACACCCTGAAGGCCATAGGAGAAATGGGCTTCAAGCACATGATGAGATCTAGCATAAAAGTATCAGGCCACTTCTGGAAAGCAGGGATCTTCTGGCAGCTCCAAAAACTGGCAGCAGCAAAACCCGCAGTTTCCTTATCCCTGTGACTGAGCTCATTGTCAAATTGAAGTTCATGCCCAGGAATGGAACAGGAGTCCTGATTCTCTCTCCTACCAGAGAACTGGCCATGCAGACCATGGTGTTCTTAAGGAACTGATGACGCACCATGTTCACACGTATGAGCTGGTCATGGGCTGTAGTAACAGGTCTGCTGATGTGCAGAAGTTCCTCAAGGGGATCAACATCACCATGGCCACACCAGGCCGGCTCCTAGACCACATGCAGAACACACCATGATATATGTACAAGAATCTTCAGTATCTGGTTATTGATGAGGCTGATTGTATCTTGGATGTTGGATTTGAAGAAGAATTAAAGCAAATTATTAAACTTTTGCCATCACGCAGGTAAGCTACACAAACTCGAAAAGTTGAAGACTTGGCAAGAATTTCTCTGAAAAAAGAGCCATTGTATGTTGAGTGTAGTTTTAGATGCATGCTACTGCCTTGCCCAGGAGCTGCTGCTCTACCAGCCCCTACCTGCTCCCTTTTGTTGCATCAAGCTTAGCTCTGGGATTGATAGCAACCAGCAACAACCCAGCTTCCTTTCAAATTCAAGGATGAAAGACATACACTCAGCTTTGTTACCTTAACTTGCCTGCTAAGTGCAGTTACTGGGTGCAAATAACCTCCCGCCTGGAAATGCGTGCCCTTTCTGCCCTAAACTTAGTGGCTTGCTCCAATAAGTTCCCACCAAAAATCTTTGGCAACCTGCCCATAGTGGAACCCACCGACCCTAGCTGCTCCAAAGGTCTTCCATGGTGGTTGTATCCCTTTTCCTCCAGAGCATGGCAGAAAAGCCTCCTCTTCCTTGTGTCTGTCTTTTTCCTCCTGGAACCCGGAAGTCTACCTATCCTTTCTGCCCAGCAATTGGCTCCGGGCCTTCTTTATTGACAAATCAAGAACCAGTTAGGGAATGGAAAGACCCCTGAGCTGGGGAGACCCTCACTCAAGTCTCAGGATGGCGCGACCCCCCAAGAACTCATGAAAGACTGTCCTTGCTGCAATCACACGAGGTTTATTGGGGGGGAACCAGTGCACTGGGGTTGAGCTCGTAACCTATGCAGAGGCAGAGGAATTCGACCCTGAGCAGCTGAAGTCAGGGGTATTTAAAGAAAAAACCATAAAGCAAGGAAATTCTATGCATCATGGGAAGGTATAGTATGTCTTAAGTTCATCACTCCCACGGTTAGCTATTTCCCGAGACAAAAGTTGTAGGTTAGCTATTTCCTGAGACAAAAGGTGTGGATGGTTGCGATAACAACCCTGCTGTTAGCTATTTTCCCGGGACAAAGGATGTATGTTAGTCATTAGGCGGTGAAAATGGCTATATTATCTCTGGCTTTAATTTTGCTAAGGGGGGTCTAACTTCCCTATAATGGGCTCAGGTCTTTCATTACTATACCTTAGTATCAGAACCTCCTCTTAAACCTCACCTTTTCTGTCAAAAAACCCCAAAAACCAAAAAAAAAACCTTTCTCCCAGATATAAATTGAACAGAACCATAATTGTCAATTAGATAAAATACTCTACCATCATTCCTAAGAGTTATGATTCGACCCCTATATTATGTTTAGATTTTAGCCTATAAAGCCACCTGAAGACCATGTCATCCACTCTATAAACACTCTCTCTGTCTTTGTCTCTCTGTCTCTCTGTCTCTCTGTCTCTCTCTCTCTCTCTCTCTCTCTTTGTTAAACAACTTGAGTTTGATTATGAGACTAAAACTAGTCTTCAACCCTATCAGAAATCTGAGAACAATTTAAACATTACCTGGGTATATAGGAAGCACCAAACATAGCTTCTCAAACAACTGTAGAGACAGCAAACTACCTGGACAGCCCCTTATTCCTCAAAACCTGGGAGTATCTGTCTTTGGCCTTCTGGCCAAGAATCATCTATCTTTGTTTAAAACTACATGCAACAGATGGTGTCCACAAGGTAGGCGAGAATGCACTATCATTTTAGGAATTCTCAGATTGATCACACACTTATAGTAATTCAGTCTAGGAAGAGGGCAAAATTGGTTTCTCAGGGAGGAGTAAGTCTCATGGTGGCTCCAGTGTGGGAACTTTAAAGGAAGAATCTCAGGAGAGTCTCAGCTTACAGATGCTGGAATCCCCTGCTGTGAACTGAAGGAAGGCAGAGAGAAGGCTGCTGCCTCCAAGCAGAAAAAGAATAGAAGGGAGATTGAATGAAGAAATGCTTTAGGAAAGAATTAAAGAAGTCTTGCAGGATTACTCAGATTCTTTGAACATGGCCTCCACAGGAATTCTGGGTTCAATATTCCTGACATGACAGATTAGAAGCTTAAGAACTTCCAGTAAACAGGAAGTTTTTAAGCATAGAAAGGATAGATTGAATGGAAAAAATGCTTTAGGGAAGTTTTGAAGAAGTCTTGAAGTATTACTCAAATTCTTTGAACATGGCCTTGACAGGAATTCTGGATTCAATATTCCTGGCACGACAAATTAGAAGCCTGAGAATAGGCTTATACAGTAAACAGAAGGGAATTTAAATGTAGATATTAAAATACTGAGGCATTTGATCTTTAAAAAGTAGATCAAAACCAGGGGATAAGATTCTCCTAGCATATCTCAGACAGTAGGAATTAAATAAAGAGAGAGCCTGGGAATAGGCTCATACTACATTGGTTTAGTTTGCTTTATTTGCTTTGAATTGTTTTAATTATCAAAATGAGTGTGATTTTGAGTTTTGTGGTTATATTATTATTCCTCTGGGAGAGAGGTCAAGCTAAAAGTTTTTTCTGATTACTGGCTCAAGGACATACTATTTTGGGAAAAAGGCTTTGCATTTGTGTTGAAAGGAAAGGAGAATAGGCTCTGGAACCCTTCCAGAGTGTTATGGATCAGATATGACAGGGGAGATCCCCTGAAGAACTAGAAAATTTCAAGAGAATCAAACAGGACAGATATGATTCTTTGTGCCATCCTTCACATGACATGACTAAAGACCTATTATAATTGGTTATTAATAAAATTAACTCATAAAAAACAGCTGTCTTTCACTTGCTCAAATAAAAAGCAGAATTTCATCCCTAACTAATCTGTGCACCCTGCACAATCCATTCAGATCTCAATGGTACTTAAATCTTTTGTGAGATTTATATATTACAGAATGTACAGCTTTGACAAGATTCACCCTCAGAAATACTGCACTGACCTATTTGGACTCCCTGAGTCATGGATTCCAGGTCATCTTGCCTCATTCAACCTTTCAGATGGATCCAGTCAGAACTTCAGTCAAGCCCTGAGCCTTCTAGGCATGCAGAGACTGAATAACAATTGCTGGGGTTGGCTCTCTTAAGGCATAGCCAAATTTTCTAATTTTCCTACCCTTCTCCTCTCCTTTAAAGAATTTTCATTGCTCCTGTTCAACCAGAAGAAGTTATGGAGAGCTGTCAGCCCAATTCCCTGGATTTGGAGGTCTGGTAATGGTTATTTTACAAATTGTAGAAAAGTTGTCATTTAAGGGGTACTTTGGGAGGACATGGGTGGAATTGATTGTGTAACCATAATCTTAATTGGTATAAATCCTTATAATTGATGCAAAGTTGAAGTTATAATTTCTTACCTTGTACAGAATTTATATTGATACAGATTTAAGGTTTTCATTGGTATGAACTTCTTATATTGAAACAAGATTTGGCTACAGAGCAGAGACTGACAGAATGGCCAACTAATAACTGGCCTAACTTGAGACCCACCCCATGGGCAAACACCATTCCCTAACACTATTAATGATACTCTGTTATGCTTGCAGACAGGAGTCTAGCATGGCTGTCTCTGAGAGGCTCCAGCCAGTAGCTGACTCAGACAGATGCAGACATCCAAAACAGTGGATTGAGCTTGGGGACTCTTATCGAAAAATAGGGGGAAGAATTCTGGCCCTAAAGGGGATAGGAATTCCACAGGAAGACCCACAGAATCAACTAATCTGGGACCTTGGAACTCTCAGAGACGGAATCACCAACCAGAGAACATACATGGGTTGGATCTAGGCTCCTGATACATGTGTAGCAGATGGGCAACTTGGTTGTCATGTAGGTCTCAAATAACTGGAGCAAGGGCTGTCCCCAAAGCTGTTTCCTGTATGTGGGATATGTTCTTCTAGCTGGGCTTCCTTATCTGGCCTCAGTGGGAGAGGAAGCACCTAGCCTTGCAGAGACTTGAAGTACCAGGGTGGGGAGACACCCAGGGGTATCCCCACCTGCTCAGAGTAGAAGGGGGCAATGAGAGGAAGTATTATGGGAGGGGGTAACCTGGAGAAGTGCAGTGAGCAGGGTATAACATGAATAAGGAAAAAAAAAAAAGAACTACTTAGGCTAACTTTTGTTTAGTTTCCTCAGTCTATTTTATATACTGAGATTTGAGCCAATGTCCCCTGCTAAGATTTAAATGCTATTACTTTAACATTCATGTAGTTATAATATATCTTCAAATCATTATTTTATACTAAATAGTAATATATGTAAGCAAAACATAAATAAGAATAATCTCACAAAGATAGCATAGGGTAGATAAAACATAAAAACATGAGTGCAGGTCGTATAATTTGGTTTACATATAGTTTAAAGTCAGACAAAATAAATTTATGGCATCCAAAAACAGATGCTGTCTGTTTTGGATGACAGACTAATGACTGGAAGAAATCATGGGAACACTTTTAAGATGTATTTTTCTGTTTAAAAATACAAACTATGATTATTTTGTGAAAGTTTATTAAATTATATTCCTATTGTCTGTATACTATTTTACACACACACACACACACACACACACACACACACACACAAACACATTTATATAGTATACTACAGGCACTTAAAATGATTCAGAATAAGTGGGCCAAAACTGAGATAAATTCTATAATAATACTCATTTTGAATTACTGATGCTAAGTCCTACTACAGAGTAAAGCATTTAGATAAATAGTTTTTTAGTAACCTACGTTCACATATCCACTGTATGTGAACATCTGGCTTTCTCAGAATGAAGATAAATGCATCTTGATTGTGTATGGAAACTTATTAGAGAGAAAGAAAATAGAATACGTAAATACACACACACACACACACACACACAGGTTTATGGGCATCTGTTTATAAGCCTTAGTCAGGGCGGATGTGCCTAATCCTGTAGAGACTTGATGCCCCCGGGGAAGGGGAATGCCCAGGGGGACAGGGATCACCCTCTTAGGAGAGGAGAATGGGGTGAAGAACTCTTGGAGCGGGGATTAGGAGGGGAGGTCAATATTTGGGATGTAAATAAATAAAATAATTAAATTTAAAAAATAAAGAAAACATGCTTCTTGGAAAAAAGTTTTAAGTGTTTTTGATTTCCGGAGTATTAAGGGAAATCTTGGTCTAGCTTAGGTTGTTTGTTAATTCCAAGAAGTCTGTAATATACTTCCTATGAAAATTTCTGACAGCTAATCAGCGCCGGGACAAAGATCCCTCGCCGGAGATCGCAAGACCCAGCAGAGGGCCAAAGACACGCCCCACAGCTCACCAGGTACTGCCCCAAACCCGCGAGATTCAGGGACCGAGGTAGGCGGGCCTAAAAA
>CM052703.1:46442670-46483719 GCA_028551405.1 Uromys caudimaculatus
AGAATACACATCTATTGACCCATGATTTGAACTACATATGAGGCAGAAGAATCACCTCGATGGCCACCAGGGAGAAAAGAGAGGACTTTGGGCCTGAGGGTGCTAGGGGCACCAGTAAAAGGGAATGTCAAGGTGGGAATATGGGAATGGGTGAGCGGGTAGGTGGGAGGAGGAATTCCCTCACAGAGGCGGGGAGGGGGAGGGGACAAGGGGTTTCTAAAGAAAAGGGGAATCATCGGAAATGTAAATAAAATATCAAAAAATAAATAAAAAAAAAAAAAAGAAAATTTCTACTAATTATATGTGGACATATAATAATATAATATAATTATATGTGGTAGTAGAATATGCTTAAAAAGAAATAGTGGGTTTTGTCAAGTGGTTGAATGACAAGAGTGTCTTTCTGTGAACACTGTAACTATTGTATTATACAGAAAACACTATAACTCCTACATATATTGCAAAATAGTCATAAAGCATATTCATGACTCACATAGAAAGAGATTAGCATTCAGGAACTCTTACCAGTGTTCAACTAATTCAAGGAATTTTTACTGAACCTTGAATGAATTAGCCATCTAAGGAGCAAAACTCAAAGCCATATTTCCAGTCTTAAATTATAGAGCAGCCAGAAATCATAGGAAATGAGAAAATACTGACATTTGGAAGACATTGAATTGGAGAGTTTTCTGTCAAAGACAATGTAGTAGAAATAAGTGAGATTACAGTTCATTCCTGTGGATCTCCCCTGCTCACTAGTCTTGTTTAATTCTTCTCATAGTCTGTATTCTGACTTTGACATCTACAGCGCCATACAAATAGAACATTAACACTCTGTAAATTTTGGGTTTAAAAAGCCATTATTTAAGAGTGAATAATATATCCTAGAATGAATAAACAGCATTTTCTAGACATTGTCTAAAAGACTTACAGACTGTGAACTAGAAGGAGAGTGTAGCAGAAGGAAGGAGAGGCTTCTGATATATAAATCTGTGAAATAAAATCCAGTAGAAGCAGATGCACATCAAACAATGATATATTATCCCTCTGGCAGTTAGAAAATGTTGCACATTATCACAATTGAGAGGTAACCCTTTAATTGCATATGCTTAATGAAAATACCACAGTATAATTGTACTTGTTATTCTAAAGAGTTTGAAGCAGAAATGTATTATTGAGAAAAATTATAATCAAGTAATTCTCTATTTCCATGCAGCTTTGGAGGTAAGCATAGCAATCCAGGTTTAAGATAGAAGGTATTTCCTTGTGCAATTTCCATTTTGTTTTATTGAAACACACAGAGAAAAGTATATAAATGCATCTGTTCTAAAGAATTTTAATGATGTGTCAATGTGCGAGTTAACCATTATGAAGCTAAGAAATTGAAACTGAACACATTTGGCCAAAAAAAAATTTTTGATCTTATGCCAAAGATTAACAAAACAACTGACTGAAACTGCTGGAAGGGGGTGTAGGAAAAGGAGAACCTTCATTCATTGTTGGTAGAATTGTAAACTGCTCCAACCACTAGGGAAACCAGTATGGAAAATTCTCAAAAAAGATAAAAATATATCTATTATATGATCTTGCTATACTATTGGCATACATCCAAAAGCTTGACATCCTGATCCACAGGTGCTTACTCACCAGTGTCCACTGTTTTTCTATGCACAATAGCTAGGAAACCACCTAAATAGCCTTCAACTGAAGAATGAATAATGAAAATGCAGTACGCATACACTATGGAATACTATTCAGATGTAAACATAAAATGAAATCATGAAATTTGAAGTAAATAGATGGAACTAGATAAAAATAAGAAAAAAATGCAGACCCAGACATGTGTTCTCTCTCACTAAAGGCTTCTAGCTCCATATTTCCAGATATAAGTGTAGTCCTCCTGCCTCACTCAGCAAACTTCTGTTTGCAACAAACAAGCGCATTACAGACAGCCACAACCAATCAATATGCAGAGTTGTGTGCTCCAATCCAAGTGGATGCATATACAAAATAACCTCCACAACTAAAGCTTAGGGAAATTGTGGAAGAGAGGGTGAAGAGCCAGAGGGTCATGGATTTTGCTGTGAGATTGTGTCTCCTAGACATGTCAGAAGCTTCACCTATAAAGTCTTACCAGTATGACTGCATAAACATGAGCTAAACAAAGACAACAGCAATAAACATGTCAACATTATGGGGAAAGACTACAAAGCCAACCCTAACATGAAGAAGAACTACAGGCAACTAGGGAATTCTGAACAGGGGGGAAATAGTCATCCTTAGGAAAGAAGACACCAAATGGTTATCCAATACCAAACGATCAACCATGAAAACATACATATAAGTAACATTATACAGACTGAACAGGTTATATTTAGGAATATATATGTTATATTCTCATATATATATATATATATAACAACAATTAATTTAAAAAGAGGTCATGGATTTGAAAGAGATAAAGAGAGGTATATTGGAGGGAAGGGAGAAATGTTGTAATTATATTATAATCTCAAAAAGAAAAGAAAAATGATATCAATAAAGATTGATGATATAGATAGAAATATGATATAGATAAATATAGCTATATGTATAGATAGATAGAAATAGATGGTAGATAGGAAGATAGACAGACAGACAGACAGATAGATAGATAGATAGATAGATAGATAGATAGATAGATAGATAACTTTCCATCCAACAATCACCACCAGGAACCAAAATAATGTAGATTTATTGGCTTGTAGCCCCATGCAACAAGAGACACCAGAAGAACCAAGAGATATCTAATCTAACAAAATAAGTTACAACCTTAATTTAGAGTTTGAAGAATGAATGTTAGGTAAACTATAAATGTAATCCATTTCAACTGGCTTAAAGTTAATTAGAAAACTATGAACTTTAAATACATTGAATCCTAAAATCCCTTCGTCACCTCCAGATGGGTTGAACAGAGTATGGTGGCTCCTATCCCAGTTGTTTCTACTTCAGAGGCAAGATAAATTTCCTTCTTTTTGAACTGCAAACAAAAGTTTAAATCCTTGGATAATGCCTTTGTCCTTTTGTTCTCAGTAAGGAAAGAATTGTCCATGAAATAAAAGTTCTGTGCAGGTTGCCTTCTAGTCACTTGCCTTGAGTGACTAATTGAAGGTCGACCCTGACAAGCTGGAAAATAAACCTCTTGCTTTTGCATCAAAAAAAAATGTTCTGTGCATAAATATTTCATGAAGATTCATGTTCTCATATATAATGTTTGAATAGACATGGGACAAGCCATTTTTAAAGTTTTGTTGTTATTTAGTTATGTATACTGTGATCACTTAAAAAAAAAACAGACACGGAGACTTGGTGTTATTGTTTTATTTAAAGAAAATAAGTTGTTGGCATAAAGTCAATTAACTACCACATAAGGCACACAAATATGCCTCTACTTTATTGGACAAATATTAAAGACAGGCAACAATCTGAAGATGAGAAAGAGACAGAAGGGGTTAATATACAAGATAAAGGTTTTACAGAGACAACACCCCTGGCATTATTCTGTGGTATATCAAATAAGTTTCTTGAGGCTAACATAAAGCTTTGATGCTTTCTTATGTGAATCTCTGTCTGCTTAAAACAGGACGGGTACTTTCCATAACGTAAAAGAGAAGGAACCTTAGCTGCAAAATAGCCTTTGCTTCATTGTCTAGCAAAATATACAACCTAAGTAGAGATTTCAGATATTAGTAAAATCTGTAATATATGAGAAACATGATGAAATACTGTACAGGGAACTCCTTCCCTCCTCTTCTACATGTAATGACAAGGACAGAGTGCTACACAGAAGTGGAACACTGCCTGTGATGGGAAGGCTGCATGGACCAGCTTCCCAACTCCCATTCAGTTTCTTAGGCTCTAACATAAAAATAAAAAGATTTTATTTCAGCATGTGAGTATCTCTAGCCAAATCTTCCTTTAGAGGTCACAAAGACTCGCTGATATGTTACAAAACCACAATCTTTTTTGTTTCTTAGTAGGGGAGAAGGCAGGAGAGAAGCCCAGAGGGCCAAGAGAATGAATGGAAATAGGCAGCCTCAGGTTTGGGGGAGATTGGGGGATCCTCTAGAAAGTACCAGAGACCCTGGAGGTGAGAAATTCTCAGGGCTCAATGGGGGTGACCTTAGCCAAAATGCCCAGCATTGGGAAGAGGGCACATAAAGAGTTCACCTGCAGTAGATAGACAGGGCCTCATTATTTCCAGCCTTCCTGTCCCCACTCCAAGTCCTCTCTTGTCCCTCCCAAACCTTCTCAAATTATGACCCCTTCTTCTTTAATTGTTGTGATACACACACATGCATTATATATACACAATGTATGTAATGTATATATATTTATTTATATACATATATGTTTTGCAGAGTCCATAATGAGGGTTACACACTTAGATCTGGCAGTTCAAGTCAGGTACTAGTGTAGTTGAATTTCTTCTTGAGCCTGAAGGAGAGTAATGTTATAGATGTCTTCAATTTTCACCAGCACACTCTTTGTGCATGATACTTTTTATTCCTGATTTGATTTTCTACATCAGAGTATATTATTTACTAATTCATATGTATATTATAATTAAAATATAATTATATTATTTTTCCTCTTCCCTTTTCTCTCCCCAACCTATTCCATGTCCCCTCTCTTCAATCTTTCTGCCCCTCCTCACTCTCTCTGATTCACAGTATCTTTTTCTTTGATTATTATTTTTGTAATAATATATCATAAATATATAAACACAATGTGTCAAGTCCATTCAGGACTGCTTGCATGTATGTGATTTCAGGGCTGACCACTTAGCACTGACTAGCCAATTAGGGGCTCATCCCTGGGGAAAACTAATTCTCCATCTCTTGGCAGTCATCAGTTGCTGCCAAGAGCTTTTTTGTGGGTAGTGGCTTGTGTGCCCCTTTTGGATCCATGCAGGTCTTTATCAGGCAATCACAGTTTCTCTGAGCTCATGATTGGAACAGCCCTGTCATGCCTAGAAGCCTCTATTTTGCCTCAGTTCTCCCAGATTTCTGGCTCTTACAGTCTCCTATTACTACTTTCACAATGTTTTCTGAGCTGTGGTGGGAGGGAGTGTGATACAGATGTTCCATTTATGGCTGAATGACCAATGGCACTTTGACCAATTGTAAGTTTCCCTATTAATCACCATCCACTGAACAAAGATGGGGAGAGGGTAACAGAATAGATGTGATAGGAAATCAGAATGTGAGCTATTGCTGGGGGGAGAAGAGGGCTTGGCAGAGGGTCAGGGAACAGGGGAAGAGAGTGGAGAGAAAGATAAATAAGAATATGTATGCAAGTGCCACAACAAAGCCCACTACTTTGTATGCTAATTTTTAAAATGTGTAAATAAACTTTTGAGAGGCAATATGTTACAGTCAGAGCACTAGTTATTTTACCTGTGTACTACCAATTATGACTACAGGTCGGTGAGCTCAGCTGTATTCTTAGTCATTCCCTAAAGAGAGGCATGAAGCACAGAGGAATTTTGTTGTATATTTCTGTGTTTTTCAGATGTACAAGTGATAAAGATGAGATTCTCCAGAAGAAAGCTCATGGTGTGATGTGCCGATACCCCCATTCTTTACTATTTTGTTATACTTCCTAGCCTTAGAACTTAGACTATTTTCTCTAACATCACAGGTGAATGGAAAGTAGTTAGCATGCAGGTGCAATACTTCTAACTTAATTTTGTTCTACAACCAAAAATAAAACACACTTAATGCATATCTAATAAATATGCATAGTCATATATTGACGTACATGGCATAGATAGCAATTTAATTGGGTATCATCCTGATTAGAAAGGAGAGGGAGATAAAAATAGGTTGAATCTTACCTACATGTACTGAAATACACTCACTTGGACAGAGGCAAACACTGACTTTGCTATTCTGTGCTACATTTTTTTTATATCATACAAAAGAAGTATGACAAAAAGGAGAAGTAAAAGTCATGTTTCTGTACTTCTCAAAGGAAAAAAATACATCTCCAAATTTGTTATTAAAAAAAAACAACCCTTAAGTTAGACAAACAGAAAGAGCATTAGACAAAATGTGTGGGTGTGGTCCCTGTGAAAAATACCCTGTGATTCAAACCATTTCATGTGTTTACTTTAAAATCTTCTTTGCTTATTTAAAACACTTTTAGAATGTCATAAGGATGAATAAAAACATGTTGAAGTGTTATTTAGCTAGTAAATGGATGGTTTATTTATTACATTCTGCTACTCTTAGGGAGATCCAGTGGAATAATCTGCCAACTTCCTGGTGAAACATGAGAATGTCGTTTGAATCACACACACACACACACACACGCACACACACACACACACAGAGTCATGTATGCATACACAGACATCAGATTTGAATCCTTGTGCTTTCCCATTTGTGGTTCTTGAAAAATAATCAGTGCATATTTTCTGGAACATTTTTCTCTTGGTGTTCTGGTGGCATCAATCCACTTTGAAGTGATACAGGATATGCTGTCTCTGCCTTGGGAGGATTTGATGGCATAATTATCACAACCTGTAAAGTTAATCAGATATTGTTGCATCATTCACAGATCCTAAGGGATACCTTCTCTTACCCACATATTATCACCATTACCAATGTTCACCCTGTCACTACAGGTATGAATCTCACATCAATCATAGGTATTTCTCAGGCATCCTTTGATCAGACTATACCTAGGACACACAGTGAGTTGTAGAATTTTCCCATTAGAAGCTTCTGGCTGTTGTTGAGTCTTAAGAGTAGAACAATCTAATGTGTGGATGAAAATACCATGTGCTCTAGGCTCTTCCCTACTTTCTTCTCTATAAGTTTGAGTGTATCTGGTTTTATATGGAGGTCCTTGATCCACTTGGACTTGAGCTTTGTACAAGGAGATAATAATGGGTCGATTTGCATTCTTCTACATGCTGACCTCCAGTTGTTAAAAGTGCTGTCTTTTTTCCACTGGATGGTTTTAGCTCCTTTGTCAAATATCAAGTGACCATAGGTGTGTAGGTTCATTTCTGGGTCTTCAATCCTATTCTACTGATCTACCTGCCTGTCTCTGTACTGATAGAATATAGTTTTTCATCACTATTGCTTTGTAATACAGCTTGGGGTCAGGGATGGTGATCCCCCCAGAAGTTCTTTTGTTGTTGAAAATAGTTTTTGCTATCCTGGGTTTTTTTGTTTTTCCAAATAAATTTACAAATTGCTCCTTCTAACTCTATGAAGAATTGAGTTGGAATTTTGATGGGGATTGCATTGAATCTTACCGGTGACTTTGCTTAAAATGATATTCTATACAAAATACAGAGCTCTTTTCCCAATGTAATTTCCTAGAGTGATGGCAGCAACATATACAAATCATAACGTGGTTGTCATACATAAAGGACTATGATGGCCAGACTGGTCCAGAGTGGCAGGAAGCATGCTGAAAGAATGGAGAAGCCTTGTCCTTGTTCTACAAAGCCATGTGCATGTAGTTTGATAGGAATGGTTGAGATTCCAGAGAATATGAGACTGTCATTATATGTTACATGTCATTACATGTCTAGACTCAGAGAGATTGGGGAGATCAGCTTTACTACTATTATAGAATTCATAAGAAGTACAGACTTCCATATAGTGAGTAAAGGGACTCTAGCCAGCTCCAGCATAGCAAACATGGCTCTGGCAGGCTTTGCCCATCTTCCCCATTCTCACTGTATTGTTTAAAAACTGTGAGATTACATTTCTAAAGCTAGCCACCATGGCCCACTCCCTTATTTGGTTACTTCTTCCTCCTAAGACTGACTACCAAGGTCCAGCTATTAAAGTATTGAAGTCCAGCAATCAAAAGCCTCCTTTGGCTCACCCAATTTTCATGCCCAATTAAATTAAACACTTCAGCCTAACATGGGGTTTCCATCTTTAATTTTATAAACTGCCATTTTCCCATGGGTTATATCTGTCTTGTCTGACCAGAGGGAGTTCTTTGCCTCCTCCCGCAAGATCCCTTACCTCTCTCCATTGTTCCCTTCCCCTTTGCTCTTGTCCTCTATCTCCTGTCTTTGTCTATTATTCACTGTCTCTTGTCTCTCTGGGACAAATAAATCTCCTTTTGTGCTGAGGGCTGGGTCTTGGGGTATCCAGAGACAATACATATCCTTTCAGTAAATACTAAGGTCTGAAGGGTATGAAGGAATTTGACTATCCCAAAATGTTTCATCACTCAGTGAAATCACAAAAACTTCAAAAATACCCAAGAAACTGAAAAGTCTAGGGCCTTAAATTTCAAATCCATTATAGGCTTTGTTATGACCTAGTCTAATGTTCATCTTTAGGTTGAGCCTGTGGGCATAGAAATGTGATGTTTCCTGGAAGTACTCAGAAAAGGATGAAAGGATATAGATGTTCACCCACTGAGCTCATCATTTTATTATCAGTTAATTATTGGCTGTGAGTCCTGTCCATCCCTGGGCTTGAGGACAATGAGACTACTGAGAAGCTATGAGGTTAACCTCTAACTTGTTCTAGAGTCCTCAGTACTTAAAGAACAGAATAGTCTTACTCTTGCTCTTGCCTACTTCTCTGTCTCTTCTCCCATTCCCCACTTTGTGAGATCATCTTTCTCATCAGCAGCCAGAAGGATCTCCTAAAAGTCTTAGGTTAAGACAATGCCCAGGTGGGTAGCTCAGTGACAGAGAAGTCTTATCCCCAATGTTTCTTCAGTAACTAGGGAAGGCTGCTATGATTTAAAAATAGTAGGGTAAATTCGGCACCCTTTGTGGACTTCTAAGATATGAATTGTTCTCTGGTCTGTACTCTAATGGAACATCACTTACAATATGATGGTAAACTGTACTATTTTGATTATAATAAACACAGTGACCCTCTTGTAATTCTCCCCCTTGAGTATGAATGAGACCTGTGAATAGAACTGAATATCATTCCTGTGAGTAGGCCACAGATCAGTTGACTTTGACTCAATTAACAATGACAATATTCTAACAAATCTTTTCAAGTTGTGTGAAACTAAAAGAACTCAAGACATTGGTTCCTTTGGTATCTTCAAAGAAGTGCACTGTCATAATTCCTATACTACAGAGGATATGAATTTTGCTACATGACTATATAAGAGAATTCAAAGCATCAGAGGATCCCACAGACCATTAAACTGCATAAATATAATCTTGTGAGTCTCTGAGAAGAAAACTCAGGTAAATAACAAGCTGTGCCCATACTTCACCCATTGGAACTGAGAGCGGATTAGTGAGAATTAGGTTATGCTTCTTTGTGTGATTTATTATAGAGTGACAGAAAACATGAAGAGACATGTTCAAATTAAAGTGAAAACTTACCCCACCAGGGTTACAACACATCACCCTGCATCCAAAGGCAGAGAGGGATATTCCTATGCAGAATTCCAGCACACTTAAAATGACGACCACAATATCCAGACCCTGTCAACAATTCATAACACAGGCATGTGAGGAGTGGGAATCACATGTTCTAAACATTTCTACACTGAAAGAGGTGGAGGCATGGCCCAAGAGTCTAGGAACATGGATTCTGGCACAGCCTTATTCTTAGCCAGTTCTTGGCTTTCTAAGTGGCTCATATTCTACCACTTCTTGAAGCACATGTATTAGTTTAAACCCTATGAAACTGTGACCTCTCTAGGCCACCTGTAATTTATTCTTGCTAATTTCATGTGGTACAGTTCAGTTTTTCACACAATAAGATCTCTACCTGCTCTTTCTTACAAAGAACTCACTTTATCTGACTTCTCTGTTTATAATCACTTGTTTCACAATGTATCTTTTTCTCCCAAGAGGATGAAAGCTTTTTGAATTAAGAAAGCTGATTTTTTTAACTCTCCGAATATTAACCCTGAGATCTTGTGTAAATTATCTATTTTAGAGCCTTGGGGATAGTTTAGCAGATAAAATGTTTTCTGTGCAAGCACTAGGACCAGAGGTCAGACCTCTAGCATCTGCATAAATTTCAGGTAGTCCTGATGGCACACATTCAATCTCCAAATGTAGACAGGGGACAAGAAGAATCCCTTGGAACAAGAAAAATAGCTAGACAAGCTCAATCTTGAGAGTTGTGGGTTAAAATGAGAGACCCTACCTTAAAGTAGAGAGCAATCAAGAAAGATGTTGGCCTACACACACACACACACACACACGAGAGAGAGAGAAAGAGAGGGAGAGAGAGAGAAACAGACAGAAACACATATGCATACATGTATTGGCACAGACACTCAATAGAACATGCACATATATTTTCATGCACACCACACACACACAAACAAAACATGCAACAAAAAATGTGTGTGCTTCAAGGTTGTAGAATGATGCCACTGGTGCCCAGGTAGGAATATACTCGGCACTTCAAGCTTAATGAGGCCCTTCCTTATGGAGGTCCTCTGGCATAAGATGAAGCAGCACAGATACAAAAAAGAGATCCACACAACTCAGAAGACTTTATGACCTTAACAAGAAGGTGGCTGGTTGACATGAATGAAGAAAGCATCTGCAGAGCTTACAGCAAATCAGGGCTATTTTAAGCATGAAGTATTGTGTGAGTTCACAGGCACCATGACGAAGAAAGTCATCCTACACAGCTGTCAGTCCCAGAGTTGTGTTCCTACCATCGCATCCTGGATGTCTACAAGCTATCAAACAGATCTTCAGAAATAGCAAGCTAGATTCTTCATCAGAATAAATACATAGAATAGGTAAGTTATAGGCAGGAAATTCCAGAACGTATCTTTGCCAGTTTCTTAGTGGCTTTGGAAAATAGCTCCATTCACTAAACATTTGTATCTCATTTTAGGTGAGTGGCTAGAGATTGAATCACTTACTATAAAGACTTTTTAAATGTTCTAGAAGGTAATTAGTTATCAGTATCCATTAGGCAATTGTTTTGGTGTAAATAAATAGGGTTCAAGATTTTAACTTAAAATAAAGACAATGCAGTTTATTCTGCATAAGGAATGAGGATGTTGATTCCCTATATTTATCTGAATTTTTCTCTCTTTTGATCTCATTGTATACAAGAGTGTGAGTGTGAGATGTGACTCTCATTCCTAAATAAAGGATTAATCTATTTCTTGATGGTTTCTAACTTCTAAAGGTGATTCTAGAATTGAGGAGTATTACTCCTGGTTTTCTCTGAGTCAGTTTGCCCAGTGTGCTTCAACCGTAACTCCATGAAAACTGAAACTACGCACCATTAAAATGGACAAGGTCATGAGACAGCTTTCTGATGAATTTCTATATGAACAGTAATATATATGTAAAGAATAAATGCTTGGGCTCAGTGAGCTGATTATGATCCCCAAGAAGGCAAACACGGAGCTGGTAATGTTCAAGCCTAGACTGCTTCGAACCTAGAAAGGAATGAAACTGATTAATCCAATATCCACAAGTCTATCTCTACATATCAGTTTAAACTCTTCAATTCTTTCCTTGCATATTTCATGTTCATTATTTTGATTAATTCAAAGGTTTCCTAATTTGTCTCTACCATTATTTCCAATTTAAATCTCTTGTTAAAATAAAAACGTGAATGGAATTTCTATAATTACATCTTTCAGATTATCCCTACAGACACATGAAGCTGAAGTGAAAATTTGGGGGCTTTTTGGAGACTCAGTTGTGTCATGTGATTTATTTTTAAACTGTCATATGAGAGGATGTTTTGGTTGAAGCAGACACATGGAAGGATGTTTCGGGGAGAACAGACATGTGGTGTTTTTTTGAAAGCTGTCTAAAAAAGGGGCCCATAATGTTTTGCTAGAGCGGATGCTTGAGAGAATACATAATGTTTGAAAGGGTGTAAATATAACCCAACAGACAGTGGACGATGCTGTGTGGTATCGATTTGTCTTGTCATTCTATGTTGGTCTTTGTTGATGCTGGTCTTTGCTGACAATGCTGTATTGTGTTGGTTTGTCTTATTAGTTTTTGTTGATTATCATTTTTTGTGACTTTAAAAAATATAAGCCTACATGAAGCATAATCCAAATTTCTCCTAGAGGGGATTTCAAAATGACTATACTTTAAAAATAAGTTTATTTATTTAATTTTGGATGTGTGTGCCCGTAGAGCTCAAAGAATTGTTGGAACTAGCTCTCTGCTCCCACCATGTTGAAGGTAGGATGTCTTCTTTTTTATTTCTGAAGCTGCACAGCTCAGCTAGCCACCTATGTATCCTGAGGCTCCAACTCAGGTTGTCATGGCAATCACCTTTACCTCTGAGCCATCTTCCTGGGCTGTCTATTATACATCTGCTGCACATCTCTGTCTCTTACTATTCTCTGCTACAAGATTCCCTGACCTCTTCTGCTTGGATAAATGCCCGGGCCTCTCATGGCCCTGCATATTTTGCACATTTCCTTCTCTGCTGTTTAATTCTTTCAATTCTCGTCTAGTATTGAAAGTGTATCCACTTTTTATAAGAAACAAAACTTCTCAGAAAAGTGTGAGGGGTTTGGTATGTGGCTTGGTAGGTATGGAGTAGTAATCATAAATGAGGAACAAGCTAGGGGCAAAGATTTAGAAATGTTTTGCTAATTTTACTCTAGAGTTTGATGTTTCTCTTTTGAGTAAGGAGAATGCAAATGTGGTCAAGTTTATGGAGATCCTCGTTTGGGGTCTTTTTCTTGACTTTGTGACAGATATCCTGGCATGTTATATTTTTAATTTGTCTCTTTCTGAGAAATAACTC
Organism: Uromys caudimaculatus; assembly: GCA_028551405.1. Lineage (NCBI taxonomy): Eukaryota > Metazoa > Chordata > Mammalia > Rodentia > Muridae > Uromys > Uromys caudimaculatus. The sequence continues at coordinate 46,455,426 of CM052703.1, forward strand.
ATTGTGAACTTCTTTTGTTGAATATTCAAAATCTGGAAACACACTCTGATCAATTAGTCAATAAATGTTATGTCATTCAAATGTTTAATGTCATGGTCATGGGTGTGATCAGTAAACTTCAACGTTTCAGCATTCTTGACTTTTCTTCTGAATTCTCCACATCTGTAACAAGATTCTCTCTGAAAATTGCTGTGACACAATATGTCAGGATTTAGCCACTTTTTTTGGCTAAAAGTTTTAACAGGAAGATTGCTCTAGGTGAAATGTAAAGTCACCCTTTGTTCCTTAGATGTTAAGAAATATTGCTTTTTCACATCCTGCCAGAACAGATACTTTGATTATAACCCTGCTCTTTTGATATCAAAATAACACTAAAAAAACTCACCAAACCTTTTGTAGTTCTTCTTCCTGCTGCAATTGAAAATGATCCTGAAATAATAAACTAGAAATAAGAGGAGAAATCTAGGTTAAAATTATATAATATTATTGGAATTATATATATATATATATATATATATATATATTATTGGAAATTATAATATGTTAAAACCTACTCCTAAATTTGATATATAGTTAAAACAGACTATCTTAAAATAACCACAAAAGTAAGGGAAGTTTCTCTTCTTTCCTAGAAAACAGAAGAATTCTACCAGACAGTTCTCTGGTATAATTCATCAATATTTTCAATTCTTTGACAATTTCATGCATATATGTATATATGTATATAAATGATGGTCATTTTACCTCCACACTCCATTATCTATTACCCTTTATCATTCTCCTGCTTCCACTGAAGCTCTTTGTTTCAGTCATTTTAAATATAAACACACATACACACACACACACACACACACACACACACACACACACACACACACACCAGTAATACTAGTAAGACTGTTTGAAAGCCCTGAGACATAAATTTCTAAATTTCTAAATTTCTAAATTTCTAAAAGTGAGTTACTATTTACATGGCAGCAAAATTTAAGGATTTATTAAAACAAAGAACTTAAATATTATTATCATTTAAAATAGTTACTATAATCCACTTGGCCTGGTCAGTCACCTGAGAAGTAAACCTCTCAAGAATTTGGACTTATTTTAAACCATGCTGAAGAGATATAAGAAATAGTTATCCTTTGGATAACATCCTGTGTTTTTCCTCCCCAGAATTCTGGCCCTCCAGGTGCAGTTCCTAGAGGCCACCATGTACTTCAACTAGTCTGTCCACTTCTCCAAGTCCTTGCTTAGAAAAGACTTAACTTCTGTTTTTATTTCTTCTTTGTCTCCTTTGTGCTTGCTGGCCAGAGCCAAAGCACAGTTTTTATTTAGCACTTTGGGCTTCCTTGCTTTTTCTCTAAAACATCTCTGCCACCATGTGGCTGCGTAGCATTACATGAATGACATCGATGCCAACTTAACTCAGGTAGTAAGGATTCTTATTTCCTCCTCCACTCTTCTCAGAGCAACTACTGGGATCCTCAACATGCCTTTCCTGGAGTTTTACTTCTGACCTGATAAAATTATCCTTGAGTTAAAAAAAATAAGATAAAATAATTACTAACTTGTATAAAGAAAAGATGGCAGAGGGAAAATAAACTGTTTTGGGGGTGATGACTAGTTATATTTGGGGGTTCACTGAGTTCTTTCAGCTAGGAGAGTGTTTTCATTTTACCTGAAATGGCTAGTGTCAGCACATTTAGACTCACCTACTTTCACAGGTCTCCTATATAGGTTTCTAAGGTTGCTTTTGTATGCTAAGTATTAAATGAAAATATACAAAAGCAAAATAATGGATATTTTAGATGATGTATCAAGCAACATAACTATTTGGGAAAGATGTTTGAATGTAATGGTTAAAATAACAATTCTTTAGATATTAATATAATTTATAGTACCAACATATAAAACTGTCACTTAAACCTAGCAACTAAGTGACTAAGCATTCAGTATGGAACAGAATATTCAATTCATTTTGTTCATTCTCCTGTGAGCTTCACAGAAGGATGACGGGTAAACTACAGGTGTGAATCATAACTGGTACAACTTAATGATAGTAAATGCTTCACCCTTGTTAATAATTGCCTTCAAAATATATAGAGAAAACACCTATGAGAAATGAGATATGTTAACAAGTCAGATTGCTCTACCAGCAACACTCATTGAGTAGTTTGCACACTAAATTAAACAACACTGGAAATGATAAGTCACTGGCCTTCATCTTGTGGAGGAATTAATGTTGACAATGTCCAATTTATTCTGATCTGAGTTCACGGTTACATAGTAAATGCAATATATCTTCATTGATACATATTAAAATTTTAAACTACCCATGACATTTTATATTACCATTGCTATGTTATATACAAGTCAAAGACATTTTTAAGACATTTTTTTCAAAGGGGAGAATTCCATGGGATATTGGCCAAGGAGCCCACAGAAGCTTGCAAAAACAATTCAGGCTACTGTTATTGTTCCTGGATACAGGCCAAAAAGTAAGAGCCTATTGTTAAAGATACCAAGAGAAAGCCAGACTGATTAAGTCAGGTGGGAGAGGAGTTTGAGCCAGAACAGCTGGGTTGAACCGGTTCAGAAAGAACTAGAAAGGGTGAGTTTATTCAGCATAAGTCTCAAAGGCTGAAAACTTTCTAGGCTTAGGTTAGATAGTATGGAGGCTGGAAGTTTCCAGGACTAGGCCTGGGTTAGCAGACAGATGCAGTGAGCCTCCCAGACAGCAATGTACAATAGGAAAATAGAAGTTGCTTTTACATCTAACTGAGGAACAGATAAATTGATGAATTAGGGAAAGATTTGAATGAGACAGAGTGAGGATATGCCCAACATGAGAGAGAGAGAGAGAGAGAGAGAGAGAGAGAGAGAGAGAGAGAGAGAGAGAGAGAGAGAGGGACTACTCAAGAGCAACACAGAGAGCTGGACAGACAGTACAGTGGAATACAGTACAGGAATACACAAACAGTACAGTGGAGGACAGTACAGTTCAAGAATACAGTAGAAGTTGTGGAGACAAAACAGAAGAGTTTGGGAATATTGTACAGTTTGGTGCAGTTGAGTTCATGAAGTTCGGTTTGTAGAGTTTAGAGGCATTTTTTCCAAGCAGAGCAATTCAGTGAGAAGTGGAGAGAAGCCAGTTTGAATCATTTAGCTTGGAAAGGAGTTTTAGGTTAGTAGATGGAGTCTGGAAGCTGCTTCAAGATCTGGGCTTGCAGAAGATTGGATTGTACAGAGTCTAGAAGATTGAAGCCTAGGCGTAAGGATAGCTAGAACAGAGAAATGCTCTGGGCTCAGCCCAAGCTATGTATTCACACAGTTTGGGCACTGCTCTCATCTTATCCCTTCCTCTGAGGAAATAAAAACAACATTTACAAGAGAGGAGATAAAAGCACAGTGTACTATATACAAATATTTTATTGCCTATTTAAAAAATAATTTAAAATGAGATAAGAGCCCTCATAAATAAATTAGTAAATAGATTAATTAATTAATTAAAAATCTTAAGAATTATAAGATATGCAACTCACCATTAGGGACCCCCAAATTGGGTATCCTATGTATACTGATATAGGGAGCATTTCACTGGATGGCACAGAAGTACTTATCATCATGATTCCTATGCTGAAGTTCATGATGGCAATCACAATCTGCACAATCTAGAGATGACAGTAAAAAATTAAGAACAGATCATTTACCATAAAAAGTGTGCCCATGTCATCACTTACAGAACCACTAAGGAACTCTCATTCTCCATTGTTGATACACTAAGATGAAGTTATGGATAATCTTCTCTTGTTTTGGGGTTTGTTGTTGCTTGTTGTTGCTGTCCATATAGGTATGGATATAATAACTTATCAAAATTGCCCTAAAGAAAGTCTATCATTATGCTAATAATTTTACAGTTAGAAATAATATTCCAAAACCTGCTCAAAGATACATTTTCTGATACTCAAGATGCTACTTCAAATCTGCCCTCCTTAGTCAAGTGTTCAGACAAAAGTGACCCAGAAGTAGATACTTACTCTAAGAAGTAACTTGAAGGAACATAATTAGACATTGAGTGAAAAGAATAAAGGAGAGTAAATAGAGCATTGTCTTGGAATCTGGGATCTGAAGACTGAGAAGTATAAATAAAGTACCCTGGGAAATGGGAGAATCTATGACTGGAGACATGGCTCAGCAGTTAAGTGTACATAACTGCCCTTGCAGAAGCCCAGAGTACTGTTCCCAGCACCCACATCTGAAGACTCATAACTTCCAATAACTCTGAGAATCTGATGATCTCTTCTGGATCCCATGACCAGCTCAACACACACACACACACACACACACACACACACACACACACACACACACCACTCATGTGCACACACACAAATAAATCTGTGTTTAGAATACAGTTATTACAGTCTAACTACACTAGAATAGATACAAAATGAATAAAAATTGTAAAACTTCTCACTTTTGTACACTAATTTAACAAAACTCAAATTCCAGTAATTTATGTTATAGTTCTCTAGAACTTGACACTTAGCCTGGGCTTCTACATCATGAGTTCCAAGCCAGCATAGGGTACATAGACGTTGTGGAGCCACAGGAACACTCATCACTGTTTGAAATACTCAAGATGGCACAGTTCCATGTATCAGGCATCAGCTTTGAAAACGAAATACAGTTTTGTAAAATGTTAGGGTTCAGATTGTTGCATAGAGGTTCAGCCACAGGAAACTTAGTCCCCAGAGTGGCAATGTTGAGGTAGTAAAAACCTTAAAAGGCAAGTGTGCTGGGTAGATTTATGTCAACTTGACACAGACAATATAGTCATCCAAGAGGCAGAAACCCCGGCTTAGGAAATGCCTCTATAAGATCAGGCTGTAGGTAAGCCTGTAGAACATTTACTTAATTAGTGATCAACGGGGGAAGGCCCAGACCATTGTGAGTGGTGCCATCCCTTGGATGGTGGTTCTAGCTCCTATAAAAAGCAGGTTGAGAAAGCCATGGAAAGCAAGCCAGTAAGCAGCACCCCTCCATGGCCTAAGCATCAGCTCCTGACTGCAGGTTCCTGTTCTGTTTGAGTTCCTTTCCTGTCTTCCTTCAATGATGGATTACAATGTAGATATGTAGACTCCCAAACTTACTTTTTGGTCATAGTGTTCTGTTGCAGCAATAGAAGCCCTGACTAAGAAAGATCAAGGAAGATATTAGTTCTAGAATTATGGATTGAATATGAAAGTTTCACACAGACTCATTGTTGACTGCCTCAATCACCAGGTAAGGGTGCTATTTTGGAAAGTTCTGGAAATTTTACAGGAGAGGTTTAATTGGAAGAAGTAGATCAGCCACTGAGGATGCATTCAAGTGTTTAAGGGTAGATATTTTTTGTCCTTGCCTGTGTCTCCAAAATGTTTTTGTATATCATTCAGGATATGTCATGGTTATTGCATGCTGGCATTTACATTGAGAATGAACATAAGTTAATAGAATATGTTATTTTTCAGAAGCTAAGTTCTACAAATTAAACACCAATGACTCCAAGACTATTGGATGCATAATGAGACTAGCAGGAGGCCATGGTTGGTGTTACACTGGTCATCTGTGAATTTATAGCACCATTGTTCTCTCAGAATCAACATACCCCCAGGATTTTGGGTTCTCCCTTCAAGAACTTCTCTGTCATTCTTTTCCATGTGTGTGAATTCACATATAAAGGTTGTCCATTCTGCTGTGCTCCATAACCAGCTTCCAATGCAGTCTGTTCTGTTCCTTGTATGGCTATCATGGCAGTACAAACAATACTAGAAGAAGAAATATAATTTAGGGTGAATTTCTAGAAACAAGGACTGGGGAGTCTAAATACAATATAACACAAAGATAGAAATTGTCAAGAGAAGCAATGTGGATAGAATTGAGTTACATTCACTGGAACCTACAAATCAAGAAAATTTCATGCCGTCATTCTAGTTAATGATGTATTATTAACCAACACTTGTGTATTCTGAACTTGATTATGTACTTACCTCTACCTGTGAATTGTTTACATTCATATTTCTCACAATTATTGTTACTTACTTTATACCTGCATATCTCCATTTAGTATTTTCTGTAAACTTAGACCCGAGTCATGGATTCTTTCCTGTTTCAGAAAATAATCAGAATCCTGCCTGTCCGAGAAAATATTTTACTTTTCCTATATTCTGAAAGATATTTTTTCTAGTTATTATGATCTTGGCTGTCAAGTATTCTTTCTTTAAGCACTTTGAATATATCAACCTAGTGTCTCCTGGACTAAGGGTATTTTGCTGAAAAAAAAAATCCACTACAAGACTGATCATCCCCTTATATGTGACATGTTTTGCTCTCAATGTTTTGAAAGTTCTTTTGTGTTTGCTTTTAACAAGTTCATTATGACAGGAGAAAATATATTTGGAACATGTGTTTACAGTACCTAGATGTTCACATCTCTCATAGGACTTGATCCTCACCAACTTTTTTATTAAATCAATCTTCTCTTCTTGTTTTTATTATTTCTGCTGCTAGTTTTATAGTGAGAAAATTTGTTTGTTATTGAAATCCTGTCAAAAGGAAATTCAGGGATGAAGTGTGGAGTAGAGACTGAAGGAAAAGCCATCTAGAGACTGCCCCACTTGGGGATCTATCCTATACGCAGTCACCAAACCCAGACACTATTGCTGATGCCAAGAAGTGCTTGCTGACGGGAGTCTGATATAGCTGTCTCCTGAGAGACTCTGCCAGAACCTTACCAATACAGATGCAGATGCTTGCAGCCAACCATCAGAATGAGCATGGGGACCCCAATGAAGAAGTTAGGGGAAGGTCTGAAGGAATTAAAGGGGTTTGCAACCCCATAGAAAGAACAACAATATCAACCAACCAGACCCTCCGGAGCTCCCAGGGACTAAACTACTGTACTGGCTAGTTTTGTATCAACTTGACACAAGCTGGAGTTATCACAGAGAAAGGAGTATCAGTTGAGAAAATGCTTCCATGAGATCTAGCTGTAGGGCATTTTCTCAATTAGTGATCAAGGGGGGAGGGCGGTGGGTGGTACCATCTGTGGGCTGGTAGTCTTGGGCTCTATAAGAAAGCCAGCTGAGCAAGCCAGGAGAAGGAAACAAGCCAATAAGGAATATCCCTCCATGACCTCTGCATTAGTTCCTGATTCCTGACCTGCTTGAGTTCCAGTTCTGACTTCCTCTGGTGATGAACAGCAACATGGAAGTGTAAGCTGAATAAACCATTTCCTCCCCAACTCGCTTCTTGGTCATGATGTTTGTGCAGGAATAGAGAAAACCCTGACTAAGACAACCACCAACCAAAGAATACACATGGAGGGACCCATGGCTCCAGCTGCATATGTAGCAGAGAATGGCCTTATCTGGCATCAATGGGAGGGGAGGCCCTTGGTACAGTGGAGGTTCAATGCCCCAGTGTAAGGGAATACTGGGGCACTGAGGCAGGAGTGGGTGTGGAGGGCACTCTCATAGAAGCAGGGGGAGGAGGGAGAGAATAGGGGCTTTGGGGAGTAGAAACTGGGAAGGGGGATAACATTTGAAATGTAAATAAATAAAATAACCAATATAAATTTAAAGGAAACAAAAGAAATCCAGTGTCTTATAGTCTTTTTACATTTTCTTCTTCTTTTTCTACTGTGGGAAATTTCAAAAGAACCAATTTTTAAGTCCTCAGATTTTTTAAAATTTCTGCCTGATGTACTCTGCTGTTAAAACTAGTGTATTTTAATTCTATTTATTGAAGTCTTCATCTTCAAACTTTCTGTTTGGTTCTTTTTTTGCTATGAATCTTTGTCAAAATTCTTATTAATATTGTGAATTTTCTTATTGCATTGACTTGTCTGACTGTGTTCTCTTTTACTGAATTCCTTATGATTACAATATGATATGAATTCATTGTCAGGCAATTCATGTATTTTGGTTCCTGTAGAGTCTGTTATTGAAGAATTAATGTATGCATTTTTTGGAGTCATAATTCCTTAATTTTAAGTTCCTCTTATATCCTTGCATTTGTGTCTGTATATCTTGTGGAGGGTGTTGGGAGAACAGGGTTGTGAAGTGATGTACATATTTTTGAATAGGGTTATTTCAACCAATCTATAGACTTCATCATCCCCTGAGCAGAATGTCAAGTCTAAATTTGCAAAGGTTAGGATAACCTTAAATCTAACACACTACAGCTCGTTCACTTTTACTTGTGAAAATTTAGCTTCTGTAGCATTAATTTAAATCCTAATGAGGCTCACACACATTCACCCCCCTATATACACAATCATTCATACTCATGTACAAAAACGTGCATACCCACACTAAATAAATGCTCTAGTTCCACTTGCCTCAGGTTGAATTTGGAAATCATGGTATTTAAAATGTCCCCCAACGTAGAGAGAAAGTCATGGCGAGAACCCTCAGAGTGCTGTGACAGTTTACCTTTCCTTTCACAGGAGGCCCAACAATGAACTCAGCTGGCCATGTTAGGAAACTGATTGTTTTAATCAATAATTGTTCTTTCCTGCCCTCCATGTCCAATCAATCTTTTTTTTTCAAAATCCATATTTCTTCTACTTTATCAAAGGAATTTGTCATCCTATCTGACAACCTTTAAGCACCTTCTTGTGTCAATCTGATGCTTGTATATTTAATCTTACACCACTTAATATCCATGGTGGTCATTTAAACATATAAGACAGTTTTAATTTCTTATTAAGAGAAACTCCTATTTCAACACCAATCTATATTTCCAACGTTATTTTTATTTTTGCCCCCTTTGTTTTTGGCATATCAAGTATACTGGATATATTTCAGTTTTCATACATCAACAATTTTATTCCTGCTCTGGAATTCTAGACACATTCAGCTACATTGCAGAAAGTTTCGACCATATCCCCTTCTGTTCTGCCACCACAACAAAAAGTCCACTGTCGTTTTTTCTTGCGCACTGATAGTAAGTATCACACGTGTTCTGCCTTCCTTCACACACAACTCCCCACCACACATGACTTCCTCAACCAACAATGGTAAGGAAGTGTTGGAGAAATCTTTGTGACTTCGCACACAAGCAATAAAGGACAAAGACGTTGTGAAATTAACATGTCTCTTTTCAGTCCGATTTAATGTGTACTTTGGTTTATTTGTTTACTGCAATTATTTTTGTCCTTATTTTTCCAGACATACATTCAGAAGATTTAGAAAATGAAGGCTTTATCTAATTGAAACCACTAAAACCTAAATAGGTCTAAGAAGAAAACTCCCTAGAAAGGCTGAAAGTGCTGGCCTTGCAAGCAGGAGAACAGTTGATCATCAGCACTCACATTAAAAAATTAAAAGACCAACCCAGTGGTACATGTTTGTAATCTCTGTGCTAGGAGGGCAGAGATGGGTGGATCACCAGGGCTTGATAACCCACTAGCCTACCCTACTTGAAATTTCCAGGCTGGAGAGAAATCCTGTACCAAGAAAAAATTATACATAATTTTTTATGTATGTGAGAAACGACACCCAAAGTTTTCTGCTGGCCTCCACATACACGTACACACACATTCACCTTCACACACACCACCATTCATACATGTACAGACATGCATGCACACCCACTCATTCACATACGCTTCATAAATACTCTAGCCCCACTTGCATCGGGTTGGTTTTGGAAATCACTGTATTTGAAGCCAAGCAATTGAGCAATACCATATTAATTTTCTAAGAGCTTTGTAGTAGATAGGGCCTCTGTGTGGCATCCTCTCAGGAGCTAAATTCTCCAGTGAATATTGCCAGTCCTATGCTTCTCTGGGGGTTTTGTTTGTTTTTGGAAGGGAAATGTTACCTTGTGTTACTTTCCTAGTTTTTGATGAGAAATACTTTTTTGTATCTTAATGATTAATTATAGGATCAATTACTCAGGAAAACTACAACAGTATGATCATAACACTTAGCTATCAGGATATTTTCTTTACATTTCCAAAGCCCAGCACATCTGATAGCTTCAGGCAACAGCAGCCTGTGCATCAGCAAGACAGAGAATCCCAAGTTTGTAACTTCCCTGGAATAGTATCTACCCTGTCACCCACACGTGTTAAATGCCTAAACTAGATCCTCTGTATACACCTATGTGAACAACCCATAAGATGACCTTGCTGATAATAGTGTCTATCTTCTTTGGGTTGCTAGGTTTCAAAATCAGTCTTTGTTTCTTGCTCTAACAACTCAGTTTCCAAGTAGATCTTTTCAAGTGGCTGGCAATGAACTTGGGCATGACACTGCAAAACAATGCTGGGGGTTCTTCTGCATTTGTGACCTCTTTTCTAGTTAGACTGAACGCTTCTCCACAACAGACTTTCTATCAGCAGAGTCTTTTATGCTATTTTCATGGTCTCTGGTAATGCAAGTCATGTTCTGGATATTTGAGGCTGATGTTACTTATTTCTAAGGAACTCTGGAAGTAAATTTATGCAGCTTCTCCCTACATTCACACCACAGAAATATACTTTTTGACACAGGGTAAATAAACTCCCCAGGACAAAAAAAAATGTGTGTTTATGGTGTAGATCTCAGTGCTCCAAGTTTCATATAAGCCAAAGAATATTACATGGGTGTGAGGGATAATTCTCCAGACTGGGAAAGGATCTGCCATGGCTTTACATTATCTATGACATTTATGAGATTATTGGCAACTATGGTGTCTTTATCCCTAATACAGAGATAGAAAAACACAGGCAGCCCCAGGCCTTCTAATAGCACCAAATTTCCAATGGATCAGCACTACTTGTAGTCATGTTTCCACACATTTGTATGAACATCTATCTCATGGATCAAAATGGTCTAGAGTGAGTCATGAAGATGGTCTATAGGACCAGTCTTTCCCAGGAGTATATTATAAAGTAAAGTGGAAAACACCTAGATCGTTTTTGTACAAGATGATGGTGTTAATATGAAAAAAATGACGGAAAAATTCTGGACTAAGAAATAAGTGTACCCTGTATTTCAAGCTCTTGCTTAACAGAAGTTTCTAGTCATTTCCCTCTTCTGTGTATGTTCCGTCTCATCTGAAGAAAGACACACAGTTTCCTCTGCCCTTTACACAATGGCCACACTAAGAATCTTCAAGTCTCTTCCATTAATGTATTTTCTAAAAAGGAACTTAAGTTTATGCCCTCAGAGTCCCATAAATGGTGCCAAAGATTGGTGGGGATCTGGTTAGATCACAATCTTTCTCAAGATCAGACTAAGTACGTAAGACTGGTGTCTTGACCTTGACTTATATAGTCTCCATCACATTCTTCATGTGGCAGGTAGTTTCTTAACTAATGAGTTGTAAAAATAACAGTATTAGATGAGAACAAATACAGTGGAAGAAAAGACATTTGAAAATGATCAAAGGGGAAGGTACTGGTTCCACTTTGAAAAACAAAAACGGCTAAAATCTTACTCACACCCCACTTTTGGCTCTTACTAGGCCTTTATCTTTTTTTCTTTCCTCCCAGAATTACATCACAGATTGCTCCTCAAAGGCCCCAAAGTATATGTGAACTCTTTCCACCCTTCATCCAGAATGGTGGCTTGTACCACAGGACATGGCCTCTTTTCCCCCCTTATTCTACTCCCACAAAAGTCTAGGAAAAGTAAGTCAGCACCTACCTTTCTTCTCAACTGGAAAGCCTGTTATGTGTCAGATGAGGAGCTGTCTCCAGGAATGTGCCTTGGGTTCTTTGTTCAGGTGCAATGACTTGCCCACAGCTCATGTGTCACTAAAGCTTAAGTCTAGTATGTGTTCTAAATCCTAAAGGTTACTGCTGAGGATCTCAAAAAAACACAGCTACTTCCCTTTTTATTAGCTGAAGTATCCCCTGACTCTGCATCCTTACTGTGGGCATGTGGTTTTTTTTGAAATCCACCAGAAAAGCAGTGGCTGTCACAATCTTTGCTACGAAAAGCAGCAGCACAGGTTTTACTGAGCATATCAGTGTAAGTCCATACTTAACAGACCAAAGTCAATATCACAGTCCTTCAATCACCACGAAAATCCCATTTCAGGCAAGGTTGGTGATTTATTCCTGGAATCCAATTGCCCATTATCCAGGAGTCTGAGGTGGGAGAATTGTGACTTGCAGCCAGCCTGAGCTACATAAGGAGAACCTCTCTCAAAGCAGTCAAAACTAACAAATGCCTGCTTATAATAATTCACACACTTTCCTGTTACCTTTCTTTTCTCAGAAACTATCAATGCGTGCTTTTCATGTGTGGTTTTTATGAAATGCTACCATTTGGGGTTTACTACAGAGGTCCATCAAGTAGCAGCACATTGGTTACAAAAAGATAAATATTGCTTTGCAATTTTTAGGTAAAGAACTCCTTTCTAAGCCAAAGATTAGAAACATTAAAGACAAATTCTATTGCAATAATTTACTACATGATCTTGTCATCTTCCAGAATATAGGATCGATTGCTCATTGATAAAATAATCCTAAGATTAACATAAGTATTAGTCTGTTTTCCATTTCTGTGAAACAATATCTGGTGTTGTATAATTTATATATATTTAAATACACTTACTTCACTCACAGTTTTAGAATCTCAAAAGCATGGCCTCGACACTTGCTGGTCTTAGTTAGGGCTCTCTGGGCTCAACACACCATGAAAGACAGGAAAACGGTGGGAAGCTGACTAAGAGGTTGAGATCACATGGAAAGGTGAAAAGATGAAGATGCGTTGTCTCATCTCTAGGCAACACATCTTAAAGCTTCCACCTACCTTCACATTTCCCCACCAAAGATCACAACTTCAACTTGTGAATTCTCAAAGGACAAATACATCCAACCACAGCAAAGAGGAAAGGAAAGTGGTTAACAATATTTTAGTCATTCAATAATTTCTTAAAGAAAAATTTCCATATATCAAACAATGTGCCTAGATAAGATGATATTGAAAAATATAAATAGACTCTGCTCCTGGGCAGTTTATAAGCTACTGGAAAATTCAGACAAGTCAACACACAAATAAACATGTTAAAATCCTGGCTATCCAGTCCTCTGCAAGGTAACATATAACAAACTGACTTGATCATCATCGAACCCCATTGACCCCAGCCTTGGAAATAAACAGAAGACTTTCCAGAGGTGATGACATCCAAAAGGAAACTTGATGAACAAGATAACCAGATTTAAAAGAGTTGAGGATGGACAAAGATCTTATGCATTGATTCAGTAGTCATTTCTTTAAAACTTTTACAGAGCTATTTTAATCAAGCAAAACTTTCAACAGCAAATGGACTAGAGGGGGATGTGGTGGCTCTTTTGCTCCAGGGAATGCTGGGGTTATAGGCTCTATATAGCTTCTTCAGTTGTGATGAATCTCATCAATAACTGAAGGTGCCTTGGCAGTTGAAGCTGTAGGAATTATTGGCAAGGTTGGGGCAGTGGGGGAAGAAAAGGTTTTCTTAGTAGCAATGGTTTGAGGTTATTTTATTCACATTTTCCCCATACTGATGAGAATTAGCTGAAGCAACCACTACAAGAGCTGGATCTGACACAACCCAGATGTAGTCATAGCAGTACTAGAATACAATGCATATATTTTTGGAGTCACTGTAGATCTGGGACCTTGGGCTTTGTAACATGTAAAACTCTATCTAGTACTAGAGTCATTTGGATTAGTGCCTTTGGGATCTTAATGAGCTAGACTCTACCATTCACTTTCAATGGGACAGTTAAAGATAAAATTAGTAGCAAAGAATTAAGAAAGGAGATTCATTCCATGTGGCTACATTGAGAAAACAAAGGTATCCAATGAGCTCCCCTACCTCCAAGTGCTTTGTCAGAGTCTCCAAATGAGGTTTAAGTTTAAATAAAGGGGAACACAAATGCATATTTAAGTAGTCTTTGTCCAGGTGTAGTTCTCCCCATCGCTGATTCATCATTGTTTTGGCTCCATTCTCTCCTGCAAGGTGGCCTGACAAACTGTCAGAACTGCAAGAAACTCTTTCCAGGAGACAGATTCCTCTTCTGCTGGCACCAGAACTTCACTCTTTCTTCTGTCCAGCCTAAAATTTATGAGGAATTTCAGTTTCTTGGGGACTACCATTTCAAATGTCTGATTACCAATGGAGGAAGACAAGTGTTTCTTTAGAACATTCCCCCTTTCTTTCAGGAGAGTCACACTTCACCTGAAGCTGGAGTATATGTTCAGTCTTTATGTCATGGTGACTAACCACCACACACAACGTCACGATTTTTGACTCTAAGCATCCTGAAGGCTCAGAAAAACATTTACTCATGACTATGGCTCCAGATGTAGGGCAAAGTACTCACATGGTTGTGGAAAAGAAGTTTGGACTCAGGGCATCAGGATGCAGTTGCAATATGGATCCTGGAGCCATGAAGACTCAATAGCAATATGGTGACTTTCAGTGCTGCTATGGTTGGACAAGGCCAGGGATCCAAGACCTGTGGGGCCAGGTACACAGGAATTCAGTTTTTAAGACAGACATGACACAGTTATGACTCTGTTCAAGAAAACAGGGGATGGATTCCGTGATATGTCTGCTTATTACTTGGGGAGCAGAGGACCGTTGTAGCCCAGAACCAAACATTGCAAGGCAAGGAGTGCTGGATATTTGAACTTGGTGTTATAAGGGAAACCAATGAGAGATTTTAAGAACAGTCTAAGAAGAAAGCTTGGGGACAATTTTACTAGCATTTAAAATGAAGCATTCCAAAACAAACAAGCTTTAAATCTCAGCAGCTGCCTGAAGAAATAAGATAGAAAAGAGGAAGAGAGAAAACCAAATTATGTCATTTGTGTTATTCATGGAGATCAACTACCACATGGAAAATAAGCAGCTGCATAGCAAAACTAAATAAAAGCAGCTGAAGGATTTGGAGAGAGAATAAGAAAATCCAAAGTACCAGGAAAAGTGTACGTAGGCTCTGACCAGCAACTGGAAAATGAACAGAAGAGTAGACAAAGTTATACTTTTTTGAGGAATAGTCCATTAGCTAGGGAATTGACCTGTGCAACTCAGACATTTTGTCTCCAACCAGTTCAGGGATTCCATTTCTCTTTATCAGAAGAAAAGAGTTTGCCCCTAATGGACCTGTAACATGGAGAGCAGTGAATACATCTCAGCCATCCCTCCAACTCTCCGGGAGGAGAAGGCTCTTAGAGGCTCAACTGCTTGGTTCAACAATGGCACCATTTCCCAAGTAGATGGGGCAGCATGACTATTCAGGTACTGAGAGGAAAAGATGGCTATTTTTTTTTTTTCTGTTGAGACTCCATATCCAGAGTGGGAAATGCTGTACTAACTACTAAGAGGCAAGGCTGTGTATATTCACTGAAGGATCCAGTTCCTCAAAAGGCAGAGCAACAAGGTTCATGAAGATCCTAGTTTCATTGACAACTCCCAACCCCAACCCAAAAATAGAGCCACCAAGTGCTCTATATGTTTTACAACATCGTTATACTATATCTCTATGTTCTCTTTCAGTTGTTTCCTCAAAAATATATTTGTTTATATATTGTTTTGATATTTTCAGTAAGAAGGATGAGTTCTAAGAACTTCTGTTCCACCATTTTCCTAGAGTCTTTACAAATGTTTCAGTAGTGTTTGTGTGTGTGTGTGTGTGTGTGTGTGTGTGTGTGTGTGTGTGTGTGAATTTGTGTAGGGTATGTTGTCTGTATAAATTGATAGCTACCACCTGATTAAAGTCTAACATATATCCTAGCTAGTCTTTTTTGCCTTGCTACACAGCAACAGCAAATACCTGGAGATCTCAGAGGTATCTGTCTATTCAAAGGAAATAATTAGTTTATTTTAGGATTTGGAGAAGGGTAAAGTTTTGGTAAACTTTAAACATAGCAATCTTCAACTGACTTATAGTAAAGCACAATTCTAAAGGGTTCAAAACCAGTCTAGCATAGGAGTGGGTACATCTGGAGTCCTTGAAATCTTCAAAGTTAATAACAAAGGTGTAATGTTCCAACTTCAACATCCTTTCAATTCTGCATCAAATGATACTTTATTTGCCTCTTTCTGTTTTAACTAACAGTAAAAGCCAAATTTCAGTGTATTCCTTTGCTCTTGAATAGATATAATCTAAAGCATGATTAATGCTTTTAAAAATCCTCATGTATTACATAAAGAACAATGTTTTTACTATACAATCAATTTGCATAGAAATGTGGAAAACATTTCAGAATGGCATTTTTGCATCAGTTTGGATTCTGTCTTTGAAGAAACTCAAAGTTTGAGACAGAGTTTTAGTGCTAATACTGGAGATGGATGAAAGCATGTGTACCTCAATTAATTATCACAAAATAAACACAATTATCTGTCCATATCTCAGACTGAAAAATAAATTAGAAGATATCTCAGGCTCTAAAGACACAGTTACATTTTGCCCTTTCCTATACTATAAAACATAGAGCCTTAGCTTCTAATACTTGTGATGTTTCATGTTTGCCATTTTAATAATGGGATCATTTTAGCATGCATTTGTCTTAATATCTTTTCTTTGTTTTTATTGTATGAAGACCCAACATCCAACCAAGGAAAGAAAACCTTAAGGATGTAGCAGTTTGTACCTAAAATCCCAGGATTCTCAGATGTGGATGGAGGAAGATGTGAGTTCAAGGACAGTATGGTCTGTATAGAGATATCTTGTCTTAGCTCAGACAACTGCACAGGTACATCCTTGTAAGATCCTAAGCCTAGACACAGCTAAGCTGAGATCAGAATTGTGACCTATGGAAGCAGACTTTTGAAACACATTCTTTTAGCTTTTGTTTGTAGAGTTGATTACAGTGCAACAAAAACTAAAGTATATCTTTAAGTAGAGGTCCCCACTAATCTCACCAGGGTTATAACAGGTCAGTTTGTACCAAAAGACAGAGGGAGACAGCAATACAGAATTCCAGAGCATTTAATATCAGCAGCAGACCCTGGAAATATATTCATGACAGAGGACTATGAAGAGTTGAGAATGCAGTCCCAAATGCTTGCTACTAATTGCCACAGGAAAGAAAAAGGCACAGACCTGGCATCTGGAAACTTGGCACCTCATACAGTTGAATCTTGGGTCAATATAAAATAAAAAAGATTGTTGTGTGAATACAAAATTTTTCCAAGTTAATGAAGCATGGCAAAAACTAGGTGAGTTGGCAATTTTATTGCTGAAAAATATTTAGAAACATCAAAAAGAATAAGGCTTTAAAAAGGTTTCATTCCTGTTAAGTACTTTCAAAAATGCTAAAGAACCATATAACTCTACCAGAAAATCCTAGAAGGCAAAGTTAACCTCTGCTATTATGTTTAGAAGAAGTGATACAGTAGTTGATGCAATGAATTCTAAAGAGGGCATTCTATGGCTCTGAACTTCTTCTTTATCCTTATCTAGAGGAGAAGGGAAAGTGAAATGTAGACTTGACACCAAAAAAAAAAAAAGACCCTCACTGGAAGTCCATCATTTCTAGCTTCTTAAAAATGATGCTGCTACTCAAGAATGTTGTTGGAACCAATGCGCATCAGATTTCCTTCTACCATAAATCCATGAACACAAGAAACCCTGGCCATTAGAATGAATATACTCATGGAAAATGTAACTGATATCAGGTTCTACTGCAGTCGAGGAAGGCAAATGAAAACCACCTAGCTGAGAGCAATGTTGAAGATCTCTCTCAGAGCAGTGGGAAACAGGGCTGGTGATGTTCCATCCTGAACTGCCTTGGAACTGAAAAGGAACGGAAATCAATTCATCCCCATTCTCATAAATGCCTCTGTCTATCACTGGACGCTCCCACTCTTCTTCTGAAGACATGTTTCTGTACCATGCTTCTTTCTACAGCCTCCTAGTATGTTTCTGGCTTTAGTCTTATCTCAAATCTTTTGTCAAAAATGTGTTTCTGTTTATTTCCAAGCTGAGTTCTTCAGATGACTTCTTGGCACAAGAAGTAAGCTTCAAATTTAGACTGAACTTCAAAGCTTGTGCAATGGAGCTGGAGAGCCCTGGCTGTATGTACGCTAAGCTTCATTTTAGAAGGTTTAAAAATGATATCTTAATACTCAAATGACTTTAATTAAACAGCTTTATTACTATTTTCTTCAGCACATTTTAAATTAACCAATAAAAGTAACTCATGTGAATGAATTCAGTATCTCTGGTGGAAAATAACAGAAAATAAAACCATCCATCCTCCTACAGAAAGTAAATCAGGAAGATGTGGACTTTTTCTACAACTGGACCTGGATTTGGAATTGACTGTTCCTCCATGACCTTTTCCTAGTAGTCACTGTGGTGCTGGTGTGAAATCTTAAGGAAGTGGCTTTAGTGAGAGCACCTGAGACTTACTGGTAGCTTGACCTTAAAATGAAGAGTAGCAACTAGTATCCTTCCTCCTCTCTGTCTTCCCAACCATGAGGTCAACAGTTTGCTTCACCATGGTCTTCCACCATGAAGTGCAGTCAGAGCGCAGACCTTCCCACCCCCACTCAGAACTGATGCCTCTCAAACTGTGAGTTTACAAAACAAAACAAACAACAAACAAACAAAACTTTATTTTTCATTTTGTTAGTTATTTCAGAGCTTCATACAATGTATTTTGATCATATTCACCTCCTGATCCCACCTCTCCCAGACCCATTCCCTCTGCTTCACCCACTCACTTTTGTGTTCTTGTTCTTATATTTGTAGTTTACCACATAAAGGAGAAAAAGGTTCATCTCTCAACCCTTATTAGGGAAGCTTCTTTTTGCAGCAGATAATGGTTAACACAGAGACCAAGAGTTGATCAGTGCGCAAATGATATGGAACTGAAGGCTTCCAAGCTCTAACTGGGGTATCAGTATCACATCCCCTTCTCCCAAGATTCAGGGGTCACTGTGAAACAGGAAGCAGAAAAATTGAAAAAAAAAATAAGAGAAGAGAATGACTACAAAATCTTTACAAGTTAATTGTCATGACTATTTGACATACTGATGGAAAGTGAGCAACTATAAATACTTATAACATGAAAAATATGACTGAAATTTATAAAATGAAGGCTGGTTCTTGAAAGGTTGGCTCAGGGGAAGGACGGAGCCTTCTGATTTTCATCAGTGGAAGGAGATCTCTGCCTAGGCCACCAGGGCTCCATAGCCAAATAGCGCTGGGAGAAAGCTAGCCTCCCAGGAGTGTGGAAAGGCCCATGAGAGGAGGTGAGAGGAGCAACACTGCTCAGCGGTACTCACCTGGAATTCTTGGGACACAGGAACCGAGGAACAGCCAGGGAAAGGAGTCTTCTGGTTTCCATCTGTGGCTGGAGACCTCTGCCTGGGCCACCAGGGCTCCAGGCCAAATAGTGCTGGGAGAAAGCTAGACTCCCAGGAGTATGGGCATGTCTGTTAGCTCAGAGGGACCCACCTGGAATCCCCAGGTCACAGGGACTGAGGAATGATCTTCTGGTTTCTTTCAGTGGCTGGAGAGCAAATCCTGTGACACAGGGCTCCATACTCAAATAGTGCCAGGAGAGAGCTGGTATCCCAGGAGTGCTGATACACCTTCAAGCACAGGCAAGACCAGCACTTCTGTTCAAATTCACTGGATCAAAAGGGACCCTTGCAGAGCCATCAGGACACAGGAACCAAGGGACAGCTGGGGACAAGATCCTTCTGGTTTTTCTCTGCACCCCAGAGCTGACCCTGTACCACAGCTTTCCAAACCCAAATTCCTCTCAGAGAGAAGTGATCTTCAAGGAGTATTGACAATCGAGGCTTGCAGAACAGACAAGACACAGTCAGAGAGAGTAAGACCAGCTAACACCAGAGAAAACCAGATGGTGAAAGGAAAGGGCGAGAACATAAGGAACAGAAACCAAGGCTACTTGGCATCATCAGAACCCAGCTGCCCCACCACAGCAAGCCCTGGATACCCCACCACACCAGAAAAGCGAATTTCAGATTTAAAATCACATCTCAAGATGATGATAGAAGATTTTAAGAAAAAAATAAATAACTACCTTAAAGAAATACAAGAGAACACAGGTAAACAACTAGAAGCCCCTAAAGAGGAAACACAAAAATCCCTTAAGAATTACAGGAAAACACAATCAAACGGGTGGATTTACAGGAAAATACAATCAAACAGATGAAGGAAATGAACAAAACCATCCAGGAACTAAAAATAGAAATAGAAACAATAAAGAAATCACAAAGGGAGACAACCCTGGAGTTAGAAAACCTAGGAAAGAGATCAGGAGTCATAGATGCAAGCATCACCAACAGAATACAAGAGATAGAAGAGAGAATCTCAGGTGCAGAAGATACCATAGAAAACATTGACACAACAGTCAAAGAAAACGCAAAATGCAAAAAGCTCCTAACCCAAAACGTCCAGGATATCCAAGATACAATGAGTAGACAGAACCTGAGGATGCTAGGTATAGAAGAGAGTGAAGATTCCCAACTTAAAGGACCAGGAAATATCTTCAACAAAATTATAGAAGAAAACTTCCCTAACCTAAAGAAAGAGATGAACATAAACATTCAAGGAGCCTACAGAACTCCAAATAGATTGGACCAGAAAAGAAATTCTTCCCATCACATTATAGTCAAAACAGCAAATAAACAAAATAAGGAAAGATATTAAAAGCAGTAAGGGGGAAAGGTCAAGTAACATATAAAGACAGACCTATCAGAATTACACCAGACTTCTCACCAGACACTATGAAAGCTAGAAGATCCTGGGAAGATCTCATACAGACCCTATGAGAACACAAATGCCAGCCCAGCCTGCTATACCTAGCAAAACTCTCAATGCCGAAAGTAATCTACAGATTCAATGCAATCTCCATCAAAATTCTAACTCAGTTCTTCATAGACTTAGAAAGAGCAATTCTCAAATTCATATGGAATAACAAAAAAACCAGGAGAGCAAAAACTATTCTCAACAATAAAAGGACTTCTGGGGGAATCAGCAACCCTGACCTCAAGCTGTACTACAGAGCAGTAATGATAAAAACTGCATGGTATTGGTACAGTAACAGGCAGGTAGATCAGTGGAATAGAATTGAAGACCCAGAAATGAACCCACACACTTACAGTCACTTGATCTTTGACAAAGGAGCTAAAACCATCCAGTGGAAAAAAGACAGCATTTTCAACATATGGTACTGGTTCAACTGGCAGTCTACATGTAGAAGAATGCGAATTGATCCATTCCTAACTCCCTATACAAAGCTCAAGTCCAAGTGGATCAAGAACCTCCACATAAAACCATATACACTCAATCTAATAGAAGAGAAAGTGGGGGAAAGTCTTGAATACATGGGCACAGGGGAAAAGTTCCTGAACAGAACACCAATGGCTTATGCTCTAAGATCAAGAATCGACAAATGGGACCTCATGAAATTGCAAAGCTTCTATAAGGCAAAGGACACTGTCAATAGGACAAAACGGCAACCAACAGATTGGGAAAGGATCTTTACCAATCCTATGTCTGATAGAGGGCTAACACCCAATATGTACAAAGAACTCAAGAAGTTAGACTCCAGAGAACCAAATAACCCCATCAAAAAATGGGGAACAGAGCTAAACAGAGAATTCTCAACTGAGGAAACTCGTAGGGCTTAGAAGCACCTAAAGAAATGTTCAACATCCTTAGTCATAAGGGAAATGCAAATCAAAACAATCCTGAGATTCTACCTCACACCAGACAGAATGGCTAAGATCAAAAACTCAGGTGACTGCAGATGCTGGTGAGGATGTGGAGAAAGAGGAACACTCCTCCATTGCTGGTGGGATTGCAAGCTGGTACAACCACTCTGGAAATCAGTTTGGCGGACCCTCAGAAAAATGAACATAATGCTTCCTGAGGACCCAGTTATTCCACTCCTGGGCATATACCCAGAAGATGCTCCAACATGTAATAAAGACACATGGTCCACTATGTTCATAGCAGCCATATTTATAATAGCCAGAAGCTGGAAACAACCCAGATGTCCCTCAACAGAAGAATGGATACAGAAAAATGTGATACATTTACACAATGGAGTACTACTCAGCTATTAAAAACAATGACTTCATGAAATTCGCAGGCAAATGAATGGATCTTGAAAATATCCTGAGCGAGGTAACTCAGTCACAAAAGAATGAACATGTTATGTACTCATTGATAAGTGGTTATTAGCCCAAAAATTCTAAATACCCATGATTCACTTCACAGAAACCATTGGGCTCTGCGTGAGGTCCCAGATGGAGTAGTCGGAGAAGGGACTGAAGTAGCTGAGGGAATTTGCAGCCCCATGGAAGGAGCAACAGTGTCAACTGGCCTGACCTCCCGATGCTCCCAGGGACTGGATCACCAACCGAAGAATACACATGGAGGGACCCATGGTGCTGGCCACATATGTGGCAGAGTAGGGTCCTATTAACCTTCAGGGGGAGGAGAGGCCTTTGGGCCTGAGGGTGTTAGATGCCTCAGTATAGGGGAATGCCAAGGAGGGAAGATGGGAGTGGGTGGGTGGGTGGGTGGGAGAATATCCTCATAGAGGCAGTGGAGGGGGAGTAGATAGGGGGTTTTCAAAAGGGAGATCTGGAAAAGTTGGAAATATTTGAAATGTAAATAAAGTTTGAAAAAAAAAAAAACAACAAAAAGGAAAGGTTGTCTCAGTGGTTGAGAGGGTTTCAGCTCTTACAGAGGCCCAGAATTCAGTTTCTAGTACTGATGTCAGCAGACTCATATCTGCATGCTGACTTCTGCAGATATGCATGCATACATATACACAGACACACACAACACAAAGAAAAATAACAAAATGAATTTTTAAAAAAGAAATTAAGGAAAAATTACAAGTAATTCAATAATCTTATTTACAATGCCAATTAAACTCTCACTATTACTCAAAATTACTCTTCATTTAAACATAGATAAAGAATAACATTAATCATGCAGTGTTGGTATATGTCTTGATCTGAAAACCTATATCATAATTAAATAATGGTAAATAGTAAATGTGCTTTATTAAAATTAAAATCTGTGTATGGATGGAGATATCCCATGATACCTTGCTGCAAACATTAAGGAAAAGATTTGAACTAAGGGGTAAAAATTATTATTATTTAAACATGAATAATACTTATATATGAAACATCTAAAAAGTACTAAATCAAAACTAGTATAAGCTATTAGAAGTTCAGAAAGGTAGCTAGTAAAACATTTTATAAAGAAATTGGGTATATATTTAAATTAAAAATGGGCATTTGACTAAGAATTGAATAGAGACTATTGTTTAAATACAAAATATTCATAAAGCATCTCAGAGGAATATCATTAGAAAAGAATGTGAAATATACATAATAAAAGTGCCTGAAGTAAATATGGGGAGGTCTGAAAAAACAAACAAACAAACAAACAAATAAACAAAAAACCTCTTGTGGAAATATGTTTCCAGGATTCTTATAAAACAGAGAAATTATATAAATCAAAGCTGAGAAAATTAAGTAACTGATGTAGCTGTATGATGTATAAAAGCAAAAGGTTTGAAAACAAGCTGTGAGGATGATTAAGGAAATGAATAACTATTTCAAAGCATTAAATAAAGGCTCACTGGCTGGTGCCCACGTATCAGAGCCTGAGTAGCACCGCAGTTGGCCCTAAGAGCCGGCTCAGTTCCTAGGAAAGTATTCAACCTGGCTAGAAGTGGCAGATTGGAAACACCCAATTCTGTGGTCAGGTAAGGGAAGTTAAAAGGAGATTAGAAAAGCAAAGTGGTTAGGTTCCTGCCTATGCACTTCCAGAGAAGATTGTTTATTTCTCAACTGGCTTTAGTATCTGACACTTTGAAGGCCTAGAGCCTTCACTGACATGGTGATGGTAGCTTGTAGTGATTGCTTGGCATGGAATTGTACAATAAAATGCTCAGAATACAACACACACTCGATAAAAGCTATTATTTGTGTTGGTACTGATAGATAGATATTTATATGCATCTTTTGGGTATATGCCCACGAGTGGTATTGCTGGGTCTTGGGATAGAACTATTCTCAATATTCTGAGAAACCACCAGATTGATTTCCAAAGTAGTTGTACAAGTTTGCACTCTCACCAGCAATGGGGGAGTGCTCCACTGGCTCCACATCCTGGCCCACATGTGCGGTC
The DNA here is from genome assembly GCA_028551405.1 of Uromys caudimaculatus. Lineage (NCBI taxonomy): Eukaryota > Metazoa > Chordata > Mammalia > Rodentia > Muridae > Uromys > Uromys caudimaculatus. The sequence goes on from CM052703.1 coordinate 46,479,595, forward strand.
CCTTGAGTTTTTGATCTTAGCCATTCTGATGGCTGTAGGGTGGAATCTCAGAGTCATTTTAATTTGCATTTCCCTGATGGCTAAAGACATTGAACATTTCTTTAAGTGCTTCTCGGCCATTAGAGCTTCCTCTCAAAAATTCTCTGTGTATTTCCGTACCCCATTTTTAAATTGGGTTATTTGGTTTTACAAACACCTCTAAACATGAACAATAATACCTTTAAAACTGAGTTTCAGCTGAATAAATTAACATATCTGTCATATTCCCCCAAATATAAGAATGCAACTGCCCAGAGCCAGGGTTGCATGTCTTTCTGCAACTTAGGATAATCTTCTAGGGCACCAGAAGTTCACTGAGAATTCTGAGCATATATTCTTGCCCACCACCTCCCTCTTGTGGCTCAACTAAATATATCACATTGATGTTGGGTATCAAGGAAAGGAAAAGGAAAGTAGAAAACGAGTCAAGTACAGTTGATTGCTAACAAACATTCATTGTTGTTCTGGCTCACAAGCCACTTTCTTTCCTCAGATCATAATGTCTCTATTTTAGCATAAGAAACTACATGAGGAGATCTCCAACTCCTCCCCCCTTCCATCCACTGCTCTGTATGTATAGCATTTGTTTCACCTCTCTCAGGTACAGCCTGGTCCCAGCACCTCTACATATAAGGTATGTGTGTGTATGTGCATTTGTGTGTGTATGAGTATTTGTGTATATGAGTATATATGTGTGTTTGTGTATGGGTTAGTGTATGTGTATGAATGTGTGTGTTTGTTTATGGGTGTGTGTTTTTGTGTGTGTGAGTGTCTGTGTTTGTGTGTAAATGAGTATATGTTTATGTGTGTATGAGTGTGTGTTTTGTGTGTATGAATGTGTGCATGTTTTCATACGTACAAGCATGTGTGTGTGTTTGTGAGTGAAAAATGTGTGTGTTTGTGTGGCTGTGAATCAAACTTCTCAGTGAGCTTCCTGGTGAATTTAGCACTGCCTCTGAAAGAAAGAGAAGATACATGCGTGCACCAGTACATCATATGTTCATAGCAGGGAACCACGGCCCTTTAGGACATTTCCTCACCTAGGAAAGTGTTTAAAAGGCCAAGAATCCTAGGATCCACTGCAGTAATCTGATCCTAGACCTCTTGCTGGACCAAGACTCCCCTCTGAGATCCTGCTATTGTCCTGAGTCATGGATCCTGAAGCTTTAGTTCTGCAGGACCAGCCACTTCAAATGCTCCAGCAGCTCACAGGTGGGGTAGATGTTGTGGTGGACTAGCTCAAAACCCTGGATCCAGGCCTAGGGTGGTAGTTGAGCTGGTCAGATCACCAGCTCTCCTGCACCCACACCAGTAGGGCCAGCTCTCTGGGAATGCGCAGGTAAGGGGCAGGGCCAGGTATTCTGAGTGACAGATCTGGCACAGAGTGGGGCCAGTTCTCCTGTGCATATACCACCAAGACCAGCTCTCCCACATTGCCCAGATGATGGGTACAGCCAGCCCACCTGCACCCATGCCACAACTAGCACCACTGACCAGCTCAGCAGAGCTCACAAACATTGACATGACCTCAGGTGGCAACCCAAATCAAAGTTGTACACATAGACATAGGTGGGGTAACACAGGCCATGGATTTTGACCCAGACTCCTGCTGTGGTAGGGTGATGGACCCAGATATGGCCTTGCCAGCAGAAGAGGCTCAGACATCACAATGGCATCAGGTGGTACTGCAGGCCAAACACCACAGACTGTTTTCTCAAGTTGTTTGTGTCTCCAATGCCACCTCTTTTCAGAGTGCATAAACTGCTCAGCTTCTCTTTCACTCCTGTCTCCCCACCACTTACTTGCCCATTGTAGTGGCAGTGGACCAAGGGATGATACAGTGTACCTGGGGATGGATACCCTGTATCAGCCCATTTTAAATTTTCTTGGAGGGATTCCATTTCTCAGACAGGACTAAGACACAATGGTCAATGGAGATAATTTCTTCCTCCTTTACTCTTTTAGGTAAAAAGAAAAGTCCCAAAGAGTAAATCCTAGTCCAAATTCATGTTTATTGCAAGTAATCTCGTTTGTAAGCTTTAGTTTTGCTCTACATGTGAATGCTCACTTCCTACTTTTTTGTTTTCATTTGTCTTGTTTGTTTTGTCATGGGGGGAGCATTGATTTCATCCATCTTGTCCAGGGAGTCCACGTGCTGTGCCTCCTACCTTTGGGTTTCTTGAAAAGTAGATCTGCTCCTGAGTCCTTGATGAAAATAAGTGATTAAAAGTATAAACTGGACACTCCATGTGAATTGACATTAATACTTTCTGTATAGGATTTTTGCCAGTTTCTTGTACCTGAGTGTGATTTTTACCGTCATTTATACATCTTACCCTCAGACAAAAAATAAATACAACAATCTTCTTTTGTTATGTGAAATTGTTTCACTGAAGCTGAGAAAAATTCTAGGTAAAAATTTTCCCTGCCTCGCCCATCTACTATCTCTACCAAAATAGAGGATCAGTTCCTGATCTCAAGACCTTCTGCAGTGTGTGTAATAAGTTCTTTTTCTTTTGACAACTGCATCAACTGGCATTGTTCCTCTACCACTCATTCATTCACAGGTACTTGCAATTTACTTACTAAGTATGTTCTAGAGAAATCCCATAGAATTTTGTGGATAAATGACCTTTCCCTCTCCTATTTGAAAGCTCAGATCAAATGAGCACATTGTTAGTCTCTGACGTCTCACTGATCTTTACAATTTTTCAAAGACATTCCAGTTGATTACAGAATGCAAATGGGCAGCAAAGAGACAAAGACAAGGATGAGTTATGACAGTGACTCTGAGCACAATGCCCCAGGTGTCTGCTTGTACAATAGTAGGCATACCAGTTTAATCATCTGGAAAGTAGAATCCTCTTGTAAAATCTGTGGCATCTTTGCCTTACATGTTCCATGAGATTCCTAGGGTATGAGCATGGAAGCCATCTTGAAAATGGTAGTGAACCATTCTGTCTCTCATTTTCAGAAGATATAATCAAATTCAGTCTAGAAGATGTAATTTTCAGTCTGGAAATCTGATTTTCAGAGCACATTAGCTGCACGGAAAAACTCTTCAGCAAGCAACTCCAACAGCTTTCTGTTTTCTTCCACAGCTTGCATATCCCAGCAAAGTCTTTCAAGCTGAGTAAAATTACAACATGGTTACATTCTCTTTTTCTTCTAGTGAATGATTACAATGAGTACACGAAAGAAATGAACATGTTTCCCAATACCATCACATGAATGAATATTTTAATTGTTACAAATGAAAAACCACAAATACTTTCCAAGAACCCACATATAACTAAGCAATGTACTATACATTAACAAAGTGTAAGCAAGCAAGATAATTTTCTAAGCCACTTTCTCTTATTGGCAGATGGCGATTTGCAGTTACAAAGTAAGGATCAATTATTTTATTATTTATCTTAAAAAGTGATCTCATAAATATCTCAAAGACCTACAAACCTAAACTTTTACATAAAAAATCAGTTATTATTTCTAAATCCTCAGGGTGCATATCTACATATTACCAATTTTTTATTATATAAGGAAGCTGGGGGCCAAAAAAAAGGGCACACAAAATTAATCATCCCCTTGATCACCAGCACAACTTTAGTAAAGACTCACTTCAGGCTGTGCTAGGGGAGATGCCATTGTTCTTGTTCCCTGATTTAAAAAAAAAAAAAAAATCCCTAGATCGACTATTAAGAATGTGACTTTTTTCTAGGGTGTAGTTTCCCTCCTTGAATTGGCATTTTTCTTATTATCCTTTGTAGGGCTGGGTTTGTGGAAACATATTGTGTAAATTTGGTTTTGCCATAGAATATTTTGGTTTCACCATCTGTGTTAATTGAGAGTTTTGCTGGGTATAGTAGCCTGGGCTGGCAGTTGTGTTCTTTTAGGGTCTGTATGAGTTCTGCCCAGGATCTTCTAGCTTTCATAGTCTCTGGTGAGAAGTCTGGTGTAATTCTGATACGTCTGCCTTTATATGTTACTTGACCTTTTTCCCTTACTGCTTTTAATATTCTTTCCTTGTTTTGTATATTTGGTGTTTTGACTCTAATGTGACAGGAGGAATTTCTTTTCTAGTCCAAT
>CM052703.1:46484219-46651829 GCA_028551405.1 Uromys caudimaculatus
AACAACCCTGAGATTCTACCTCACACCAGACAGAATGGCTAAGATCAAAAACTCAGGTGACTGCAGATGCTGGTGAGGATGTGGAGAAAGAGGAACGCTCCTCCATTGCTGGTGGGATTGCAAGCTGATACAACCACTCTGGAAATCAGTTTGGCGGACCCTCAGAAAAATGAACATAATGCTACCTGAGGACCCAGCTATTCCACTCCTGGGCATATACCCAGAAGATGCTCCAACATGTAATAAAGACACATACTCCACTATGTTCATAGCAGCCATATTTATAATAGCCAGAAGCTGGAAACAACCCAGATGTCCCTCAACAGAGGAATGGATACAGAAAATGTGATACATTTATACAATGGAGTACTACTCAGCTATTAAAAACAGTGACTTCATGAAATTTGCAGGCAAATGGATGGAACTTGAAAATATCATCCTGAGTGAGGTAACTCAGTCACAAAAGAATGAACACAGTATGCACTCACTGATAAGTGGATATTAGCCCAATAGTTTGGAATACCCAAGATTCAATTCACAGTAACCTTTGGACTGAGCGTGAGGTCCCAAATGGAGGAGTTGAAGAAGGGACTGAAGGAGCTGAGGGAGTTTGCAGTCCCATGGAGGGAGCAACAGTGTCAACTGGCCTGACTCCCTGGTGCTCCCGGAGACTGGACCACCAACCAAAGAATACACATGGAGGAACCCATGGTTCAGGCCACATATGTGGCAGAGGAGGGCCTTGTTGGCCATCAGCAGGAGGAGAGGCCCTTGAGCCTGAGGGTGTTAGATGCCCCACTATAAGGGAATGCCAGGGAGAGAAGACAGGAGTGGGTGGGTGGTTGGGTGTGGGAATACCCTCATAGAGGCAGGGGTTGGGGGAGGGTTTAGGGGGTTTCCAAAGGGGAGACCTGGAAAGGTGAAAACATTGGAAATGTAAATAAAGTATCAAAAAATAAAAAAACCCAAATAACATTATACAATACAAAAAACAAAACAAAACAAAATACACAAACAAACAAAAACAAAATGGAGGTTTTATTCAAAAAAAAAAAAAAAAAAGAATTGTATACCATACTTGATGTTTCTGTTCTGATATGAACTTGGAACTGTTAAATAGCTTATTATAGATAATAATTTTGTTTTTAAATTATTTTATTAAATTTTACTTCCAAAATCATAAAAACCCACCCATCTTCCCTGCTTGCTGAGTCTTCTGGGAAACACCAAGCTGCCCTAGCAGCCTGTTAAGCCCTCTGGACCTTGATTTTCCCCTGACCTCTCCACCCACCTTCATCAGATCTGAGGAGCCTAAACCATCCCGAGAAGCTTCCATTGCCCCACTTATATACCCTATTTAGTCTCTTGTCTTGCTACAAAGCAACAGCAAATACCTGAAGACCCGAGAGGTGTCTATTTAAATGAAGAAAATAGTTTATTTTAGGATTTGGAGAAGGAGAAGGGTGCAGTTCTGATAAACTTTAAATGTAGCAATATTCAACTGTCTTATAGTAAAGCACATTTAGGGTCAAGAAATTAAATAGAAATATTAGCAGTTGAAGATGGGGAACTGTGGGTAGACACAAGAAAGTCCCAGATGCCTGGGAAAGGAAAGGATCTCAGGACCCAAGGGGGATAACTTTAGCTGAAATATCCAAAAATGGGAGATAGACCCTGTAGAGACTACCTCCTGTAGATAGGCATAGCCCCCAGATGAGGGATTGGGCCACTTACTCATCTCAAAAATTTTAACCCAGAATTGTTCCTGTCTAAAGGAAAGTCAGGGACAAAAAATAGAGCAGAGACTGAAGGAAAGGCCACCCAGAGACTGCCCCACCTAGGGATTCATCCCATCTGCAGACACCAATCCCCCCCCCCCACTATTGCTGATGCCAAGAAGAGCTTACTGACAGGAGCTTGGTATGGCTGTCTCCTGAGAGGTTCTACCAGCACCTGACTAATACAGATACAGATACTCACAGCCAACCATGGGACTGAACCTGGAGACCCCAATGGAAGAGCCAGGGGAAGGACTGAAGGGGCTGAAGGGGACTGCAACTCCATAGGAAGAACAATATCAACCAACCAGACCAACCTGAGCTCCCAGGGACTAAACCACCAACCAAAGAGTACACATGAAGGGATCCATGGCTCCAGCTACATATCTAGCAAAGGATGGCTTTATCTGGCATCAGTAGGAGGGGAGGCCCTTGGTTCTGTGGAGGCTTGATGCCCCAGCATAGGGGGATGCTAGAGTGGCAAGCCAGGAGTGGGTAGGCGGGTGGAGGAGCACCCTCATAGAGGCAAAGAGAAGGGGGAAAGAGGGTATGGAATGCGGGATTTTAGAGGGAAAACCAGGAAGGGAGATAACATTTAAAATGTAAACAAATTAAATGATTAATTAAAATTTTTTTTAAAAAAATGCCTGTCATTAGTGGGCACATCTGGAGTCCTTGAAATCTTCAAAGTTAAGAACAAATGTGTAATATTCAACTTCAAATTCCTTTCAATTTTGTATCAAATGGTATTTTATTTGCCTCTTTCTGTTTTAACTAAGAATAAAAGCTACATTTCAGTGTATTATTTGTTCCAGTGTTACCCTCTGCTTATAAGTTTAGAAAAAGCACAGTATCTGCTGGTACGTGCTTTGAGATTAATAAAAAGTGATACAAGCAGCTGATATGATGTTTTCTGAAGAATGCACTCAATGGCTCTGAACATCCTCATCTTTACCTTTTCCAGAGGAGGAAGGAGAGGGAGATGTAGAAAGGATATCTAAATAAAAGATCGTACCTTCACCATGTCTATCACTTCTAGCTTCTTAAAAATGATTCTGCTATTCAAGAATGTTGTTGGAGCCAATTAACATCATATATTTCTTTCTACCATAAATCCATGAATACAAGAAGCCCTGGCCATTACAATCAATGTACTTAGGGATTCTACTGTAGTCAAGGAAGGCAAATGAAAACTTTCAAGCTGAGGGCAATGTGGAAGATCTCTCTCAGAGCAGTGGGAAACAGGGCTGGTGATGTTCCATCCTGAACTGCCTTGGAACGGAAAAGGAATGGAAATCAATTACACAATTCATCCACATTCTTATAAATGCCTCTGTCTATCACTGGAAGCTCCCCACTCTTCCTTAAAAGACACATTTCTCTCGTGTTTCTTTCTACAGCCTCCTAATGTGTTTCTGTCTTTAGTCTCATCTCAGATCTCTTGCCAAAAATGGGATCCTGTTTCTTCCCAGGTTGAGTTCTTCAGATGACTTCTTGGCACAAGAAGTAAGCTTCAAATTTAGACTGAACTTCAAAGCTTGTGCAATGGAGCTGGAGAGCCCTGGCTGTGTGTATGCTAAGCTTCATTTTAGAAGGTGTAAAAATGATATCCTAAGACTCAAATGACTTTAATTAAATAGCTTGGTCACTATCATCTTCAGCACATTCCTAATTAACCAATAAAAGTAACTCATGTGAATGAATTCAGTATCTCTGGTGGAAAATAACAGAAAATAAAACCATCCATCCTCCTACGGAAAGTAAATCAGGAAGATGTGGACTTTTCCACAAATGGACCTGGATTTGGAATTGACTGTTCCTCCATGACCTTTTCCTAGTAGTCACTGCGGTACTGGTGTGAAATCTTTTTTTTTTTTGTTTTTTTGTTTTTTGTTTTTTCGAGACAGGGTTTCTCTGTGTAGCCCTGGCTGTCCTGGAACTCACTCTGTAGACCAGGCTGGCCTCGAACTCAGAAATCCGCCTGCCTCTGCCTCCCAAGTGCTGGGATTAAAGGCGTGCGCCACCACTGCCCGGCTTTCTGGTGTGAAATCTTAAGGAAGTGGCTTTAGTGAGAGCACCTGAGACTTACTGGTAGCTTGACCTTAAAATGAAGAGTAGCAACTAGTATCCTTCCTCCTCTCTGTCTTCCTAACCATGAGGTCAACAGTTTGCTTCACCATGGTCTTCCACCATGATGCATAGTCAGAGCACAAACCTCCCCACCCCCAATGGGAATCATTTCAAAACAAAACAAACAAACAACAAACCCACAAAACTTTATTTTTCATCTTGTTTCAGTTTCTTACAATGTATTTTGATCACATTCACCTCCTGGTCCCACTTCTCCCAGACATTCCCTCTGACTTTTGTGTTCTTGTTCTTATTTCTGTAGTTTTACCACATAAAGGAGAAAAAGGTTCATCTCTCAACCCTTATTAGGGAAGCTTCCTTTTGCAGTAGATAGTGGTTAACATAGAGACCAATGCTGATCAGAGTGCAAATCATAAGAAACTCCTCTTCTCCCAATATTTGCTGTGAAACATGGAACAGAAAAAATGATAGAGTTAGGGGAAGTGCATGACTGTGAAACTTCCCTCTTTATAAGTTAATTGTCACAGATATTTGTCATACTGATAGAAAGTGGGCAATGGGAAACATACAAATATTGATAATGTGAAACTCTAATTGAAATGTATAAAATGAAGGCTATTATTAAGAGGTAGGCTCAGTGGTTGAGACCATTAGCTGCTCTTTCAAAGTATCAGAATTCAGTTTCCAGTACTTATGACAATAGATCCATATATGTCTTCTGCCTTCTACAGGAATGCATGTACACACACACACACACACACACACACACACACACACACAGAAAAATAAAGAATAAATCTTTTAAAAAGATATTAAGGAAAAATGACATGTAACTTGATATTCTTGTTTACAATGCTAATTAAACTCTCACTATTATTCTAAATTACTCTTCATATAAAAATAGATGGAGAATGGCATTAATCATGCTGTTGGCATAAGTCTTTATCTGAATTCCTTTGTTATAACTAAATAATTAAAGGGAAATAATAGGTGCGCTTTATTAAAATTAAACCAATGTTTGAATGGAGATATCCCATGGTTCCCTTCAAACATTAAAGAAAAGATTTGAACTAAGTGCTTAAAATTTCTATTATTTAAACATGAATATACATGGTAGACTTCTATAAATTACTAAATGAAAACTAATTAGAGCTATTAGAAATTCAGCAAGATAGCTAGTAAAACATTTTATAAAGAGATTGTGTGTATATTTAAATTAAAATGTGCATTTGATGGTTTAAGAATTAAATAGAGATTCTTGTTTAAATACCGAAATATTTATAAAGCACCATAGAGGAATATCATTAGGAAAGAATGTGAAATATACATAATAAAAGTGCCTGAAGTAAATACGGTGAAACCAGAAAAACAAACCCATAAGCAAGCCCCCTCTCCTGCCCCTTCCTCCTCCCCATTATGAGAACTAGGTCCTTTGTTGCCCACCGCCCAAAATCTGCAAGCTGTGTGCCCACCAGTTCCCATTTGGATTTTTGCAATCAAAGATAACAGCAATGGCCTGAAAATGAAGGACTACTGCACCTTGGTATTCTCACCCAGTATATGCAAGATACTGGCAACATTATCATCATGCAGTGTTTTGAATGGAAATCCACCATAATTCCTACAGAAAGTTCAGGGATTCCTATTTCATTTCCCCATGGGTTTTCCCTCATGGAGTTCTTCCCTGGAACTCTCTTGCTTATGAGGCTGGGCATCCTTGGAACTCTCAAGGCCAGCGCATGGCCTGGCAGGAGTCTCTCTACAGTGTTTCCCATCTCAAAAGCCCTGGGTAGCCTCTGCATAACAGCAGTAGAACCCAGGCATCCACAAGAGGAAATGAAGCCCTGTGTGAAAAGGAAGAGCTGGAGTCGAGTCGGATTCAGATGATGAAGTAGAGTGCCACCTGAGCAAGATGGAAATCACTGAGGAGCTCCGCCAGTACTTCCCACAGATAGAAAGGCACAGAGAAGAGAGTCGGTGACAGCAGCAGCTGGGCGCATAGCACCTGAATGACTTTGAATAAAGACTGTGGCCTGTACTTCAACCACCACAGGTCAATGGATCCCCCATCTGAGAAGCCCTGGGAGTGGCACCAAGCAGAGATGAGGGCTTGTATAGCAACTGTGCTCCCAAGATCCTGGCCGTGAAGGCTGCTGTGCAGCTGAGCTTTGACAAGCACTGTGACAGAAAGCAGCCGAAGTACTGGTCTGCCATTCCCCTGAAGTTCTGAGTCCTGGGCAACAGGACCCTAGGCAACGCTTCGTAGTTCCTAACCTCTCCTTCATCATCTCTTCTGGACATTTTTTAGAGATGAAATACAGTCTGTCAGCCACTTATAATTCTGTCAGCAGGAGGTATACTGTTGTCAACACAAGGACTGTTCACCGACAAAGTGATAATTGTATGTATTGGACTGGCTCTCGGTTTCCTCTGAAACAGTTCAGTTCATTGAAATTATTGCCTAGCGATAATGCCTATTGTTTTGCATTTTTAATTTCCTTCTTTAAACTGTCTGAAATGTCATAAAAGCCTTAAGTCACATGTCATTTATTCCTACATTTTTTAGACTAGTGCATGCTAGCTACAAACTCTTAAATCTTCCTGCTTCCACCTCCCAAATGCTAGTGCTACAGGTTTGCACTGCCCACACTGAGCTTCTGTCCACGTATTTTCTCAGACTTTAGCTCTTTGGATCCCTCTGAAAACGATGCAAGTATACAGTAAGACAAGTGTCACTTGTCACTCAGCTAGGTGTCAGCCTGCATGCTCTATAAAAGACCTGGGAGTAAATACTCTGGTCTTAACAGGCTATGTTGTCTGTGTCATAACTACCTGATTCTGTCTTCATGGCATAAATACAACCATAGTTACTGAATAAACAAATGAATGTGACTGTGTTTCAATAAAACTTTATTTGTAAAAAACAAAAAATTATCATAAGCAAAAAAAATCTCTTGTGGAGATATTTTTCCAGGTTTCTTATAAGGCAGAGAAACTACATAAATCAAAGCTAAGAGGATCAAGCAGCTGGTATAGCTGTACCACATCAGAAGGAAAAAGGTGACATTTCATAGATGACACTTGAAAACAAAGTCTGAAGATGATTACAGGAAATGAGCAAATACTTGAAAGCATCGAACACAGGCTCACTAGGTGGTAGGTTGTCAGATCCTGAGTGGCACTGCAGGTGACTCTCACAGCCCTCTCAGTTCCTAGAAAAGAACTCAATATGAAGTGGCATATTGGAAACACCCAATTCCGTGGTCAGGTTAGGGAAGTCAAAATGAGATCAGAAAAACAAAAGTGGTTAGGCTCTTGCCTATGCACTTCCAGAGAAGATTGTTTGTTTCTCAATCCTGGCTTTGGTATCTGACACTTTGAAGGCCTAGAGCCTTCACTACACAGTGATGGTAGCTTGTAGTGACTGCTTGGCATGGATTGTACAATAGAACATTCAGTAGAGTGCCCAGAGCACAACGCACAATAAAAGCTATTATTCGTGTTCATACTGATAGATACATATTTTCACGCCACGTCCCAAAGTGGCTCCCCATCTGTAGTCTTCAAACTTAAGCCCTTGTTACAAATGTGAGGCAAATCAAGCTAAAACTCTAAACAGTCATTTTCAGTACCTGTCTACAGATAAATGGAACCTGCCCCCCTTGAGTGACTTCTCTGATTCTTACCTGACCATTAGAAATGTATGTTCTAAGGGGTAATCAACAATTACCTGTTGGCCAAGCCTAGTATTTTAAATTCAAGTTACCTCCTGAATTTGTGAGAAAGTTCAAATATGATTCTCTTATTCATGTAAGTATTTTACCCATTTTAAAAATCAACTCTAATGTTTAATTAGCTTCTAGGGAGTTTTTTTTTTAATTAAACTTATATAATGAATTTAACTACTAGAAATTTCTTTTTCTTTTTATCTTTGTGTTTGTGTATGTGGTGCATGTCTGTGTTCATGTTTATCCATTTGTACATGTACATGCCACATGTGTGAAGATCAAAGGACAAACTCAGACATTGATCCTCATTTCCTACTTTTCTTGTCACAGGATTTTCCTGTTTCCTGCTGCAGATTTCAGGCTATCTGACCCCACAAGTCTCCATGGCTTCTGCCTCCACTTCTTACTTCATTGCAGGAAGCACTGAGACTACAGAAGGGCCATGTTCACTTTTGCACAGGTTCTGGGTATCCAAATTCAGATGCCCATACTGTCCCAGCAAGTGCTTGGCCCACAGATTTGATAGCCTGGATGTCTAAAATCTCAGGGTAAGAAATAGCCTGGAAGGGTTGTGGGATGCAGTGCTCTGGACAGCATCTATCTGTTACACACATTAAATCACAGAGCCTGTAGCTATGTCCTTAGGACTTGTGTGAGACCAAGCAGGTTAAAATTCCTAGCATACAGTAGAGAGGCACTGCTGAGGCCCCATCCCTAGCTGAGGAGTTATTGGCAATTCATAGCTCCTGAGGCAAGGACAGTAAGTTTTCTTTGGTGGGTGTCCACTGATAGTTTTTCATGCCCCAGTAGATGACTCTATACCTTTACAAATGTCATCAGGCTATTACCATTGCTCTTGATTACACTTTGACACTTGAGAGTAAGACTATTACTGAAGACACAACACAGGAGTCATAGAACATGACTGAATCAAGCTGCTACTGACCTGGAAGCTCCATCCCTACTGGCTAACTTTCATAGCGATGTGAGGTGATATTCTCCAATATTAAACAAAGGATTAAAAAAATACATGAAATTCCAAGAAAGATGTGTTAGGGAGGGCCCGAAGGGATGGAGTGGGAGTAGATCAAATACATTTAGGACTAGAGAAATTGCTCATTGCTTAAGGGCAGTTGCTGCTCTTACAGAGGACCAGAGGTCAGTTGCTAGCACCTAATGTCATAAGGACATTAAAGAAGAGAAAGAAAACATGGCTAAATAAGAGACAAAATCTAGAAGATTCCCTTATCTCTACCAAGAGTACAGAATAGGATGAAGGTGGAGGAAACCAAAGCCACTCTTTGAAATTAGAGTTATGCCTACATTTGTCACTATCATAATTAACTGGTTAATTATTCTCATGTTCTTACAAGCAGCTTTTTTTTGATTAATTTTTATTCACTTTATATCCTGATCACAGTCCCCCCCCCCCGTCTTGTCCCAGTCCCTCCTTTACACATCCTTCCTTCACTACCCACTTCCCTTTTCCTCAGAAAAAGGAAACCTCCCCTCTTGGGTAGGACCCTGCCCTGTGACATCTATTCCCAGCATTACTATACACTTCCTCTCCCACTGAGGCCCAACCAGGAGTCCACTTAGGGGAAGGGGATCCAATGCAAGGCAACAGAGTCAGAGACAGCCCTGATCTAATTGTAGAGGACTCACATGAAGACCAAGCTGCACATCTGCTCCAAATGTGTAAGGGCCTAGGTCCAGTAGCTGCATACTCTGGTTGGTGGTTCAGTCTCTGTGAGCCCCCATAGGCCCAGGTTAGTTGACTCTGTAGATCTTTTAGTGGTGCTATTGACCCCTCTGGCTTGCACAATTCTATCCCCAACTTTTCCACAAGAATCCCTGAGTTCCACTTGATATTTGGATGTGGGACCCTGCCTCAGTTTCCATGGGCTGCTAGATGAAGTCTCTCAGGATACAGTTATGCTAGGTTCCTTATCTGCAAGCATAGCATAATATCATTAATAGTGTCAGGGCCCTCTCCCATGGGATGGGTCTCAGGTTGGGAAAGTCGTTGGTTGACAGTTCCCTCAGACTCTAGACCATCTTTGTCCCTGTACATCTCGTAGGCATATTTGGATTGATGGTTTTGTAGGTGGGTCGATGTCTCCTTCTCTCCACTGGAAGTCCTGCCTGGCTACAAGCAGTGGCCACTTCAGTGTCTATATCCCCACACTGGTAGGAATCTCAGCTAGGGAAATGCCCATAAATTCCCTGTAGCCTCTCCCATCCCAGGCCTCCAGCTAGTCCCAGAGATGCCCCCACCAATTTCCATTCTCACTTTCAGCCCTGCCCTGATCCCCTCTCCCCACACCTGATTCTTCCCCTCCCCCTCTTCCACCCAGTTCCCTCTCTTCATCCACCCCCAATGACTATTTTGTTTCTCCTTCTGAGTGATATTCATGCATCCTGGTAGAGCTGAGTCTTGAGGTAGAATATTCCCAATATTCTGAGAAACAGCCAAATTGATTTCCAAAGTAGTTGTACAAGTTTGCACTCTCACCAGCAATGGGGGAGTGCTCCACTTGCTCCATATCCTTGCCAACATGAGCAGTCCTTTGAGTTTTAAATCATAGCCATTCTGATGGCTGTAAGAGTCATATTGACTTGCACCTGATTACTAAAGATGTTGAACATTTCTTTAAGTGCTTCTTAGCTGTTAGAGATTCCTCTATTGAGAATTATGTTTCTCTCTGTGCCCATCACTTAATTGGGTTATTTGCTTTTACAAGTACCTCTTAACATGAGCAATAATACCTGTAAAACTGGGTTTCAGCAGAATGAATTAATATATCTGTCATATTTCCCCAATTATGACAATGCAACTGCCCAGAGCCAGGGTTGCATGTCTTCATCTCAGGATAACCTTCCAGGGCACCAGATGTTCGCTGAGAATTCTGAGCATGTATTCTTGCCCACCACCTCCCTCTTGTGGCTCAACTAAATATATCACATTGATGTTGGGTATCAAGAAAAGGAAAAGGAAAATAGAAAACGAGTCAAGTACAGTTGATTGCTAACAAACATTCATTGTTGTTCTGGCTCACAAGCCACTTTCTTTCCTCAGATCATAATGTCTCATATTTTAGCATAAGAAACTACATGAGGAGATCTCCAACTCCTCCCCCTTCCATCCACTGCTCTGTATGTATAGCATTTGTTTCACCTCTCTCAGGTACAGCCTGGTCCCAGCACCTCTACATATAAGGTATGATTGTGTGTATGAGTGTATATGTTTGTGTGTGCGTGAATATGTTTGTGTGTATGAATATGTGTGTGTTTGTGTATGAGTGTGTGTTTGTGTGTATATGAGTGTCTGTGTTTGTGTTTGAATGAGTGTGTGCACAAGTGTGTGTGTGTGTGTGTGTGTGTGTGTGTGTGTGTGTGTTATTCAAACTTCTCAATGAGCTTCCTCGCGGCTTTAGCTTCCATGAAATGCTAAGTTCATCAGTACATCACATGTTCCTAGCAGGACAACCAAGTTTCCTTAAGAACATTTCCTTGCCTTGGAAACATGTTTAAAAGGCTAAGAAACATAGGATCCAGTGCTAGATCCTAGGTTTTCTGTTTCTATACTTGGGTGCATATATTTTATGCTATATTGAATGAACTCAGTAATGAAGGTGCAGAAGGTGGTCAAAATGATGGGACAAGGTAGGGCTACAAAGAGTAGTTTAGAGAACCTCCCCTCACACACACACTCGTGTGTTAGGAGAGATCTCCTAACTTACACTGTGGTATGGGACCATAGGAACTTAAAACGCTACCGGTCTGACCCACTACTTTTATTCTACAAAGCTTTTTCACTCTTTCTTCTTCCTTGGTCTTCCCTCTAATTCTTTAATTCATCTACTCTGTTGCTGATTCTGCTACCTCTTTCACTCATTGACGCAGCACTCCTTCTTCCTGTTTACAGCTTGGACTGAAGATCAGTGGCTCTCCTGAAATCCTCCAGGCCTTCAGAGCATAATTAGCACTGCTTAAGCACCCAGTCTGTGGACTGAACAACTACAGAGTTCTGTCTCTGCTATAAGTCAAGGGTTGGAGTACCCTAACAATATGGGGTGAGCCAACCTAATAAACTCCCTTAACACACACACACATATATTCATATATAGAGATTTATTCTGTCTCGAAAACCCTGACTGATACAGTGTAAACCATTTAGAATGTTCTGTAATACAACTGACTTAGCACTAATTATCTTGTGTAATAATAAAGTTTAATATATTTGATTAGTGGCAATAAAGATGGTTATCAATTTTTTCCATAATGTATTTGGTGAGTGGCAATAAAGATGATTATCCTTTTTTTCCATAATTTTTATTGATTCTATGCAAATTTCACAACATGCATCTCAATTCCACTCATTCTCCAGTCTTTCCATACCCACCTTCTACCCTTGCAGACTCCTCCTGAAAAAAATTAAAAACAAAATAAAACAAATTCAAAAGAATCTGGAAGGTTCAATGTGTCATGGTGTGCCACACAATATACCCTTTTGCCCAAACAGCTTTACTTCAAAGTATTCGTTGCAATGGTCTGATTCTAGAGCTCTGGCTTTTTCTACACCAACATTAGTAGACACTCAGCAAAACTCCTCTCTGATACCCTGCTATTGCCCTGAGTTATGGGGATCCCAGAGCTTTGATTTTACAGGACCAGCCACTTTTCATGTTCCTCCAGCTCATAGGTGGGGTAGATGTTGGGGTGGGCCAGCTCAAAGCCCTAGATCTGGGCCTAGGGTCGTAGTTGAGATGATCAGATCACCAGCTCTCCTGTACCCACACCAGTAGGGCCAGCTCTCCTGGGGTGTGCAGGTAAGGGTCAAGGCCAGCTCTCCTGAGTGCCAGATCTGGCACAGGGTAGGGCCAGCTCTCCTGTGCACATGCCACCAAGGCCAGCTCTTCCGCATTGCCCAAGTGACAGATGGAGCCAGCTCTCTTGCACCCATGCCACAACTGGCACCACTGTGTGGTGGCCAGTGGAGGGCAGGGTCAGCTCAATAGTGCTCTGAAACATTTTGACATGACCACAGGTGGCAGTTCAGACCAAGAATGTCCACATGGCCTTTGGTGGTAACACAGGCCATGGACATTGACCCAGACCCCTGCTGTGGTAGGGCCATAGACCCAGACATGGCCTTGCCAGCAGCATGAACTCAGACATCAACATGGCATCATGTGGTAGTGCAGGCTAATCTCCTCAAACTGTTCCTCAAGGCCTTCATGTCTCCGATTACAACTCTCTTTGGAGTATGCAAACTGCTCAGCTTCTCTTTACTATCTCTCCACCACTTACTTGTCCATTGTAGTGGCAGTGGAGCCAGGCCTCTGGCCTCTGACTTTTTTTTTAAGCTATTTTATTTCTAAAGAAACAAGCAATATTCCTAAATATAACAAGAAATACATTAAGATGGGCTAATTTAATACAAATCAATGCATCTGTGCTACTAAGTTGATTGCTTTCTCCCTCTTCCTCCCCCTCCCCCCTTCCCTCTGATTTTCTGCCTCATCCTCCAAACATGGGAGATAAGTGCAACTCAGCTGCTATGGGTCTCCCTCCCGTGTCACTGGAATTTTATGAACCTCCTGCAGTCCCTAAATCTGGGGCAGCACTCTGATCTTCAGGATACTGAAGTTTCGGACATGTGCCTTCCCCAGTGAGGTGCACTTAAGAGTACATTACTTGTCTGGCAGTGGTGTCACATGCCTTTAATCCCCGTGCTCAGGAGGCAAAGAGAAGCAGATGTCTGTGAATATGAGTTTTGTTTGTTTGTTTGTTTGTTTTTGTTTTGTTTTTCCTCCCCTAAGAGATAGGACTTCTTTGTGTAGCCATGCGGACTAGACTGGCCTTGAACTCTGAGGTCTACCTGCTTTTTTCTCCTAAGTGCTGGAATTAAAGGCGTGCACCACCACCAATGGCATGAAATAGTGTTTTTATATATAGCTGGTGAGCAAGTCATCGATTTCGGCTTTCTGATGACTTTTTAGTGACCAAATGCTAAAACACCCAGGACTTCCAGTCTACAGTGTGCGAGATAGTGTCCCCTGAATTGTCTTCTTTCCCAGCAGCAGCAAGAAGCAACCAAAGATGAACTCTCTGGGGCTGTGCATTCACCTCAGCTGTGCAAAACGGTAGGCTGTCTCCAGGACGCTCACTTGCTTGTTGCAGTTCCTCCTACATTGTGTCTGCCAAAATAGGAGTTTGGAGGATGATTCAAAACACAGTGGTTAAAAATACTTGTCCCTATTGCCGAGGGCCAGAGTTCAGTTCCCAGCCAGCCACATCAAGCAGCTCCCAACCTCTTGTAACTCTAGCTCTGAAGAATGTGATGCCTTCTTCTGGCCTCTTGTCACCCCCACACATGCACACACTTACACATAAATTAAAACTAAATTAAATCCTTTTTAAATTTTCTACTATTCCAGTAAGAAGATAACCCTTGTGCTGGGGTTTTCTGGGTCTAGGTCTTCAGGACATATTTTTGACAAAGAGTCTCCAGATATATAATTATGCTTTGCCACCTCAGTCAGCCCTCCTCGCTTGTCCTGGGCATCCTCCAGACAGACCTGAAGGCAAGGTATCAATGCTCTCTGTTGAGAAACTGCAGCACAGCTGTAATTGCCATGACTAAATGGGCACAGAGAGCCCACATCTGTACCTGGGCTTCACCACTGACCCCCAACCAAACACATCTTCAGCCCAGCCTTGACCTCCACTCCCAGATGGCCCTTGGGAGTAAGAAGATACAGAATCAACAACACAGATTCCAGGAGCCAGGTGGGAAGCAGAAGCAGACTTGTTTATTTTAATAGTGAGCGATGTCTTTATGCTCTTTGCCATAACTGCTCCAGCTGATTGGCTGCCCTGGTCACACACTCTGTCTTTGTGAATGCTGAAGCATCTGATGTGCATGCATGGGTCATTGCAGGCTTCTCATCAGAACATGCTGACTCACTCCTTCTGTTGTGATGGACATCACATCTTTTCCTTTGGAACTTGGACGCCAGCCTCTTCCTGCTTTCTTCTTGCAAAAGGCTCAGTGTTGCAAGCCCTGTCCTAGTTTCTCTGCCCAGGTAACTCACATCTTGGATGTTCCCCCTAGGATCTTCTTTGAGCTTTTCTCTGTGGCCTCGTATTTTAAGGCACACCACCATTCATTTATCTTGTATTTGCTACCATTTTCTATCAAATCAATGATTTTACACTGGAGAAACCTGATATCCACTATCTCAGCCATGGGAATAAAGCTAACATCAACAGTGAAGTCTTTTGGGTCCACACTGAGGAGATAAGCATGATGTCCAGCCCTACAAACCAAGTGCATGCACACCTTGCCTCACAGAAGCCACAGCATTCCATTACCCACATACATGTATAAGGCTTCATCCTGGTTAACTTTCTTAGCTGCTCTGTGCCTTCCTCTATGTCTACAGAATTCAGAAGACTTCATAGCAGTTCTCCAAGGAATAGAATGCGCAAAGCATAGGCCAAGCTCTATGAACAACACTTTATAGTACAGGAAAAGTCATCCCATCCCCCTCTCTTTCCCATCACCATACGTAGTTACAATGTTCTTCCTCAAATTCACTCACACAACTTTCTGATACCCTCTTACACATGTGCCCTAATTCTTTATATCCTTGAGCATGTGACATTTCATCTCTCTGTCTGTGTACCCACATGTACACATTGTGCACGCACATGCACACGTAGGTGGCCACCATTTATGAATGTCCAGGTGCAACACCACAAAGCTCAAGGCAGTATTTGTTTTTTTGCAAATCTCATGAACTGTTGTAGTTTTGCCATCAGTTACCCAGTAGGTGGTAGCAAAGCATCTTGGGACAGAGCAGCAATTTCTACTTTATTCATAAAAGGAAATAAAAAAAAAAATAGAGGCCTGAGTGTTCATATGAATAAGATGGAACACAGTCAAAAGACTCTGCTCATTTCATCTGAGGTTCAAGGACAATGATCAACAGAAACTTGTGCTGACCCTAGGACGGGGTGAGGAAGAGGTGGGGTCTGTGCCCTAGACAATTAGAATTCAGAACATTCCTCCCCCTCCTCCCCTCCTCCTCCTCCCCCTCCCCCTCCTCCCCCTCTTCCTCCTCCTCCTCTGAGAGGAGTCTGCTATTACCAGTGTTAACAATCACCTACATATGAATGTAAAAAGGCAAATGTCTTGTTTTCAATTTTCTGCAGACAGTACTGACCCTTACTTCTGTAACTAGAGGGAGCAGTCACAGATTCCTTGTTCGTAATAGGCAGGGAGATGGCAATTTATAAAAAGCAGCACCATACACTCAAGAAAAACATAATCACAAAAGAAATAATCAAAGGTGTGATTTTTCTGTATCCACCTTTAAACAAAGATTAATGATTAAGAGACCATGAGATTAAGACTGAAGTAAGGACTTCATTAGAAGCAGAATGTTATTTGAGAATGCTACTGGAGAATTTCCTTAGAAAAAACTCATTGAGCCTGGCCTGGTGACAGATCTCTATAATCCCAGCATTCAGAAGGCTGAGGCAAGAGAATTTCTGAAAGTTCAAGGCCAGTCTTGGACATACAAAGACAGTCTAAAACAAAATGAGAAAATGATTGAGGTTGTATATGAGTTTTTCCCTCCCACCATAGGAGAACTCTCAACACCGGCTCTGAGACAGAGTCCACAGTGGGAGCATGCGAGAAGATTGATATGAGTCTGTCCCTGTTTGTGGAAATGGTAGACTTTAGTCCAACACATTCTGAAGAAGGAAAGGAACTCCAGACCAGGGCCTTCTGCTCTGTAGTCCATGTGTTTCTTTATTGCTACATAGCAAATAACCACAAGCAGAGAGGTTTAACATATCTCACATGGTCACTGTGACTCCAGACTTTAAACATGGCCAGGTGGGTTCCTAGCTTTGGGGCCTCACTGGGCTGAGATCATGATGCCTGGAGGACTGAGGTCTAATCTGACGCCAGCCTTGGGAATCCTACTTGGGTCTTCTGCAATCGCAGCAATCATGCTTAACTGATGATCCTCTTCTCCAGCCCCTGTCTGGAATCATTTTAAAAATGGTTGCTTTTGTGTGTGTGTGTGTGTGTGTGTGTGTGCATGTGTGTGTATGAGAGAGAGAGAGAGAGAGAGAGAGAGAGAGAGAGAGAGAGAGAGAGAGAGAGGCAACTTAGAAGAGTCAGAGTTCTCCTTCCATCATTTGGATCCTGAAGATCCAGTGTAGGTCATTAGCCTTGGCAACACACATCTTTACCCATTAAGCCACCTGAATGGTCCTGTTATTTGAACATTTTGTTTGTTTGTTTTGTGTTTAATTTCTGTATTTGAGAATTTCACACATGAGTACAATGCATTTTAGCTACATCTACCTCTTCCTCCTGTTTTAATTCCTTTCACATTCCCTCTACAGCCTTCTCTTGTATTCATGTCCCATGTTTTTTCCATAGTTATTATTGTGATATAAATAAGTATATGTGTGCTTGTGTATAAAACCTACTGACTCTAATTAGTGTTTCCCATATACACGGGGGTGTAGGGATGACCACTTGGGCAGAAGACTTCCTATAGCTCCTCAACCAGGGGTGGAGTCTTTCCTCATCCATCTTGGAATGTTGACTGGTGCACTCTTGTGCAGACAACCATTGATGTTGAGTGCTCAGGGGTGCAATGTTCCTGTCATGTCCAGAAGACGCTAATTTACAGTAGTCCTCCAGATCCTCTGGCTCTTATAATTGTCTTACCCCTTCTTCTGAGGTGTTCCTTGAGGCTTGGGTGTAGAAGTTGTGACATTTTTGATTTCTGGAATTTTGATTGATATTTAAAAAAAAAAAACAGAAATATTGTAAGAATGCATTTCCAATTTAATCCCAGGTGTAGATATATGGGGCTGCTTTGGACATTGATTTGCCTAATGCTCTAGAAGAGGAATGGTTTTTCCAGCTGCAGATAGTTTGTGTGATTGTATGATGTTTGGAATTCTGGGAACTTTTCAGAGGGGCCTTGAGAGGTGGGGTTGGTGGTTGGTGGTTACTCAGGGTGGTTGGTTGCAGTTTGGTAGTACTCATGCTCAAAGGAAAAACAAAAGGAATTAGATTCAAGGATTTCTTCCCCCTATATCCTCCCCTCCATCTAGTTATAAGGGGTAAAAACAGGGGGATACAAGATGGGACAAAGATGAACCCACCAAGTAGCAAAGACCAGCTATAGATTGTATTAGAGCTGGCCTCAGTTAGAAATAAGGACTCCACAGTCACATTCCCTGCACTTTGACCAGGCTTTCATGAAAGCCCCTCGCCACTGCAAAGAGAAGCTTCTTTGGTGAAGTATGAGAATTGCACCAATCTATGGGTTCAAAGCTAAGTGTTTAAAAGGCAGTTTGGTATAATAATTATTTAGCAAAATGTTAATAGCAGCTTCTCTGCTAAGGTTTATGACCTATCTATCTATCTATAAGACCCCAGAGCTCACTATGTAGCCCAAGCTGACATCATACTCAAAATCTTCCCAAGTTCTAGGAACTTAGGTGTGAGCCATTACAGACAGTTAAAATGTCATTTTATTGATATGAAATGTTTAAATGATGCTCAAGCAAAATCTCTATCTCACCAATATCAACCAATAATAATTACATGAATTCTTGGAGATAAATGTGCTAACAGATTTATTAGTATAGGTGTTGCAAGTAAATTTGATATTTTTAATTTTTATTCATTTATGTGGTCAACATTTACCTTCCAAAAAAATGACCTCAGTGCAAAATGTACCTCAGTGACATTTACTTTGTACCTCAGTCTCACTGCACCCTGTTCAATTTGCTGAAGCTGAGAAATAAATTCTGGACAATATACTTGTTTCAAGTAGCTCATTTGTGCTCTCCAGAGGACTAGTCTGCAGTTGGCATGAAGTCTGAAGCATCTTTCTTTTCCTGTGTTTTATCATTCTTTGAGAATTTCAGACACTGTGTTTTGATTGTATTCACCTTCCTCCCACTCTTCCAAGATCCCCCCTCCCCCTCCCTTCCTCCCTAACTTTGTGTCCTTTGTATCCTTTTATTGCTTTTTCCATCAACAAATCCAGTTTGTGCTGTCGAAATATTCTTCAATGTGTGCCCTTCCACTGGAGCATGGGTGACTTATCAAGGACACTTTCAGAGTAAACTGAGGCACAATAAAATTTTAAGGATTTTATTGGAGTCATGACTTGAAAAGATCCGAATGAGAAATGGTAAAGGTGACACTGGAGGAACACCAGGAGGCTGGCTAGGCTTTCACAGCAGTCACTGAAGTCATGCAGAGGAAACCCTTGGTTCTACTTACACAGTTGCCTTACGGATTATTATAAAGTCCCTATTCTGTAAGTATAAGGTGGTTAGATATGTAAGGTACATTGGGCTCACTCCTCCCCAACCTGATTCTCAGAAGACATATGTCAAAATCAGCAGTGGGTGTCTCAAACTGCGTGGCTCTGCACCACATACCCTAGGTTTTCTCCTATACATACATAGAACAATTCTAATATGCTGTGGTTAACTTGAATTCTCTGTCTGTCTGTCTCACTTATGGTACAATTGCACCACACTTCACAGATTAGAAACTTAAAACTAACAAATATTTGTTTTTACAACTACCTATCAACATTTTAAACCATGGTGAACTGTGGATAATGAAACCACATAAAGCAAGACTACAGATAAAGGGTGGGTGCTACTCCATGTAATTAAAACTAAACAAAACAAACATCAAATTAATTAATTTATGTTTAGGTTTGCAACAAAGTCATGCTTACAGCACACGTAAAGCCTGGCCATCGGTGGTTTGCCTGCTCAGAACTTCTTGGGGCCATGCTAATTTATATCAACAACAGTTTTAGCTTCAAGTACACCAGTAGTGCATGAACGTCCGCCATGGCACTGGAATCTCCAGCTTTCTCTTCATCTCTACAGTGTTCCTCTTCTGCTTCCTTCTGTCATTTTATAGGCCATCCTCTTTTAGATTTAGGCAATGGATGTGGGTTTTATTTCTGTTTATTTTTGTTTTTAACTTATTTTGGAGATATTTTGAGACATACTTCTTTTTATTAAAAGTATTTTATTGAAAATACAAATTTGCTTTTCTACAGTATATTCTAATTACTGCTTCTTCTCCCTCTTCTCTTCCCAGATTTTCTCCCCCTCCCCACTCTTCCAACTCCATGTCTTTCTGTCTTTATAAAACAAACAGGCCAGTAAATAAACAAACCAGAATAAAACAAAGCAAACAGAAAAATAGAATAAATAAAAAGGAAAATCACAGGAAACACATACACTGCAGATACACACACACACACACACACACACACAACCACACACAACATAAACCCCATAAAATCACAAAATCAGATGCCATAAGGATAAGCAGAATACAAGTAAGGTTTAAAAAAGTGACCAAACAATGCATTATGAGATAAAACATCTCCAAAAATAGCACATGGTTCACTTTGTGTTGGCTATTTATTCCCTTAAGTGTGGTTTATATATTCAGTGAGATTCCATTGGAAGAAACAAATATTTCCCTTGGGAGCAGCTATTGAGGTTTACTTTTTTTTTTTTTTTTTTGATGCTTTATTTACATTTCCAATGTTTCCCCTTTTCTGGGTCTCCTCTTTGGGAACACCCTATCCCCTCCCCCTCCCTGTCTCTATGGGGGAATTCCACCTCCCACCCACCTGCCCACCCATCCCCTTATTCCCACTGAGGT
Organism: Uromys caudimaculatus; assembly: GCA_028551405.1. Classification (NCBI taxonomy): domain Eukaryota; kingdom Metazoa; phylum Chordata; class Mammalia; order Rodentia; family Muridae; genus Uromys; species Uromys caudimaculatus. The sequence continues at coordinate 46,504,574 of CM052703.1, forward strand.
TTACTTTTTAAAAGTGATTTCCAACAGACTGGAAATTGTCTCTATATCAATAAGATCTCTCAAATCCAAATGTTCTCAAATCCAATAACTCTAATTTTCATAAACACCTTACTTCCTTTCTCATTAATTCTGCAACAGTCAGATGGTGAATTCTAATCTCTCTCACTCAGAAGAAGACAGACTTAATGCAACTGTACAGAAATGCAAGGAATCACCTCCTACTTGACTAGTAGATCTGTTTCGTGAGATGATTTTATTTTGTTATTTTTCCAAACCTCAAACTTCAAAAAGGGGAAGCAGAGCAGCTTTTCATTTTCCAACTGCTTATAACTACTGCAAATTCACATCCTGTGTAATCATGAATACTTCTTGGGAGGGCACACAAAATGCATGAGTGTCAAAAGCAGACAGTGAAACTTCTGGAGGGAACAGTTGATGAGAGGTCAAGTCTGAGTTCTCCCAGGAGCAGAGTGAGCAGACCCAGGAGCTACAGCACACAGGACAGGGCTGTGAGGACAGGTAGGAACTTTGGGTTGGAATTGAACCACTGAGGGAGGTTGTGCTCTACATAAATAGCCTGGTAAATAGATTTTCATCCTCTTTTCTGTTGACCACTCACATAACTTGGTGAATCACATGTGCATTTGGCGCCTCCGCTTACTTACTTGTCAAAAAGGAAACTGCCCTTGGGATCAGTTGAGATTTGAAGTGATGACCTTCACTTAATTTCCCCACTGTTGCCACTCAGTCTTACAAAACATGTTCTCAAGGAAAACCGGGATTTGAAAAAATGTTGAATTTGGAAACAATGGTTCTAATTTAACATTGCAACACAGAAAAGCATTGTGTGCAGAGGTGTTTGCCTGAGATTTTGGAGTAGAGATTTTGAAACTCTTTTTGAAAGCTGAGGGCCATTCCCATTTCCTGTGGACATAATGAATGCTGAAGGACAAAGCATAGTTGGATTGGGAGGTGAAACTTCATTATGTAGAGTTCCTCCCAAAGTAGCCATATGTATCCAAATTTAAGAATAGCTTAAATTCTGTAAATATACCTCTATATGCTATCATAAGTAGATAACTGAATATATAAAATAAGCATAAGTTCTATATGTTCTAAAGCACACGGGTGTTTCTTATAGCATTGTTCATAGTGTTAAAAAAATAGAAGGAACCAAAATGACCATGGATATGCACCCAGTTTAATGAAATGCATTCATTTGAATTTACCATTTGGATTTTTAATTGTAATTTAAAATCTAATTACATAACTGTAGCATTCTAACTACTGGAAGTGTGTGATTCGGTGGCATCAGGTTCATTCATGCGCAACACCCTCATGACCCTCCACTGAACATTCACCCAACCCTACCCCAGCCTTTGGAAGCCACCATTTTACTTTTCTTCAAAACTGAGCACTTGGGGTGCCTCATAAGTAGAATCACACAGCATCCAACTCCTTTGACTTTATTTAGAATTTTGTTTTTGAGGTGTATCAGTGTCTGTGCATATGTCAGAATTCAGCATTTACCTTTTATACTTAAGGCTGTTATATTAATTAGTCAAAGATTAATAGGGATTCTAAATGGTTGGAGTGACCATTTGTAAAGAATTAGAATTTGTGTAAAATCCTCCATAAAGAGGATAGAGAACGGAATTGAGGAGAAAAGGAACATAAAGGAGACTGAAACTGATGACTGTGTATTAACTGTTGGGGAGTCAGGAACATTTTGATTCGTGCAAACTATAATTCTTTTTAGTTGACGTTGTTATATGTTCTTTTAAACAAATTGTCAATTTAAAAATAACAACAGGAAATAAATGCACATGATGTTAACAGGCTGGAGAGCATCAAATTGACATCCAGCTCCTAACATGGAGCTTAGAGCAAAGCATGCAATATAGTTCTTGAATATGAGACCTGGCAAATCCAAGAAAGAAATGAGAACCTGAAGGGAATTGTGTTGTTATACTTAGCAACAAAGATCAAGTTGAAATTCAGGTTTCTGATATCAGAGCAGTTCTGGAAAGAGACATCTTTACCACATTTCCCCAGGATGACAGCCATTCCTAGGGGCAGACTTTGAACTCATTAATGACAGCTAATGCTTCAGATGCAGCCAACATTTGCCTTTTCTTTCCTTCTAATAATATTAACAGCTCCACTCAAGAAACAAACAGTGTTCCACCAGGTCAGCAGTACCAAAATGAACTCCAGATTCTTGTTACTAGTGGGGAAGATGGAGATGACATTGCAAATGAGGAGAAGTAGTGTAACATAGAGGGAAATTTTGCAAGATTTTCAGCCCGGAAGATATAACTCATGCACCTGCAAGTTCTGCAAACACAGACTAACAATAATTATATTTGCTACAGTGTATTAAACACGAGATTCAGCAAATGCTTTTTGAAACGTTCATTTAATAAAATGAATGTATTAGTCCTGGATTACCACTCTATGAAATGGACTTAATAACATCTAAGATGTAAGGCCCTGTGAAGGACTAAGACCTTTGATATTGTAGTGCCTGAAATGCAATGTTTTACATTGTTTACATTGATAGTTACTAAGCGGTAGAAGCAAAGGGAACATTCTGGGTTAGCCGTGTTCTTTTTATAAACTGGAAAGCACTTACTCACTAATTTAATGGGAAGAAAATGAAGAGTGGAGGACTGGACAACATAAAGGCAGCTTCAATGTGATGTCCTGGAAGATGTGGTAAAAGATTGTACAATGGGGAAGCAGAGGTACAAGAGGCAGAGAGAGGGAGCTGAAAGTAAAGGCTTTGGTGGACAGGCAATGAGGCGATGACACTCCGCTGCAGGCAAATTCTGTTTGGATTACTAACGTCTTACCTATGGTGTTCCTGGAAATGTTTGCAATTTTCCCCAATAGAATGTTTCTTGTTTAGCATGGATAGAGTGCAGCAAGCAGTCTATCCTATGCTCCCCCTGAAAGCCACACCCAGTTTTGTTTGAAAAACAAGCCAGACCATGGTCATCCCACCCTGAATGTACTCAATTCTTATCTAAAAAAAACTCATCTTTCTTCATTCCCTGCATACTCTGGTGCCTGTGGGTGTCTGTGAGTCAAACCCTAGGGACTAACTGAGTCCAATGCCTCTTCTAGAATCCTTGGCATCATGCTTCTACAGCCTGGTACCAAGAGCATTGGGTGGGACTGCTTTCCAAAGGACATCATTATCCACAAAAGAGAGAAAGCTGGACACACATATGAGAAAGGAGATGACCTGCTGATTGCTGTGCCTAGTGAGGCCACAGTTCTTGGGGTAAGTCCATCTCATTAGAAGGAGAATGCTGGAGAGACATTTTAAGAATGTATCCAGACTACAAAGCTGTAGTGGGTCTGGAAGCATCCTTGACTTGTTTTGGCTGATTCCACAAACAAATCAGAATGGGAAATGTTATGGGAAACTATTCCCCCCTTGGGCTTTCATTTAAAATAACTGAAGCCACTCGGGCTTTTCCACCAGAACACTGCATAATGAAGAAATTAGTTTCTGATCATTGTCTTTAGTGGAGATTTCTAACTTAAAGAGATATCATTTAGTCTGATTAAGTTAGGTCTTTTTACTTGGAGTTTTGTTTTCAAACACTTGGAGACGACACCATCTAAACTGTTTTCACCCTCACGTTTCTCTGTGCATACATGAACATCTGTAAAACATCTAAGAATCAATATCATTATCCCTCGTAGGCAGGATTCTACTCATCATAGGGCTCTGAATACTTTCTGTTGAGACTCAATCCCTACTTCTTCCTGCCTTCAGAAACCTTCCTGCTGGGAACCTTCGCTGCATCACAGGTACTGAGATGGGACACAGAGTCGGACAAAGGACAAAGCCTGATGACCTCTGGCCTTATTACTCTCTCTTACTATTCTGGTGGCCAGAAGCTGATGGTCTCTGGCAACTTAACTCTCTCTTGCTATTCTGTGGCTAAAAGCTGCTGGTTTCTGGAAGTTTATTTCTGCTGGTAGCAGCAGGACATTAAGAAGCAAACTTAGTTAATAGGGCTGTTTTCTCTCTGGCTCAAGGCTCCCTGGCCAGGTAAGAGGTTAGGAGTTAATTAACTCTTCATGAGCCAAAGAGAAAAGAGGAGGAAGAAAGGGAGAATTCAAGCACACACAGAGACTGGGACCAACCACCTGTCTCAACAATTTTACAAGTGTTCATGCATACTTACATACATACACATATACCTACATACATATGTATGTACAGAGAGATATATATGTATATGTATATGTATATGTATATGCATATGCATATGTATATGTATGTGTATATGTATATGTATATATACATATCTATACACACACACACACACACACGCATGCATGCATTTGGTGGATGGAGCTGGGTAGGTAGATCCCCAGATGCCACACTTTATTATTTCTCTCTGGCCTTCTAATATCTTCTAAGCCAAAAGTTCTTTATAAAATTACCTCATAGATAAAATGTTACACAAAAGGAGAGTTAGAGAAGGATGTTAATAAGTTCAAAGCAGTGTTTCATTCTATAAGTTCATTATAAGTTCAAAGCAACAGTTTCACATGGCCTTGCTTTATCATAGTGCATACCCGTGGCTTCATCCTTGGACCTGACCTACAATGAATGCTTTTTCTTGATCACAAATTTATTTCAAGCCTGCTTTCTTATCCTAGTGCAATTAGCTTGTGACACGTGAAGGTTTACAGAGCTGTATTTGTATCTTTATTCTATAGAGGGCTTTGGATTATTTGTATCAATTTAAGAGTTCTATAAAATCATGATCTGAAATTGTGGAATCATTAATTTATCTACACAACATTACTATACGAAAGTACATCTTAATATTGACCTGTAGGAAATTTGTCCAATAGGGTGGGCTAATACCCAGGAATCATTAGGCTAAGTTTGACAGGAAAAGCATATTAGCAGCAAGAAGCAATCTTGGGACAAAGTTTCTAAGGATACTGCATCTCAGAGCTCACCCATCCCAGGCCATGCAAAACAGTGGGCCATCTCTAGAAAACTCACTTGCATGCCATAGTCTTTCCTAGATGGCTCCTGACACCTTCCTAAATGTTTCTTCTGCAATTCAGGATCCACTAACACCATTCTACCCTCTTACAATATTTTAATTGAAATAGAATTAAAACTTCTATTCAAATAGTCGGGAAGGGTAGCCTAAGTATTGCCAATATAGATAATTAATGTAGCCTCTTGGTTGCTTCTTGGGGTTTGGGGAATATTCTTATAGCTGAAGACACTGCACACTCAGATGATTCAAGCTGGATATGAAAACATCTTTCTTTAGGTGTAGCTTCTATGGTTCCAGAAAATCTATGCCAAGAAAAGGAAATGATTAAACAGTTCTACACAACTGCAACAGACATACGTAGAGGTGAAATAAGTGGCACTCAGTCATGTGTCAGTGGCAACCAACAGCTGTCTATTTGTACGTAAGGCCTGCTCAACAGGAGGGTAATCACGCTTGGTACTAGAAACCTAGCCAGCCTCCTGGAGCTAGTGAAGTCAAGAAACCTAGAAATAATTTACTACAGCCACTTTGCTAGACCAGCATAATTCATTACTACATTTTAAATCTTAACTATTCAGTTTTTTATCCCTTTTCTTTTATTAAATGCCTCTTCTTTGTTTAGCCAGCAGCACACTGTTTCCTGAGAACATTCCTTCACCAATTCTTGCCCCAGATCATTGAAAAGACAATTAGCATTGTCTTTGTTTCTTGAGACTCTAAGATCAATCTTTTAGCTTTCTTCTCACCCCTGGAATCTCCCACTTCAGAAACTCATGTCATGATACTAGGTGACTATTTCACTATCTTCATACCAAGATCTTGGCCCTTATATCACTAACACTGCTTCCAATACATAGCTAGATAGAGATAGATAAAGTATAAATATGATAGATAGATAGATAGATAGATAGATAGATAGATAGATAGATAGATAGATAAAATCATGTTTGCCTATTGGTTATATTCCTTATTCCTTCCCACCCCCTTGCCAGCTTTCTTTCTCTTCTGAATATTCTCCTTCTGCTTTTTTTATCATGTGTACATATGTGTGTGTGTATGCATGTACATATAGTACACAGCTATAGATTATGTATATGAAAGAAAGCATGACATTTGTCTTTTTTCTCCCATTGTTTTCTCTTTTCTCCTATCTCTTGGACCACTTTCCTTCCACCCCCCCATTTCCTCTTCTGTTTTCATGTTCTATGTATATATGCACATATATATTTAAATGTACATTTTACATATTAGAGGAAACAAAGTATTTATCTTTCTGAAGCTGCCTTAGTTTTCCTAGTTTGATGTTCCTTAGTTCTGCCCATTTCACTATAAATGGCATTTTCTTCTTCTTCTTTGTCTTCTTGTCTTCTGGTCTTCTTCTTCTTCTTCTTCTTCTTCTTCTTCTTCTTCTTCTTCTTCTTCTTCTTCTTCTTCTTCTTCTTCATTGTTTAATAAAATTTCATTGTGTATAAAAACTACATTTTCTTTTTCTACCTATCAGCTGATAGACATCTAAATGGTTTCATGCCTTGGCTATTGTATAGTAATGAGCTTAGATGTGCAGACCTCTCTGTGGTATGCTGACTTTGATTTCCTTGGGCAAATACCCAAGAATCATCATCTGGGACATATGCTGGTTCTAATTTAGTTTTGGTTTTGTGAGGAACCTCAGTGTTGATTTCCACAATGGCCACACTGATTTATATTCCCATTAGTTAGTTCCTCTTTTCTCACATCTTCATCAGATCTGTTGTCATTTGTTTTTTGGATAATAACCAGTCTGATTGGGATAAAAAGGAATCTGAAATTGGTTTTTATTTATATTCCCCTAATTAGACATTAGGATGTTGAATTATTTTTTTAATGATTGTTGGTTATATGTATTTCTTCTTTTGAAAACTGTTTATTCCATTCACTAGCCTGGTTGATTTGGTTTTCTTAGTGTTTAAGCTTTGAGGTTCCTCATAGGATATATAGGCATCAATGGCGTTCTTCCATTATTCAGACTGTCACTTCACTCTCATGTTTGTTTCCACGTCTAGAGATTTTTTCATCACATGCAATGCTGTCAATTCTTCCCATTGTAATCTGAATTATCGGGCTTCTTTTTATGAGATCCTTGTATCTTAAAGTGTTTTCCTGGTGTTTGGCTCTACAAGTTCCCAAGCCTCAGACCTTACCATAACAAATTTGATCTATTTTGAACTATTTTTGTGCAGGTGAGAAATGGGGATCTAGCTTCATTCTTTAACATGTGGATTTCTGGTTTCCCTGTCACAATTTGTTGAGGACACTTTGTTAAATATTAGATGGCTATATTCATCTGAGTTCTCTTCAGGACCTTCTAATCTGTTCCAATATCTCCCATCAATTTAATCACAAATCTCTATCCTTGATGGACCCCATCCTTGATTACATGCTCTAATAATACTTTATCCCAGTTTCCATGGAACTTGACTTTACATGGTACATGTAAGATATAAGAATCTACCAGAGTGGCTTTCATTTGTTTCATGCCTGCCTCTTGGTACATGGGTACACAATGAGTAATTGTGGTAATATGACTTATCTTAATTTTGGGTAATTTTGCCCAAAATTATAATATATATTCAGTGCTGACTAAAAGTATAAATTCTTTTTCAAACAGGAGAGGTCAAACAACATTCCAGTTGTGACATTTGTGCAAGTTTGTACAACTCAACTCCCTCATGTTCCTCATCTGTTCCAAGGATGTGATGAATACTGCTTAGAATGTAGATACCCTTAAACAAATGTAAACTACTCTGACAACTGGCACCATAAAAATCACAATAATTCTTTTTAAAAATGACAAAAAGGATGAGTAACAGCACCAGAAATGTGATGCTCAAGGGCTCTCAGTGGAAGCTGAAGCCTGCACTGAGACTCCCACGGGCGTTCCTTCTCTATACTCACCCAACTAGGCTGAAGTCCAGACAACTTTTCCCAATGACTTTTCCCAAAAGAAATGTTTTGTGAAGTAAATTTTTAGAATTAAATGTTCACATAATCACTTCCTGAGTTTAATGAGCCATCCACAAATAAAAGAGGTAAATTTTGAATTTTTCTCTTAAAATCGGCTTATTTGTTCCTTGTAGAGTTTTATCCCTTTAGTATAGGGATTAATAATGTATTTTAAACTCCTTTGTAAGTCAGTGTGTTTTCAAATAATCCTTCGCATCTATTTAAACCATGGTCTAGAAGTCCTTGCCTTGTGTGTTGCAGACCATCCAGCTACTATGTGCCCTGATGATTGCAAGCTTTGGGGGCATTGTGGTGTCAGCTTCCTACTCTTCCTACTTCAACTCAGATGCCCTCACCACTTTGATATCTGGGTACCTGTTTATTGGATCCCTCTGTGTAAGTAAAATGAATGTGGTCTCAAAAAAAATGTATGCTTTCTAAATACCCCCCCCCAGACACTCAGTCACAGAATGACTTCATCTTCAAGAGGAAAAGAGGCAGGAGGAAACCAACTCAACATTCTTGTCATTGCTCATGTCCTGTATCTCCCATTCAAAAGGCAGCACTTCAGGGGAGGTCTAATTAGGACAGAAGGCAGAAGGAGAAGACAACACACCGGGCACATCAACTTTTCTTATCTGGTGCCACATCCTCTTGGACAAGAGGATGATTTTTCAAAGCCCTCTTGGAAGCTTTGAAGAGTCCATTGGATTCTACCCATTTCAAAGCAATCACTTAAGAGTGAGAAGGCTGGTTATACAGTAAGCTTGGACCCCTGGGAGATGCCACAGCTCTGCAGACATTTGTCTCAGTAATGACAAGACTCATGGGAAACAAGAACATTCTTCTCCTTATGGGTAATCCTGAACATCTATAGATGTAGATGGCTCATGGACAAAGACCCTACTGGATCTTATTTTCAGAGTTGCTAGGCCCAATGAATGCATCCTACCAATGAGCAATTCTCTCGAATTGAGAATCTTGAAAAAAATGAGGATAAGAGGCACATTCTGAGGAGATGAATTATACAAAGGGATTTTAGTGCCCATAGTCCCTGAATAGGCACACCTGCACAGTGTGCACAAAGCTCTGCTCATGTCCCCAAAGTACAGTTTGTCCTTGACTTTACTGTCTCACCAGTGGTGGCAGCCTCCACATTTCTTAGTGAAGCTTCTGCTAGTTCTTTCTTGGCTCTAATTGTTACACTCAATACTCAAACCATAGGCATCACTAGTGGTTTAGCTTTCCCAGACTGTTATCTGTCTGCTTGCTGGCTCCTAGCTCCACTGGAATCAAATGTTGGCTTCTCAGTGCTTATAATAAAGATTCTTTGTTGATCTTTTCTTCCTGATTTCCTAAACTCTAGGTAATACTAAAGTAGCCTACACCCATAGTTTCAATACCATATTTTTCTGTCTCTTGCCACATGAAAGGCTCTTTCCTGGGTGCTTCTGTTGGTTTTCTTGTCTCTATATTGTCTCAAGTCTCAAGTCATGGATATGCCTCAAGCTCCTCTTTCTTTCTTTCTTTCTTTCTTTCTTTCTTTCTTTCTTTCTTTCTTTCTTTCTTTCTTTCTTTCTTTCTTCCTTCCTTCCTTCCTTCCTTCCTTCCTTTCTTTCTTTCTTTCATTAATCATTCCATTCATTGACATCCCAAATGATATCCCACTTCCCAGTAACCCCTCCACCAACCCCTCATCCCATATCTGCCCTCCCCCCTCTCCTTTGCCTGTATGAAGGTGCTCCCCCACCCACCCACACCCTCCCACCCAACTGCTCCAGCATCCCCCTACACTGGGGCATCAAAGCTCCCCAGGACCAAGGGCTTCCCTCCCCTCCCACTGCTGTCAGGCAAGGCCATCCTCTGCTACATATGGATCTGGACCCATGGATCCCTCCAGGTACACTCCTTGGTTGGTGGTCTAGACTCTGAGTGGTAAGTTGCTCTTCCAATGAGATTGCAATCCCCTCTGCTCCTCCAGTTCTTCTGCCAGCTCCCCTACCAGGTTCCCTGAGCTCAGTCTGATGGATGGCTCCAAGCATTCACATCTACATTGGTCAGTTGCTGACCAGACCTCCCAAGGAACTGCCATACTAGGTTCCTGTCAGCAAGCACCTCTTGACCACGGCAACAGTGTTGGGTTTGGTGTCTGCAGACATGATGGATCCCTGGGTGGGGCAGTTCCTCTTTCAATTTCACAATTTAGTAGCATTTGCCAGGCATTTGTTGCATTTGGTCTGCAGTAACTGCTGCTTTCCAGTAACATAAACTTCCCTGAGCAGATACTTACTCTTCAAAGTCTATATTAGCATTCCACGCAGATATGAAGCATCGCTGCATCCTGCATTCCTGTGGGGTTGTCTCCCTGAAAGTTTCCCATCACTTTTTGGGAGTGATTTGAAAACAGTTTAGAACAAACCTCTCTCTTTTATCTCTCTCCTGAACAGTTTGCCATTGCTGGAATTCTCTCCATTATCTCTGAGAAAATCTCAACCAAACCCTTAGTAAGTATGAATACCATCAAACTCCAGTTGATTGGAATAGTTAGAACCTCATAGTTAAATTCTTCTAGTTTCAATCTTTCATTGTTCTGTTTTGGAAAATGAAGCTCAGAACAGGTTAGGGAGCATACTGATCTTCAGCTGGCCCACTGTCACTCTTGGAAAGTAACTTTTGAAGTGACCATGTTCATTTTCCACATGTGATGGGAGAACAATGGAAACACAGAATAGAAAAGATCTTGTCTGGCTGGTCAAGCACATAGAGATTAGTAACAGCTGAGATGGGAGTCTACATTTCCTGATACCAAGCCCATAATTATAACCCCATCCAAATGCTGAGAATTTTCCAGCAACCTCCCACAACCCCTGGGTTTATACTGCAGCTTCAGTTATTAAGAGCAAGTGTCCATTCCTAAACCACCTGTGTGCTCTCAGCCATAGCTAGCCAGACCCCATCTCTTCTGGAATCAGGATGTGGCTTTTCCATCTTGGTGGATATGTGGCAGAAAGTAGGAAAGGCTGCTACCCACAGGAGTTTTAGCTGCTTCTTCCTGTGTTTTCAAGACTATGGTCCATTCATTATATTACTTGGAACTGGACATGGCAAAAACTACAGAGACTAAACCCACACGCCAGTATTTCTTGCCCTTTCCCAGAGGGAAACAGAAAGTTCATCTTTGTCAATTGCTTGTCAAATGGAAGTACAGGCTATCTTCCCTTAGGCCTGATCACCCTCTAAAGCATCCATCCTCGACAGTTTGCTTGCACTAGTCTCTAAAGCTGCTTCTTTGGGAGAGAAATCTTTAGTCTAGGTTCTCTAGAGCATGCCAAAGGCCATATTCTAAGAGGTCTTCAAAACAGTTCTAAGAACACTGGGGGAGTCAGTGGAGATATTGGCAACAGGATGACGCTCCTCAGTCAGAGAGAGTTAGGAAGCTAGACTGTGGAGAGCTGTTCACATGGTCCAATTCGCCACACATTTCCTAGCTATCTCATGTGACAAACTGTGATACAAAGACAAATTAGTCATAGTCTGCCTGAAAGGAGGTCACGGGTTATATTAGAAACAACTTCAAGGAAGCGCCATTGCAGTATGATGGACAGAGGGAACAGAGAACCCTGTACCAAACCTGTGATGAGAACCCAACACAGAATCTCTCTTCTAGGCACTGAGCAGCCTGGCCTCCAATGTAACAAGCTCTGTTGTTGCTATCATCGGCCTCTTCCTCTTCATCTACTGCCTGATAACCCTGGGGACTGCCTTTCCACACTGTAACTCAGAAAAGAAATCCCTGTCCTTATTGTCTTATTTGAAATCCCACCATTGGAAGAATGAAGACAAGAACTGTCATATGGCTTATGTCAGTGCTATAGTAAGTAGTTCCAGACTGAACATCTTATCATGTAAAACCCCATTGTCTCCCCCCCCACACCTCCTGGATAGTTTCTGCTTTTTCAGCAGTCTCTGGTCATGCTGGTCTGACTGTCTAAGGCAGACAGGAAGAAAAACAATAAACAAATATGACAGAAAGTTAGCAGATTCGGTGTGGGGGGAGGTGCGTGAACCACAGCAGAAAGGGGAACCAACTGGTGAGGAGATGAAGAAAATACAATAGAAAGTCTTAAATCACAGCAGGTGATGCTGTTCATTACTATTTGTGTTGGGAAATGAGAAGCTCTTTTGAGTCCTTGCCTGGAGCTGAAAAGCTCCACCCATTAGAGATGCTTGCCTTCTAGACACAGGTACTCTGAGACTTGGAGCAGACACAAAGTGCTTAATTTCCCTAAGCGCACATCGCCTAGAGATGGCAAAGAGGGGGAGGGGGTGGAGGCAGCTACCCAGTAGATATGACTCCTCTAAAACAGCAGTGTTTTGGAGCAAAATTTTCTTAGCACAAATTTGTCAGCCACCACCTAGTGATAGTGACAAGCTTGGCTTAGTCCATTTTCTAAATGTAGGATCATCATGTTTAAATCATAACAATAAGTCATTTAAGGAGGAAGTTCGTTCCTTCACGGCTTTTACTGGAGCAGTGAGTGATCACGCTGGCGATGTTTCATTCCTTTGTGTCCATCTGACTTGGGTGTCTTGGAGAATATGTGCAAGTTTTTGGACTCACATCCTGTTATGAATCAGGCTACATGAGCAGATCAGTCGCGTTGATCTGGGAGCTTGAGGAAATGAAAGAGAACAGAGACTCATCTGATTAGAAGTGAGCATGGCAAAGCCCAGGAGATCACACTGCATGACAGACAGGGTAGATCAATATGTAAAAAGCACCCTCTGAGGGACTGTTTTAATTAAGATTAACTTCAGTACATCATATAGTCTCCTACTCTCACATAATTAGAGCCAAAAAGAATTTCCTTAGCATCAGAAAAGTTGCAGCATGACAGAGTAAGCCAATCTCAAAGGAACGCTAATTTTAATAAATACAGCATTAACCTGAACAAATGCAATTGTGTGTGTGTCTGAGTGTATGTGTGTATGTGTGTGTGTGTAAGACTGAAAGAAATAAAAAGGAGCTGGAGAAGGAAGACATAAAGATGGTGTAGGTTGCAGAAGCTAACAAGGATTCTAAAGACAAATAATCAAACCAGAAAATTAGGAGAGTCTGCACAGAAACGGGTGTTAGAGACTAGGATGCCCAGGGTAAGAGTTTAGGGTTGTCAGGATAATAGGAGTACAGGAAGAGCCCTGCCAATATATTAGTAACAGAGATTAGAAATTCATTTCACTTGTGACAATCGGACAAGGATATGGTACTCAATATCCCAGGAAGTTTCACAAATCCATGAAATCAGCTCACTCACTCAGCCCCATGCAGATAGCACAACTAAACTCACAGTTCCATAGACACTAGGAGTGCTTCTAATAAAGGGATTTAAAACTGCTTCTGTATCTCTGTATCTGAAATTCCTAAGGTCCTTACAAAATCAAATTTAAAACAACTGTCTAGGGACATACCAATCAGTTCCATTCGTGAGATTCTTACATATTAAAGAAATACACTAACACCATCACCACCACATTTGTACTTAAAACTATATAATGATGAAAATATGAGTGATGTGAACTCGATCCTGAAAGCAGCAGCAACAGGTGGAGCAAAGATGCAAGTCAGTAGCCTAAGAACTGGAAAACATGTAGTCTTTGGAACAAGGCCATAATGAAAGTATATTCTCAAAAAATTTAATTAATCAATTAATTAACGTAATTGAAATGTGTTCTGACTAGTTTTAAGTCAACTTGACACAAGCTAGTCATCTGGGAAAAGGAAACCTCAATTGAGAAAACGGACCCATCGAATTGCCCTGTCAGGAAGCTTGTGGTTCATTTGCTTGATTGATGATGAATGTGGGAGGGTCCAGCTCACTGTGACTGGCAGTCTTAGGTGCTTATAAGAAAGCAGGCCGAGCAAGCCAGGAAGCAATGTTCCTCCCAGGCTCCATCCTTGACCTCCCTCAGTGATGGTCTGTTACCTAGAAGTATATGGTAAAAGAAACCTTTCCTCTTCAAGTTGCTTTTGGTCATGGTATTTCATAACAGTAATAGAAACCCTGACTAAGACAAAACCAAAACACAACAACAGGGCAGCAACATCAAAAGGACAGGGGGACTTGATAAACAGGAACTGTATGTAGAAAAAAATCTTTGAAACTAAAAACTGAGATCAGTGAAAAGCAGATTTAATGCATCTGAAGGAACACATCACCAAGTCATAACAAATTTGAAAAATGTGAATGGCACAGAGGCTGAACTTACATGAAAAGGTTGAACGTGAGTTCTAACAGAAATGAGTTAGGAGAGAGACTCTGAAAAAATAATTATCTGAGAATTTTTCAAAATTGGAGACATGAAATTTCATGCTGAAGGGTCCCGTGGAAGACCCTATAGGGTAAGTGAATTTGAATCCACACCTAAAAACGGGATGAAGCAAGGACAAACAGGAAATTGTGAAAACAAGAAAAGATAGATGGCCAATCACTCTACTTCTCATCTCTGTGTGATCTCTAAAAGAGAAAGCAGAGAAAAAGATTGAGCCTTTGTCTTTGCTCCTGTTCTTCATTGCACACCTCTACCCGCCCCCACCCCACCTCCACCCCCTCTCAGTGGGTCCCAGAGGCTTTGTATGGGGTCCCACCCAGGCCTGTGCTGCTTTGCAGGGTGCTCTGGGGCTGATGCTCCTCTTCACTGTGCTGGAGGTTTTGCTAGCTGTATATAGTTCTATCTTTTGGTGGAAGCAAGTCTACTCCAACAAGCCTGAGGTAAGTACCTGATATCTCTGTGACACCTGCTGTGTCCCCGCTCTGAGTTGCAATGATACAGGCCCAAAAGATCAGATGGACAGTGACTTTAATCATGGAAGTAAGAGTTCATAGAGTGGACACGTGGGATCAGTTAGTGCCTACAAGACAGCAGAGCAGAGAATCCTTCCCCAAGAAACTAGGTGGCTCTAGAAGTTGGCTCATGAAATTTGATAAATGAACCAAGACTTAGTTAAAAATATACAGGATAGAAAGAGAGTTTATACAGCCTTGTCTAGAAATACATACTCACATCTGGCTTCTTAGACAGTCTCCATGGTCAAGCCCTTGGTAATGTGATTTTACCAAGACTACAGCTTTATTGGTGTCTTTCTGCTCTTTCTCTTGCTCTCTCTTAGCCCCTTCTGTTATAATTTCAAACTGTAATCATTTCTCCTAAGTGCCACAGCGAAAGAGAAAATGTTATAATTTTAACAAATTATGATTCAACTCTGAGACACTAGAAAGCAACAAATGAGGAGACTGATAGTGGCATTTCCTTGAACTAATATTGCTGCAACCATATATTATGATAAAGTTGCATAAGTAGTACTATAAAATGTTATTCTAATATATTACTATATTTGAGGGAAAATATACGAAAATATTTTAAACCCTACTCCCAAAGTCAAAGTGTTAAACTTTTTTTATTCTTTAGGGTGTATTTTTCTTGCCTCAATCACAAGATCATACCCAACATGTCAAAAGCAATTTGTTGCAGTAATGGATATGAAATAAAGAAGAAAAAAGAAGAAATCTAGTGCTCATGGCAGAGCACAGCTAGACTTTCCTGAAATTTCAGCCTTGGTAGACCGCAATAAACATCTGAAGAAAAGCGTTCCTGTCGTGCTTTCAATATAAGTCACCTCATTTCCACTGAAAGTCATTTCCTGAAGTCCCAGTCAGCAGATTTCCCTGATTCCACATTCCGCAATGAGCACAGATTTTATCAGCGCCTCCAAACAGAGTGGACAGTGTTGTTAGACGAGAAAGCACGTACTCCTTCAGAGGTAGAAGCTGACAGGGTCACGAGTCTAGGTAAGGCCTCTCTCTGCATTATTGCACATTCCTTTGCTTAAATATTAGACATGATGCATTCCAAGAGCATTTGAGAACCTTTGAAAATATGACAGCCTGTACAAGCTCCTGGGTTTGATACTCCAGCAATAAAACGAAATAATAACTCATAACCAGGCATTATGGTTCATGCCTGTAATCCCAGCATTTGAGAGGCTGAAGCAGAAAAGATTGGCGTGAGTTCAAAGTCAGTCTGGGTACAGAGTGAGACTAGGTTGAAAAAAATAACTTATTTCTGTATCACTTAATGATTTCAATATATATTGGACACACACACACACACACACACACACACACACAAAGACACGGATTGAATTCAGGACTTTGAACACACTAAGAATGTGCTCTACCCCTGAGTTAAATCCCCAGCACAGTGGCTTTATTTTTCTTTAGATTCAAAGGCCATAATTAATCATGGCATACCCTCTCATCTAAGTAGTAGACTGAGTAAGATATTGGACGTATAAAAGCAATAGCAACTTAGTTGCTGGTTTGGAAAAAAATCAACATTGCTTACTCAAGAAAGAGAGCTTCTAATGTTGCTCCCCAGAGAAAAATGTGTAACTGAAAAATATATGTAAGATTTCCAAACATACAAACATGCTATGGAAACATGGCTTAGTTCCATACACGCATATGCACACGCGCGTGTACACACACGTACACATGTCTGTAAGTGCATGTGCGTTCAGAGGCCAGAGGTATCAACTGCCCCTTATAAGAAGTTATAAGCCACTAGATATCAGTGCTGGGAACTGAACTCCAGCCCTGTGAAAGAGCAGTAACACTCTTATTTTCTTTTCTTCTTCTTCTTCTTCTTCTTCTTCTTCTTCTTCTTCTTCTTCTTCTTCTTCTTCTTCTTCTTCTTCTTCTTCTTCTTCTTCATCATCATAGTTATTATCTAATACATTTTAATTAAAATATAATGACATTACTTGTCTCCTAACTTTTCTCCCTGGAGCTCCTCCCAAGTCCTCTCCACTGAACTCCTTCCATGTTTCCTCCTCCCAAATTGATAACCTCTTCCTTCCTGATTACTAGTGTTACATATATATGTATATACATATGCTGTATATATATTCATAACTATGCACAATATATTGGCATAGCCTAGTGAGTCCATACTTGTTGTATGCACATGGTTTCAGGGCTGAATTCTTTTTATTAGACAACCAATTGGGGACTCACCCCTGGGAGAGGCTAACTCTTCCTATCTCAGCAGTCATTAGTTGTCAGTATTTGTCTAGGGGCGGGTTCCCCTGAGATTTCCCCCTCACATTAGCATGTTTACCCATACTACCATTCTCCAGATCTTCTTTATGCAGCCATTTCTATCAAAGACTGTTTCAAGCAGACATCCTGGTATCCTGGCTCTTACAATCTTTCTGCTCCCTCTTCTGAGATGTTCCCTGAGCAGGAGCAAGAGCTGTGATATAGATGTATCCACTGGATCTGCGATTCTCATGATCTATTAATCTTTGCATTGTGTCCAGTTGTGGTTTTCAGTGATGGTCTCTACTTGCTGTAAAGAGAAGCTTTTTGATGAGAGGTGATAGCTACACTTACCTGTGGGTAAGACCTAGAATGTAGTTAGTAATTTTACTGTTCTACAAAGTGAGGGTAGTAGTTTTATTCCAAGGTCCTGACCTCACTAGCCCTGGGTAGTTGGCTAAGTTTCTGGTATCAGAAATGGTTTCTTTCCTATTGAGTGGGCCTTAAGTCCAATTAAATGGTTCTTGGTTGCAGACAAGGTATGAGTACCACTAATGTATCTTTAAGGATATCTTGCCATGCTGGTCATTGTTGTGGGTCATAGGTGAAACAACTGAGTGTGGCTATTGATTGCTCCCCTTCTTTGGCAGCTTGCAAAGTATTTCCCGCTACCGTGTAAGCTAGATCACAGGAAGAGGCTTTGGGGTTAGACTTGTGTCCTCAGTGTGTGTTGTGTTCAGCAAAAAGGCTTTCAACCTCTGAGAAGCAACCAAGGGCAGCAACAGCTATAGTCTATATTGTTTGGGGAGTCACTTGGATTTCTCTGACCAACCATTCTAAAGAAGAGGTCTCATGCCTGGTACTGGAATTTTTCTTAGTCTATGATTCTTGTAGTGAGCTTTATCAGCACTAGTGGCATAACTTCCTTTAAGATGAGAGATAGATAGATAGATAGATAGATAGATAGATAGATAGATAGATAGATAAAATGCATACACTTGTATGTATTATGTATAACTTTGATAAATATAGAATAAGATTCCTTGAGGTTTTATCAAACAAACTTGTGTTATTTGTCCCCATCTCTTCTTGTTCTGTATTAACCAGCCCTCCAACTTCCAAATTTCAGTCCCCTCCCATTTTTCCATTTCCTGCTTCATATTTCCTGTATCCTATTATTTCCATGTCAAGGCCCTTCACCATGGTCCCTTTATACTTGCGTGGTTTTCTGCAGTTACTAATTGAAGCTAAGAACCACAGATGAGACGGAACATGTGGCAATTAGTCTTCTGGGCCTGAGCTCCTTCACTCACTATAATCTTTTCTAGGTCTATCCATTTGTCCACATAATTCATGATTTCACTTTCTTTAAAGATAAACAGCATTCTATCTTCTATATGTACCATATTTTCATTATCTATTTCTGCTGAAGTGCACTTGGGTTGTTTCCATTTCTAGGCTATTGTGAATAGGATGACAATGAAGATGGCTGAGAAGTATCTTTGGAATAGGATGTCAACTCCTTTGAGCATGTACCAAGCAGTGGTATAGCTGGGCCATTGGGTAGATGTATTTTTAGTTCCTTGAGGATTCTCCACTGATTTCCAGAACAGTTGTGCCGATTTGCATTTCCAACAGTGAATGAAGGTCCCCTCCCCCACAACCTCGCCAGCATTTGTTGTCAATGTTTTTGATCTCTGTCATTCTGATTGGAGTAAGACAAAATCTTGAGGTTGTTTTAATTTTCATTTCCCTAATTGCTAAAAATGATGAACACTTTTTTGAGCCATTTCTTAGCTACTTTTATTTCTGCTATTTATAGCTCTCTGTTTCGATCTCTTGTCCATTTATAATTGGATCATTTGTTTCCTTGACTGGTTTTGTTTGTTTGTTTGTTATATCCTTAAAAGGCTGGAAAACATAGTCACAATTCGCTATTTATTTTTATACTATAAGACATATTGTTAAACAATAACATTTTTTCTAAAAGAAGAAAATTCCGTTTGCAAAAGGAAGAAGTATGGTTGAACAGTAAAAACAGATTTTGGGGACAGAAGGACTGGCTCCTTCAGCCTTGGTATTTGTCCTTTGGCAGTTTGGCCCTTCTGATCCTCAGTTCAAGCACTGAATAGTCTCAAATACTCCACTGCAACATACACTATAACAACCCAAGCCCCTTGCACAGGACCTGGGGCATACCAGATATGCAAATGCTTAGTTCCTTTATGTTATAAGAAAGTTCATGAAAAATTCAAGAGAAGTAGTATGTCCAAACACAAACATGCAAAAGTTAAGAAACGCTGGTATTTGTGATTGCTGCAGTCTAGGAAATATCTAAGATGATACTTGCATATATTATGTCTGGCCTTATTAAACTGTTTACCTTGGTGATTTGGCAGTTGAAATCACAACAAACACATGAATATAAAAGATTAGCCTGAAAAACAAAATTCTAAACCTTGTATAGTTATAATTAGTATGTGGCAGAGCATCAGAGCATAACTATGAAATATATGTGTGTGCATGTATGTATGTGTGTAGGTGTGTACATGTGTAGGTATGCATATGTATTAATACAGACACAGGTACTCCTTTTGTGGGTGCCATCTGTCTAGTTTTGTGTTTACTATATGCTTTTCAAGCAATCAGGTAACAGAGTAAGCTTTCCAGGTTTCCTCTGTAAGAATCGAGAGGGCTGGCACACTCTAGAATTCTCATATTCTATGACTCAATGACTGGGATTCTGTGGTTCTAGTACTATGTAACTGCTAAGGGCTCGTAGCAGAAGACTCAATGGGGCCCTAGGGAAGAAATACATCATGATTATTGCTGCAATAACCTTTCGCTCCTCTCCTAACAAAGCTCTGCCACTGAATCATGGAGCCACCATCTGAGGAGAAGACAAGGAACCATGTCATCACAATAGATCCAGATGAAACTGTCTTGGCTGCCTATCCGTACAGACCTCATAGCTCTCTGCTGGCTTTCCTTAAGGGGGAGCCAAAACTTTTAGGGGTGAGTTCTGCCTTATCATGGGTCACCCAGAGGGGAGAGAAGGGGCTGTGTCTCCATGTTTATCTACAGAGGCAGCTTTGTGCAATAACATTCAGAGAATGAGTTAGTCTCCCTGGCCTTTCTTCTGCAGTATAGCCTTCCTACAGCGAAGGAAGCTTACAAATCTCCACCTTCCTAGAGGAGCTATTCACAACTAGTGGTTGCTGGCAGGGGTGGATCAGTAACTTCCTTCAATAGTGTAGCTACTGGTAAGTTTTGCCCATGCTCCAGTAAATAACTCATTAAATTTGACCAGGCTCCAATCAGCCCATGAAAGAAGCACCTCCAATTAAAGTCAGTGAGTCACCAAAAAAAGACTTGAAAATGAAAGAGGAGTTGGAAAGAAGAAAGAGTCAGCATGGGTGGGAGGGGGTAAGAAAAGGTGATGGGTAAATGTGATAAGTACATTGTATACATATACAAAATTTTCAAAAACCATAAAAGCAGCACATCTAAATCATTTCCTTGTGCAAGAAAATCATATCCAAAGAGAAGAGTCACTATGTGTCGCTTACCTGGATTTCAATTAAAAGAAAGAGAAACAAAAGATCTCTTTAGAAGTGCAATGCACAGTGTGTCTTGAGTCTATATGTTAGCTCTCAGCTGTCAGTACGAATGCTTCTGAGGTGATGCATTAAGTAACTCTTGAGAGTGACTGTTCTAATAACTCACCAACTCCAGGGAGGTCCTAGGCATGCTTCACTGTGGGTTGGGAGGGCCAGTTCTGATCTTTGATTTCTAGCACAGGGAAGCAGGAAATATATAATTTTTATAAATACCTTACGGAAGTGACCCTCATAAAGAATTAAGAAGCCAGTGAAAGTGAGGTCAAACTCTTATCAGTGGAGTCTAGGTCTAAAGGATGCATAGCCACAGGCTCAACCAACATGGAATGAAAAATTTTTTTAAAAAAGTCTTGCCTGTACTGAACATGTACAGTTAGTTTTCTTGTACCCATTCTACAGACAGTACAATAAACAACTGTTTACTGCTTTTACATTCTCTTAAGTATTGTATCCACTACTATGCAGATGAAGCTTAAAAGTTTCTGATGCTCATATGTATGGCACATTACATACTACCATCCTAAAAGACAATTTAAAGTACACAGGAGGAGTACAGTATGGTGACATAAGCCCGCCATCCCAGCTTTGGGAAGTGGATTCAAGAGAGTCAGGTGATCACAGTCATCCTGTATTCCATAGTGAGTTTGAAGACAGTTTTGAATACAGGAGATGACCCTGTCTGAACAACAAAAAGTGTACAAAGAAGACAATATGTATAGAATATCTACAAATATTATGACATTTTTAACACAAGAGACTTAACTTTCCCAGAATTTAATCCTGGAACCAAGCCTCCCACCCACTCTCTCATGCAAACCAAGGAATGACTGTACTTAACATTAAAAATGTGGAGGCTAATTATAAAATGTCAGTGAGGCAGAAGAGGAAGGGGTGTGAGAGAATCGTTTGTGGGGGCTGTCCTCAAGAAGTTTACAATCACTTACAAAACTAGGTTTAACCACACATGAATTCAAATATGTCTGCTGCAAGATCTACTGGTGATTTTGGGAAATAGTAAAGGAATAGAGTGGAGAATTAAAATTAGGAGAGACTCAAGCATGAGAGACATGGGACATGCTGGGATTGGAGTGGTATGCAGCCAGAGGTATGTCTGGGGCAGCCCACACCTGGGCTCTGGTCACCTCATGTTCATTTTCTCTTTCCAGGCTATCCAGATTCTTCTTTCTCTGCTCATTGTAGGCTTTGGAATTATATTAGCACTTAATTTCTTGTTTTCATCCAAAATATTTCCTCTCATGGTCCTCGCAGGATATCCATTCTGGGGAGCAGTTATTGTAAGTACCATCTGCTAACAATTTGTCAGAAATTGCTATAAAGACTGATATAATTGGATTTATCTTTATGACAATAAATCTTACAAATGTGTGTCTTCCAGGATACCAAACAGGCAGCTCACTCCATGGCAAAAGACGTTATCCCAGATTATCCCACTAGCCGTTTTCTACCACCCTTATAGTAACGGCTGTCCCTGGGCACAGAGCAGTTTTCCAAAGCCCATAGATATAGTACATTCTGAAGTACTGATCTAGGAGATGAAATGGGTAGATAGCCTACTTTATCCTGTGCAAATAAGTGAGTTTGAACACAGGTAACTGGAACACATGCAGGAAGCACTCACAGAATCAGACTCAGTGAGAAAGAAAACTTTAGGATCACTGTAGCTCAGCACCCTTAGGCCCAGAGGGTTTGTATGACTGTAACTCATGGGTGATCACAGAGTCATCATACTGTTCTTAGTACAATGCTACTTCTACAGAACCCTACAGCCTTGGTTCCTAATCCTGTGCTGAACATTTAAGGGTAAGCTCATTAGAACATCTCAAATCAAAACATGCAAGAGGACAAGAATGGGTCTGTTTTACTTGCTTTTATATTCTCAGAAATTAGAATCATGCTTGAGATATGAGATGTGTGAATGAATGCACATCAATCAATAAATAGCTGGAATAAGGAATGAATGAGACCACTGTCTCTATAAACCAGTGCTGTGTTTGATAGGCATTCCATGTCTTTTCAAAAACAACTGGCAACGTTTTTCACTTTTCCAATAAATTAATATGATGTTGATTTCTCAAGTACACTCACTCTAGTGTAAAGAACCAAATGAACCCAGCCCTTACCTCCTCACTCTCCAAATGTGTGAGTTGTGAGATCCACAGGTGTGAATTTTAATAAGGTTTTATTTACTGCCTTTTGAAAATCCACTCTCCAGGGGGAAGACATTCATTAAATGCATAACTACATCTGCTTAGTAATGTCCCAGGTCTGTAAGTACTGTTAAACAAAACCCTTTCTGAGAAATGTGACATGTTTTTACAATCATGCTAAGTGCTCCAAGGAACTGTATGAGGGGTTAGTGGAGGACCTGCCTGATGCCAGGGGCAGAGGAGTGCTTCATACCCGGGTTCTTATTAGTTGAGGTAGAAGGAATGTATGCATCCCCTGGCCATGACAGAAAGCACAAGCTAAGGGTGCGTCCTGGGAAAGAACCACTGAGCACAGTGCACAGTTATGCATAAAGGGGACCATCCATTTACTGTCTGTCCATCATCTGATGGGCATCTAAGCTGATTCTCTTTCTTAGCTATTGCGAAGAGAGTAACACTGGACATGTATTTGTGTAACTTCAATATAAAAGCAAAGGTTATCTATTGGTGATTTTTAAGGAAAGTACTTTTGTTGAAAAAATGTATTATTATTAGAGTACATTGTGGATTTTTGAGTGGAAAATTAATTCAAGGATGACAGCCATCTTGGAAAAATCTATTGGGAAGAAGTTGCAATTACCCAGAAAAGGATGGTGATACTGTGAGGCTCCAAGAGAAGAAAAGCTTTGAGAGTGACTTGGAGGTAAATAGGCCAGGTGAAGCGGAGGAAGACCAACAGTAACTCCCCACTCTCTGTACTAAAGCATAAGGACTTTAAGTTCTAAGACTCAACCGTCTCCAGGTACCAACACCAACTCCTACAGATGGAATTAAAAACAAAGACCTCTCTCCCCAACATTCAGGCTTGAAAGACTAGATGCTCTTGTGGGTGAAGTTAGGCTTGTTTGCTATGAGCAGTTTGAAAACCCAAAGAAGATTGTGGTGTAGACAGGTTAAATGTAGCACCTGTTAACTATTACCTCTTGTCTTCTGAACAGTTTTTTCTGACGGGATTTGTCACAATGTTCCATGACAAACCAAGACAAATTCTGGTAAGTCACTTTGATGACTTCTATCTTGTTTAAAATCTATTTGCTTTCTGACAGCTTTGGCCTTAAGCTTCAATGTTTCTCAGAAAGTATCAAATTTCTAGTTGAAACCCAACCTTCAGTGATTTATCCCTGCATTCTTTTCCTTGATCCAATTCCCTGGTCAAGCGAAATAAAAGCTATTCATTAGGAACCATCCTGCATCACTGTAATTAAATGATTTTTAATTGGGAGTAGTTTTCTGTTCCTTCTCTCTCCCCAAGGAAATGCTTCACAATGTCCAAAGATATTTTTTGATTGTCATAACTATATAGGGAATATATTGACAGCTACAAGGTTGTTTCTAAGCATTCATTTTCTTTTTAGATATGTAGGAGTGTTTTACCTGTTTGTATGTATGTGTCTCATATGTTTGCCTGGTGCCCACAGAGGCCAGAAGAGGGTCTCAGAGCCCCTGGAACTGAAATGACAGATATTTATAAGCTAACTTGTGGAACTGATCCTGGGTCCTCTGAAAGAGCAGTCAGTGCTGTTAACCACTGAGCATCTCTTTAGTTTCCTCTAAATGTGCTTTAAAACAAAGGAAGCACAAGATGATGTCCTACAACACAAAAATCATCTGACCAAAATGTCTACAGTCTCAAAATTGAGAAGCCCACCTTAACCAAAACCTAACCCACAGTCCAGTAACCCTCATTTTCTATTCCAACCCCACCTCAAACACCAACAGAGGCTTAGCTCAGAGGCCTAAGGACCAGACCAAAATGTGGCACTAATGCCACATGACCGTAGGACTGAGTCAGAGCTGTCTGGCTCTCATTGCTCTGCCAACTCGAAGGGAGATTCTCTCTCAGAGCTACTTTGAAGATTAAGATATTACTTACAAAAGGACACAGTGATGTTTAAATGTTCCTATTCTCATCTAATCATTGTTGAAAACTCAAGAGCTGTGTTGTAGGCTTCCTCTCAAAATTACTGGATCTGTTTTAGGAATTGTTATAAACTCTAGTGAGGTTCTAGAGAGAGGAATGAATGTCCCCATATGCCCCTCTGGAGATCAATGCTGACAGTCCCTATATTGCTTTCTCCAGAGCTTGGAGTGAGATATACTCAATGGTGATCTATGCCTCATGGAGAGCTTTACAGGTAGAAGGTTTGACATGACACATGGGTGTGGGATTGCAGAAGACCTGGTTTCTACCACAGCTTTTCCACCAAGCATGGGATGGCTCAGTCACTTAGTTTCTGAATCCAATGCCTCTCTAAAACATGTGTAGCAAGTGTTCTTCTGATATCACAATCATGTAATAAGGACCAGGTGAGAGTAGGGATGGGTGTGCAATTTGTAAGGCACAATCTGAATGAGAGATCACATATCCATCAAAGAACTTAGTCTGTTAATGCTCCCTATGGAAGCCAAAACAAAGGCTAGAAAGACCAAAGGACTTAATATGGAGTGAACTTGACAGATTTGCATGCTCCTTGGGTTTTGTTTTTGTTTTCTTTTTCTTTTTCTTTTCATTCTTTCTTTTCTTTTCTTTTTACCAAAAACACTTGTTTTCAGTAAAGATCTCAGCGTAGGATAAACAGTCATAAGTGTACTTCCCAGTCTTGCCACACTAAGCTACACACAGCTCCGGAAAAGATGGGGTGTGTAAATGCATAGCTTCATTACCAACTTCAGCAGACATAACACAACCAACAAAGTACAGTAGGTACAGGCTGAAATAACACTTCCTTTTTAAGAAGAAAAAATGAATATGAAGAAAATAATATGATAACACACACACAATCTTTCTTATAAGAAGCCCAGACACACATACCTCTCCCTTCAAACATACTGTGAACAGATAAAAAGGAATTAAGCAGAGGTTATCCAACATCAACTGATACATCTACAATATAACCCCTACACTGAAGGCTCAGGGAACATCTTGGAAGATGGGGCGAAAAGACTGTAAGAGTCAGAAAAACAGGGTATCTACTGCAAGACTGCGTCTTCTGTATATGACTGGGAATTTGTACCCATTATCTCAACAATATGGTTACCTAAATAAGATCTGAAAAATAACATCAACTGACAGGCCAACATGAGTGAAAAGCATTACAAGGACCCCTAAATAAAGAACTATGGACCATTAATGACCACTGAATAGGGAAAATCAGTCTATTTCCGGGACAAGGCATCAGTAAATGATCCAAACCCAAGAGTACAGCACTAAACAAACATACAAATGAGCAACAGTAAATTAACTCAGTAGATAGTGTTTATAAACTTTATGTTCATGTATGTAAAAAGTAATCATTAACTCATAAGAGGCCATGAATTTGAGGAATAAGAGGGGAACCCAGGACAAGTTAGAAGGAAAGGAATGTTGTAAACACAATAGTCACATAGGAAAATCTCAAAAAATATTTTTTTCAAATTGAAAGGAATTAAGTGGAGCAATCAATGGTTTTTGCCTCCCATGTTGAAGCATTGAGATTATTAAAAGGGCATCTTTAACCCCTAGTCCAAATTTTACCATCTTTAACCATATTAATGATTTTGTTAATCACCATTTGGTCTTTCTGGGGAAGATAAATGAGCCATGTGATGGTGGGCTATCAAGTCCCACAAGAGTCTTTATATATCTGGGGCTTAATGTGGTGACGATACATATTTAGTATACGCTATTTAGGAAATAAATACTGCACTAAAGTCATTCTTATTTTTAAAGGTAAAAATTGAGACTCAGACAGCTTAAATAGTTGGTACAAAATTCTAATAAAAGCTAGACTCAAAATCAAGTCTGATTTCCAAGTTGACCTACACCAGATCCTTCCAGGTTGTAGAAGATAGTTTGCTGCTGAGATGAGATGGATATTTTCAGTAGCATTAACTACAGGTTATTGTTCCCCCATTCTATAGTTTACTTTGCCTTCTTACGGAACTGAATTTGTCAAGCCTTCCAATCATATGGACCTAATGAGGCCTCTAGAAGCAGAAGAGTTCTGAGAATTTCCTATGAGGTATATTTACCTTTAGTTTTTAGTTACTTTATCATGTTTTATCATATCATCTGTTTTCCAGAAGCAAGATGTCACAACCATGAATATCCTCAGCTCGTTGGCTGCATTAGCTGGAATTGCTTTGATTCTCCTCAGCTTTAGACATCATCACAAACTCTGCCAGATACCCTCCCTTGAAGGACCATGTGTTGTGGGCAAAACACTTCTCCTTGTGAGTGATCTGATTCCAAATGAGTTTGAGTAACCTTAGCCAAGCCTTGTCCATGACACAATGATGAGTTGATTTTTAATCCTGACTTCATGTATTATGGAATTATGAAATTATAGATGGTTCTGGAAACATAGTCTCTTGATTTTTAATCCTACTTTTAGCTCCTGGAAGCTTGTGACCTTGGCCTAACATTGCAGGGTCTCTACATCTTGGTTTTCCTCCTGTAAAAAATTAAAATATTGCCGGGCAGTGGTGGCACACGCCTTTAATCCCAGCACTCGGGAGGCAGAGGCAGGCGGATTTCTGAGTTCAAGGCCAGCCTGGTCTACAGAGTGAGTTCCAGGACAGCCAGGGCTACACAGAGAAACCCTGTCTCGAAAAAACAAACAAACAAAAAAATTAAAATATTAATATTATATGTGTCACTGAGCTATGCTAAAAATTACTTCAAATAATATCTGTCAAACTACTAATACCCAATAGCTTTAGCTAGTATAACTATTATCACATTGATTGTATTCAATTTTACCTTTTTGCTGAAAAAAAAAAAATTTGCTCTGTTGGCATGAAACTAAATGCAGTGGAATAAAGTATTTAAGTGAGCTATTTCAATAATTTCAAAACACAAACTATTTTATATAATTATATAATTTTTAAATCAGTAGGGTAAATGATATATTCCTTACCAGGAAATACAATTATACATAAATTTTTATTTTACTTACTATTTTTATATATGTGGGTGTTCTATCTGAATGTGAGGCTATACACCATATGCATGCCTAGTGTTCTCTGAGGCCATAAGACAGCATTGGATCCTCTGGGACTAGAGTTACAGATGTTTACAAGCCACCATATGGGTCCTGGGAATTGAACCCAAGTCCTTCTAGAGAGATCCAGCATTCAAAATTGCTGTGTCATCTCCCTAGCCCCTAATTATAGTTAAGATTTTAAAAGTCTATCTTATTATACAAATAATATATGACATTATAATTATATTTATTATTTTTATACTAATTTACTCAAGATGTGTGTGGTTCATAATGCCATGGCTTATATGTGGATATCAGAGAAAATCTGGCAGGAATTAGTTCTTTTCTTCAAAACTGTGAATCTTGGGGCTCAAACTCATGTTGTCAGGCTTGGTAGCAAAGGCTTATACATGCTGAGTCATTGGGCCAGCCCTGACATCATTTTCAATCATGTCAAAGATTCCAATGGGCCTTTCCTCTGATCTCAAAGCAAAGTCTGAACTTTAGTCTCTTTCTGATAGTGACATCTTGAATACTTGGATCCTAGAATTTGAAAATGTGAACCAATAGGACAAAAGTAAAGTAGAATCATGGGAAATTATCTCCTACGATTTAAGCCCTGTAATCCCCCACTGAAGTGAACTAAAGGAACTTCTTATATGTGCTAAGACAAATTCCAGAATTAGATTTGAGTTCCTAAGGAAAGTCAGAAAACAATTATAGGAGAATGAAGTCCTATGCTACTTTGTCCAACTGCATATGACAGATGTTTCACAAGAACTGGGGCCAATTCTCTCCTGTTAGAAGGCAGAAGTCAGGGAACTCCCCACAGCAGAGTGTACACACTTCAGCTTTAGCAACAAGAAAGTTATCTAAGCTTCTGCATGTGTGCAGAGGAAACTGAGATTCAGAGAGCCTTAGTCACTTTCCCAGCATAGGTATGACCTTGGGCCCAATTGTACCCAGCTTTTGCTGGTATAATTTGCTGGTAAAAATCTAGTATTTAAGCCTTTTTGAATACCACACTGCATCATTTTGCCTCTCAATCAAAACATTACCTTAAAGTAGTGCCTACAGAATACCAACCTGTGTACTAGATCCATCTTGAAGGGATGTTTTATTTGACTAACATGGGTAAGTATGTAACTGAAACTTTCCCTTCAAAGAATGTGCATATCCGGCTTCCTTGGGCAAGAAAGAGCAGACATTGGGTTACTGTATTCCCAAACAGAAACAATTCATTGTAATTAAATGGCAGATGCTTATAGGAATGCTACTGCACTCCACTGTGCCCCTTCTTTCACCCTAGAAACTATCTTATCCCTACAGACATTGGAGTTTGTTACCTTCTCCTTGCTCAAAAGACATGAAAATGATGCCATATTTAATAGATACAGAACAACATGAATATGAGTTTTCACAAACTCAGTCATAAGGTGTAAAATGTTCTCAGCTTCTGTTTTTAAAGTGATGCCACCTTTATCCTAAATATGATTTCTTTCTCTTATTTACAGGGAATTTTGTCAGTCTTATTAATCATCACCATAGTAGAGTTCAGCATCTCTGTGACTATTGTATCCTTAAGAAGCAGATGCCTGGCCAGTCCAAGAGAGGTGCGCCCAAGGTTGTCATGAGAACTAAGGGTGTGTGTGTGTGTGTGTGTGTGTGTGTGTGCGCACGCGCACACACACGCACATGTGCGGATGCATGCGAACGCATGCTTGAGTGTGTATGTGGGGGTGGGGGGTGGGGAGCAGGCATCCTCATGCCACAGAGTAAGGGTGGAGGTCAGAGGATGACCTCAGATGTTGGTCCTTACCTTGTCCCTTGATTTGAGAAAAGCTCTCTGCTGCTGTTTACTACTGAATACTCTAGGCCCTCTTGCCCACAAGCTTCCAGCAATCCTGATTTTCTTGTCTCCTTCCACCTCTAAGAGAACAAATAGCACAGAAGTTAGTACTACTGCATCCACACTGAGATCATCACATTGTACAGAAGCAATATGCTGAGATACCACACTGAAACTCCTAAATTTAGGAAGGTCAGAGGGGCTGAACTTAAAACTGATGCTCACTCTACTCTTTAAGATTAACTTCCTTTTCTTTTTTGTATATACTGTCCTCAGTTATCTCTGTTCATATATAATTCTTTATTTTCCTGAAAAAAATAAAAAGGAAAATACAGGACTTTGTAGGAAACCCATAGTAAAGTGGAGATTTTATACCCTATACCTTTATTTATTGATTATAATGTTAAGCATTATTGCAATCACTGGGTGACAACTTAATACCCATGTTAATACTGTATCAATGCCCCCTTGTATTTTTTTACATCAGAATGAACTAAGACTTAATAGAAAGGTTAATTAATATCTCCACTATCACGGAACACCAGGATTCTGAGTGGTATGGGGCAGCTCCTGACCTTGCTTTCCAATTTACAACACCAGTCTAGGGTGTGCTGGGTGGAGTGTTTGTTTGCTTGTTTCCTTGCTTGCTTTTAACTTTAAACAATCAAATGCACCCATTCTAAGTACGACATGCAGTAAGTTTTGACAAAATATATACATCTATTTATCTACCACCAAGACATAGTTCATTCCCACCATGCCTACAAAGGTCAATTTGGATTTTCCTATGGTGATGCACCTATTTGCAGGAATAGTCCTTCTTTGCACAATAGCTTTTTTTATAGACCCGGGCCTATTTTTTACTTAGGTTGCTAATTTATTGTTGTTTTGTTCTTGAAGTGTAGTGTTTTCATACATACAATTTCTTATTAGACATATGGTCTGTAAATATTTCATCCCACCCTGACCCTTCAGAGTATTTTTTTTTTAACATTCTGGACAGTATCTTCACTGTACAAAAGTCATATTTTTATCAAATCTGATTTATGTATTCTTTTTTTTCTTTTGTTATTACATGTTTGGTTGTATGTTTGATATTGTGTGTGTGGTCTGTGCACATGAGTGTGCATATGTATGTGCATGCATGTACATTGTGTGTGCTCAAGGTCAACATGGTGTAGCTTTCCTCAATTGGGCTAGTTTTTATTTGTTTTTGAGACAGAGTCTATCACTGAACCTGGGGTTCCTGAATCTGGCTAGCTCATTTCCATGCTCCCAAGGCTAGCATAACAAGAGTGTATTGTCATGCTTTGATTTTTACATGGCTTCTGCCATCTGGACTCAGGTCCTTGTGCTTGTACAGTAGGTACTTTACAAAATGAGCCATCTCTCCAGTTCTTTTTTGTTGTCTTGCCCATGAAATCATCACCAAATCTAACTGTGACAGCTAATACTGATTACCATCTTGATTGGACTACAAAGAGCCTAGATGACTAAAGAAGGCCTCTGTTTGTCTATGAGGTTGATGCTATAAAGGAAAAGGAAAAGGAAAATCTGTGCTGAATGTAGGCAGCATCATTCCAGGATACTGGAATTACAGAGGAAAAGGGCCCACCAAAGTATACATTTTTGGCTTTTTAAGTTTGATCCACTGTGAGTTGGTGTTTGTCTATATTGAGTAAGAACTCAGTCCATTTCTTACATGTGGCTATCCAGTTTTTCTAGTGCCGGTTATTAAAAAAGAATGTGCTTTTTACACAGAATGATCCTGGCATTACTTTTGAAACTCAAAGAACTATAGGTGTTATGTTTGGCTTCTGGGCTCTCTATTCTATCTACCTGTCTATCTTCCTACATTTTATGGAAGTTTAATTATTTTTTTAAATATTATTCTTCTGTTTAAATGATTTTGCTTATTCTAGGGTCCTTAATATTCCATAAAATTTTGAAATTTGTTTTCTGCATAACTCAGAGAAGTTATTTATATTTTGATATGGATAGTATTGAATTTTGTATTTTTATGTAGTATTGATTTTTTTAACAAGTTTAAGCCTTATTATAAACAAACATGGGTAAGATCTCCATTTGTCTAGTTCTTCTTATAAATACTTTCAGCAATATTTTGAAGGTTTTAGCATACTAATCTTTTAACTCTTTGGGTAGATATTTTTTCTTGAATATATCATTCTTTTAAGTGATACTATAAATTAACTTCTTCCTCAGAATATCATACCTATTTCAATAAGTATTATGCTAATAATTTTATTATTATCTACTCATATGTTTGATTATAATTGCAAGCACTTTAAGGGTAAAATCTGTTGTGGATAACCCTGGGGCTGTTTGTATTCTACTAATTCTGCCCTCCTGGGAGGGGCTTCAGACAAGGGGTAAGTTACATATTCATGTGACTTGTGAACCAATCCCCTAATGAATAAAGGAGCCAATCACTGGGTGAGGAGGAGCGATGTCCGGGTCAGAAACGGGAAGAGAGGAGGAGGAGGAGAGAGAGGGTCCTTTTGGAATGGGGACAGCAGATAGGTAAGATGTAGCTACTAGAGTATCCTGGTATCATGACAGATCCACAAGGATTCACCACCAGAGGAATCAGATTTTGATAAGGCTTACAAGATTAGGTCTTAGTTGTTGCACCCAGAGATTGAGTTATTATTGTTTCTGAGCTAAGTTTGTGTTGTGTTTTCCTTCACGGGGCGGCTCACCTGGGTTCCAGAGAGAAAGGTACAGTGACAAAGTGTGGGTTTGCCTGATGTGAACCACAGAGCCCATGGGGGTATTGAAGCATGGGGCTGGCATGGTAGCAGACCACCAGTGGGAACCTAGTGAGCTGGGTGGAGAGATTGTGAAGCTCTGAGTCAGAGCTTCATGAGATAAAAGCAGGTAGGTCATTGCTTGCCAGTGCATGGCTGGCCAGCCTGCCGGGGATGAGAGAACCAGCACAGGAACTTGCCATATTCCTTCTTTTTAATATTTCCCACAACAAAAATCTGTTTAGCTTTGATTACTAACATTCAGCTCATCTAGATGATAAATAAATAAAATATTAGACTTTTGTGTGTGACTATTAACTGGATACTTTAAATGTCTTAGAAAATTTAGTATTAATCAGTACCAGAGAAATCCTGAGGCAATTTTGATCAAATTCCTCTGTCCAATATCTAGTTTATAAGGATAGTGACTCACACAAATTAATCCTTATTAGTAGACAGGAAAGACAGGAGAGCCTCTTGCTGTTTTATTTTTCATCTCTCTTCTACCCACATGTGTACATGAAAGAGGAAAGATAATCTGAGAATACAGTAAAAAAATAAAAAAGACAGGAAGACAATTCTGGCCTATTAACACTTTCCTTTCTCCTTAATATTATAGGCTGTGTTCTTCTTTCCTTCAGAAGATCCTCAAAATACTGAACATCCTGACCCAGAAGAAAACAATACATTACAATTTGAGTTTCAACGAAAATCTCCCAAGGATAATACAGCTTCAAGCATAAAAAGTGTTTTCTTAGGAGGTTATGCTTTCTTCAAGTTAAGAGTCTCAAGAAATCCTTCAGCTCCCAAAACTATCCCACATAAAAGTGATAAAGGTACATCTTCTATGTATATTCCAGAGGAACGGGAGGCTATTCCTCCAATCTCCCCAAAGCAAGAAACCAAACTGAATGCTCTACCTCCCCCATTAACACCAAACTCTTCAGAAAATACTCCTTCTGAGAAAGACTCTAGAACTGATCACCTGAATGATGAGGACCTATCATCTATTATACATCAAACTTCCGATATACAATCCAATTTACTTGACTATGAAAATGCATCAGTTAAAAATCTTAAAACTCCATCTTCACATAATTTCCTCCACTTTTTACCTGACAACTTGTCATCTCAATCATTAATGGCATCTCTGTCAACACAAGTCTTACAATCTAAACAGCCATCATTCCATATTTCACAGTCTTATGATCTGACATCTGAAGATTTTCTCTCTGAAAGCATACCATTTCAAGACAACCAATCCCAAGATACCCCTTCTCAATACACCCCATCCCAAGACATACAATTTCAAGATATATTAGCTCAAGACATATCATTCCAAGAGATTCAATCCCAAGAGACTCCATACAAAGATACACTAACCCAAGATATACCATCTCAAGAGACTCTATCCCAAACGAGTCCATACCAAGAGCTATCATACCAAGATATACTAAGTAAAAATACATCATCCCAAGAGACTCCCTATCAATATACACCAACAAAAGAAATACCATTCCAGGAGACCCCATTCCAAGTGAATTCATCCATAGGGACTCTGTCCCAAGGCACTCCATCTCAAGGCACTCCATCTCAATGGACTCTATCCAAAGGGACTCCATCCCAAGGGACTTCACCCAAGGGGACTCCATCCCAAGGGACTCCATCCCAAGTAACTCCACCCAAGGGGACTCCATCCCAAGGGACTCCATCTCAAGGGACGCCATCCCAAGTAACTCTACCCAAGGGGACTCCATCTCAAGGGACGCCATCCCAAGGGACTCCATCCCAAGGAACTTCACCCAAGGGGACTCCATCCCAAGGGACTCTATACCAAGGGACTCCATCTCAAGGGACTCCATCCCAAGGGACTTCATCTCAAGGGACTCTACCTCAAGGGACTCCTTCTGAAGGGACTCCATCCAAAGGGACTCCATCTCAAGGGACTCCACCTCAAGGGACTCCTTCTGAAGGGACTCCTTCTGAAGGGACTCCATCCAAAGGGACTCCATCTCAAGGGACTCCACCTCAAGGGACTCCTTCTGAAGGGACTCCATCCAAAGGGACTCCATCTCAAGGGACTCCACCCCAAAAGCTATCATTTCAAGATATACTAACTAAAGACACATCATCTCTAGAGACTCCATACCAAGAAACTCCACTCCAAGACACACTAACTCAAAATATATCATCCCAAGACACCCAATATGACGATACTCTGCTACAAGAGATTTCCTTCCAAGATGCTTCATTACAAAATACTCCATCCCAGAATATACAATATCAAGATATACTATCTCAAGACAAAATATCCCAAAGCTCACAAAACCAAAATACAGTATCTCAAGACATGCCATTCTCAGATCTTCAAATACTAAACACTGAAGTTCAAATCCAGCAATATCCTGAAGTATTTTATAGGGACATTCGAACAGAAGTCATGGAGCTGACTCAAGAATGGAAGTCTAATCAGGGCAAGAAACCCACAAGAAGACTTTCCTTATCCTTGCCAGGCAAACATGGGCAATTCCATCCCAAGAGAAATTCTGTGGACTTGCAAGTCAAAAGTGAGAAACCACGGAGATATTCTGAGGACTTACAAAGTAAAACTCCTAGACGGAAATCCATAGATCAGCAAATCAAAGCTTGGATAACCCCAAAGAAAAATACCACAGAGAAACAAGATGCATATACCCAAACTCCAGAGCAATTCCTACAAGATCAGCAAGTTGAAGCTCAGCAAACTGAAGCTCAGCAAGCTGAAGCTCGGCAAACTGAAGCTCAGCAAGCTGAAGCTCGGCAAACTGAAGCTCAGCAAGCTGAAGCTCAGCAGGCCAAAGAAGAGCAGGTCCTAGTACAACAATCCCCAAATGAGCAAATCAAAGACCAAAAATCTAAAGAGGCGCTATTACCAGAAGAACATCTTAATGACAGAAAGGATGAAGATCAGCAGCCTGATAAAGAGCAACCTCCAGAAGAGCAAGCTCAAGTTCAACCAGCTGAAGATCAGCATCCCAAAGAGCAGAAAGCCCCAAAGACCCAGCTCCAAAATTGGCAAGGAGGACAACAAGTACTAGTAAAGAGAGCCCCAATGCAGTTGTGTGATAACTGGGACTCCCAAAGCTTTCAATGCACAGAAAGGTCATGTTCATTCTGGTCAACTCCATCCTGGCAGCCTATTAGTCAGAGATCCCAAGACTGGATAAGTCAAGGTTGGAGAAACAAAGATTGGAAAGCACAAGAATGGCAGTTTGAAGTGCAGCCTTCCCTAGATTGGGAATCCCAAGAGCTATTAGAGAGAGAGTCCTTAAGGCAAAGGGCGCTATACCAACAAATCCAACCCCACACCACCATAGTTCATCACACCCCAGATCATCAATTGCAAAACTTTATATTTCAAGTAGGTCTGTGTCAAGGTAGTAGGCAACAAGACCCTGAATTTGGTGTTTTAATAGAAGATGTGGATGAAGCTGATGTTCAATCAAGAGACAGAGAACCAGGAGATACAGAAGATATATGCCAGAAACCAACAGACCAGCAGTCAGAAGACATGAAGCCAAATAGTTATCCTGTTTCTTGTCAGAGCCTGGTTCCATACACATATGTAACCAGTTTATCTGACATAGCTTCAGAGCAAGAGGTACAGAACAATACACCTTGCTCAGGTTCATCCAAAGATCTAAACACCACTTCTTCCACATCATATCAAAGATATCAACAGCAATCTGAAGACTCAGACTAACATGCACATTGAACCAAAAACCACAGATGCCAGATAATGGAACCAGATGAGGAGAAAGCAGTTGATTCTTCCCTAACCTGTGTTCTTGCCTGTGCTTGCTGTCTAATTCATACACCACAGATGAAGGACATGCAGGACCTTCAAAGAACTTGTTCCTTTTTAAATAAAAATGACAACAAGCTAAATGTCAACACTATATCAGAACCTTCTGGGGTTGAAGGAATAAATCTCATGTAAACTGTAAACTTTTTATCATTTTTTTTAAATTTGTGATCATCAGTTCATCTCACACCTTACTACTTCATGGATCTATTCTCCCATAATACTATTTTTCTCCCCACATTTATGTTGAAGAAAATGTATTTCTTCTTGTTTGTCCAGTACTTGGCGAAATAGGAAACATAGCTAGGGACAGAAAAGTAGAACACAGGGAAGGGTGGTCATGTGCATGTTATAATAGAAAATATGATAAAGTGGACTGTATTGAAAGGAGATCCACTTTGTTCTCTTTCACATATGCCTGTTCTCAGTTTGGTCAGTCTTAGGAGCCAATTTCACCTTCGGTGATCAAAGGAATTGTGTTAGAAACTATCTTCCAAGCCAATCAATTTCCTAATCCACTTTCTATTTGATGTCTTTAACAAGATCTTGTTTTACTGTCAGCTCTAAAGCTTTGTATTTGCTTGCCTACACAGTGTTTTCTTTGCCCTGGAATTGGGTCTGTTGTTTTCTTACTTGCTTTTCAACTTCCAACTTCCTACTAATTTTTTTAAAGATGCTCAATGTATTGTTTTTTATGCTAAGTCCTCTTTGAGGGAACCTCTACAAGAGATGCCAAAACTCTCAAACACCATTGCTGGCATACTGCTGCCATCCTGTACCTACTATCCATCATCCTAAGTGTCCAGAGGAGTCACTCTTGCCTTATACCTGTGAGAATGGTACAGGTGTGTCTTTGAAACTCCCCAAGCTGGGTGAATAGATCTTGACAAATATGTAATACTTCAAAAGCTTTTAATCCCTTCTTCACATTAAAGCAAAATAGCTCTGGCATTTTCAGTTCACTCATATGAACCATATTTTGACCTGAATTTTAACCAACCAGTGAGAATCCTTTTAGACTCTTTGTTTAAAAGACATTAAATGCAGAAGTACCGCTTGATGAACATATACCACTAAATTAATGTAGATCCAACATTTTGTGTCTCCAAAATTAGCCCTTATTTTTAATATGTATTTCCACGTGTGTTTTCTACACTTCTGTATTTATAGAGTAGAAAGCTCGGGTACTTTAATGTAGTCTAGCAAGCCTCCTGAGCCATATTTTCTGCCATAAAGTTAGGGTCTGCAGTCAATTAAGTCCAGTTAAAGTACAGAAACTGAGACGCTGGGTAGAGATATGCCCTGACATGAAGTAGTATCATCTGACACAGCAACTCCTTCAGATGAAATCATTACAGTCTCTTCAGGCAACAGGAATTATTCACACAGATAGTTAGGCCCTGCTGGGACAAAGAGATTTCTTCCCCAGAATATAGTAGACTTATTAGAATTCTGGGTTCAGCGTTTTCAAATTTGCAAAATCTTACCATACTTAGCCATTGCCACTTTAGAATCCCATTTGTCCTTACCAAGGATCCCACTTTAATAGCAGTGATTCAAAGAACAGAGAATTCAATTTGCATTGTAATTCTGCCAGGTGCTAAATGAGATCTTGTACTTAGTTTTCAGCAACATTAACTCTGTACTACAGAAAAGAAGAAGATCCTTCAGAACACACAGTAGTGGGTCATTTCTATTGTACTTGATTTGAGAATTAAAATCCCTGATGATCTCCCCCTCTCTCCATACTCTTCCTAAGGAAAGAAAGTGGTAGCAATCAACAGCATTATATTTATGCACTCTGAAAAACATTTTCAAGTATCATGAGCAGTGAGCATCATCTAGACTCTTGTCTATAAATGCTTAATTAGGAGCAGTAGGTACAGAAATTTTGTAAGATTCTGAAGCTAGATCAAGTCATGGACTAATAGTGCTCTAGGACTGAAGATAGACTCATTAGCATCTTTATATTTGATGGGTTTGAAGAGCTTATTTAGAAAACTCCAGAACAAATGTGTAAGAGCCACTCTTTTTTAAATGGTGAACATCTGGAAAGGGAGGTTATTCTGTTCCACAGAAGCTTTTCTTATCATATTAGTCATAGATGTCTGGATGAACAAATCATTATTAGAGGGGTGTATACATGATAGATAGATAGATAGATAGATAGATAGATAGATAGATAGATAGATAGATAGATAGATAGATAGATGATAAAGAGATGGTAAATGTTGCCTCATAGCATTAATCAAGTTATTTCTTTGCTTTGGACTGAAATATCCCACCTCTAAAATCTATTGCAGAAGTCCTAACTCCTAATGTTATAACATTGGAAATAGAGTTTTGAAGATACTAGGTTCAAATGAAAATACAAGAGTGAGAACCTCATGATTG
The DNA here is from genome assembly GCA_028551405.1 of Uromys caudimaculatus. Taxonomy (NCBI): domain Eukaryota; kingdom Metazoa; phylum Chordata; class Mammalia; order Rodentia; family Muridae; genus Uromys; species Uromys caudimaculatus. The sequence continues at coordinate 46,543,366 of CM052703.1, forward strand.
CAGTAGTGCCCTCCTACAGTGGCATATGCCTATCATTCCAACACTAGAATCTGAAGAATTGTGAGTTCAAAGGCAGCCTGGACCAGTAAGCTTGAAGCTAACTTGGACTACACTTTGTCATACACACACACACATACACACACACACACACAAGAGAAAGAAAGAGAGACACAGAGAGACTGACTATGCATAAAGACACCAAAGAGCTGAGGAAATGTCATATAACGGCATCAAAAGAAATCAGCCAAAAAGAGAACCACCATAAAAACAGAAGTTTGCAAGTATAAGAACAATTATTTATAGATTGTTGTTAGGGATTATGCTAGTTTAGTAAATTAGAGGTTGTAAATTAGCCATGGTTTCACCAGTCTGAAAACTAGATTTCTAGTACCAAGAATGGTTTCCCTCTTGTTGAATTGGTCTTATATATAATTAGCTTTTGGTTTCCACAAAGATCTGTGTACTACTACTGTACTTTTAGAATTACTGTGTCATACTGATTGTGGATGTGGTTCACTGGCATCACAGCTTGCTAGGACTGTTGATTACCTCCCTCTTCTGGAAACTTACATGCTGCCTTCTGGCACCATGAAAGCTAGTTCTCAGGGAAGGGATATTCAAGTCAGTTTCAGCTTATAGTCTTCACATCAAGGAAACTTCTCTTTGCAACAGAGAGTCTCTGTCTACAAAAAACCATAATGACTCAAAACACAGATTTATGGAGCACAGTCTCAGTGGAAACATATACAAAACAATACCATATAAGGCTCAGAGAGTACTCTGGAAGAGTGGGTAGAAAGATTGTAAAAAAGACACATAATCAAGGAGTTTGCTGTGAGCTTGTGTCATGTAGTAACGTCAGAAGTTATATTCACAAAGTCTGTGCAATATGATTGCCCAAATATGAACTGAATGAGGATGGTACCAAATGACATGCCAAACTGGATGAGGTAAAGTCCATAATTCCTCAACCTTAAACAAGTAACTGTAGGAACCGAGGAAAGCTGGGATAGAGGAAGGTCTTTCCCAGAGAAAGGGAACACCAAATGGTTGTCCAGTGGCAAATGCTCAGCCCTGAAAACACACATACAAGTAACATTATACAGAATGAACAGGTTATATTTAGAAATATACTATAATTAGTGAAAAAAAGAGGCCATGAATTTGAAAGAGAGCAAGGATGGACATATGGGAGAGACTGGAGGGAGCAAAGAGGAGGGAGTCATGCTGTAATTATATTATAATCTAAAATAATTTAAAATATGTTTGCTGGCACCCATATTTTGTGTTTTCCTTTCTCTAAAATTACAAATAAAGTTGTGTTGTTTAAATCACTCAATTTCAGGTACTTAGTTATGGTGGCCCAAACATGCTAACACAAACCTTTTCTTAAATGGTAGAAAGCCAAGGGCATAAAAACAGCAACAAAAATCAGTCCTCATAAATCAAATACCAATTTGTCTTTGACAGCAAAAGCACTGGTAGTCACAAAGGGAGTACTATGCAGAAAGCATCTATATGGATATACTGACCAGTCAGTGGCCAGGAAATTAGAAAGTGTTTGCCAGAAGACACAGCCAGTGGGGAATCCCTAGTGCTTGTTCTTGGAGGTTCTATAAAAAAAAGTTGACATTTTTATTTTAAAATAATCTATACAGCTTGAAATGCTGCAGCATTACTAGTTGAAGGTAATAAGGCCAATGACCAGCAGGACGGCACAGTGTGAAGAATCAGCTCTAAAGCAGCAGCCCAGGATAAACAGAAACCCCAGCCACTTTTCTCCTCTCATGTCTCCTTGTAGCTCTCCCAATGTAGCTGAACACATCAGGAGAAATAATGGGTTTTTCACAGTCCTTTATGGAATAAGATCTAGACTTCACTGTTTATGATTTTAAGAGACAGTGATACCCAGAGGATTTGGAGACCTCCAGACAGAGGACACTTGCCACTGTCCTATTCTCTAGGGGTTGGATATGGGTCTTTGGAAGGAGAGCATTTTTTAATAGAAATACAAGAAATTTAAAAATAAAGAAAAGTAAGCTTTATCTATAGTATGACATAAATGAAAGAGCATGGGAATCTTTCTTACAACCACCCAGCAAGGAAATCAGAGGTGAAGCCTTGTACTCAGTCTGACCACTTGCATCATCATAACTTCCCAAGAACAGGTAGCAACAAGATAAAGGTTTGATTGGGGAACATGACGGCCTAAAAAATAGTATTCAGTCATTCATAAACCACTTTAAGATTAGAGGGCATCTCGTGAAGGGAGATTTTGTAACACTAGAAAATAAGATACATAAGGATCTATGAAGCTTTCTAAAGCTGAGCTCAGATACAACATCCATGTGTGAACATACCTGAGATGTCTATTAGCAAGCAACCATCTGCAATAGAGAACCACAGGACAGTAACATTTGCAGTAACTCATTGTGATACTGTCAAGTCCTTATGGTTAAGCTCATAGATATATATTAAGCTGATAAAGAAACAGCCTAAATGAACTATGGAAATAAATAGAGATAAAATATTTGACCATAATAGATAGAACAGAAATAATATAAGAAGTAATGCTGACTAATAGCATTTTCTATTATTACTAACATTGACTTACAGACCAAGAGCATTATAATCCACTTAAAATGTCCTTATTATGTCATCAACAGTCCAAAGAAAACATACATGTTTCAATAAATATGCAAACTAACACAGAGAAGTTAATAGATAACTTTATCTTGAATCTAGAACTACTAAATAAACGGATTTGAGAATGAGACATAGAAATGGTCATTGGATACATATATGAAATTCTCAAAGAATACACTTATTAACTTTTAAAAAAATGGTTTAAGATTAATTCTGGATTTTCATGCTCCAAGAATTGAGTCCTGTGATGGATCATGAGAAGTAGCTTGAATGAATTAAAACATAAAAATTTATGCTATTTCTCCATTTATCAGATAGTTATGAGAATGTTATCATGCTTGGGGAAAAAATAGAATTGAAAGGCTCACAGCAAAAACATGGGTAATGAAGGTCATGCAGTGCTTTACAAAATACATTGGCCCAAATATTACTTAACTCAAAGGAAACGAAACAAACATCCAATGATTTCAATGAAGGATGACGATTAGCATGCCTCTATGTCCATTTAAGCTAAATGTAAGAAAAATACCATCAAAAAGAAACTATGATATATGGATGTAACCTTCAGCTAGCAAGAGGCTGGCCTTGACATAAAGTTTAATTAAAGAAGATGTGAGATCAATAGAAAACAACAGAGCATGACAATATATATATGTATATATGTATATATATGACCAACAACATAGTGGGACAGAGATAACTGTAGTTAAGAACACTTGCTGCTCTTACATGGAACACACAGCTCCAGGGGATCTGATGAACTCTTCTAGCCTCTGCATGTACTTTCACACAAATTTCATACATTCACAAAAACCTCAGTGCATGCATGCACACACATACACACACTTAAAAAATAAGAAACAAATTCTTTCTTCTGCTCATTTATGTCCTTGCAATTTGGCAGCCAGATCCACTGATGAAGATGCATTCCTGAGGCGATCCTCACCTATCTAATGCTACACAATCCAGTAGTGGACCACAGATGTGTGAGAAAACTTGGTTGGAGTTAATAGAACAGTACTAGCCAGAAAAACTAGCAATGTAACTGACAGAGTGCCCACAAAACAAAATTGTGTTCTTTAAGGCCACTCTGCTTTAGGGTAGTATATAACATAAATCTGCTAAAATGAGGTTGACAGCAAAACAACAAAAGACCTTTTAAGTGACAGGCAACATGAATAATATGACTGTTTAGTTCTAAGACCTGAGAGGTTTTGTCCTCTCTACGCTTGAAATGGAAAAATTAGACACTTGGGAACTAAAAGATTTGATATGTTAACACACACACACACACACACACACACACACACACACACGAGGTAGTTGTAAGAACAAGGAGTATGTGACTTGCCTAAGGATACAGTATTTTCTGATTAGACCAAGACTACTAGTCACCTTCTCCAAAGCAATACACAGACATGGGCACTTTAATTTTTATCTTTAGGCTCTTGGCCATTCCTGAAATTCTATGACTCTGTGACTTTATGGTTCTATAATTCTAAGCTAGAGTACAACAATGCCAGTGCTCTAGACAGCTTCAGTACAGGAAACGAGCATGGTCTAAATGGGAGTACCAGCTATATCCTTTTCTTCCACTTGAAAAAACCAACTATACCATCATGGATTCAAAAAATTTGCATAGTCCCGTGCTCCTAGTGTTTCCTCAAGAGATTACCACTCCAGAATACCAAACAACAGAACTTACAGCCACAGCCTACAATTCCCAAAACCGAGTGCAGAAAATCCTTATTAGAAAATTGAAGATCTTAGGGGTAAGTAAAATGTGTTTCTATGTATAATATCTGGTGACACACAATGTCCAATAGGAATTAACTCCATATGTCATTGCCACTCAACTCAGGAAGTATGGATTGTGCTTCTACATGAATTATGAACAAGATTCTCTGAACAGGAAAATACAAGATGAATAAATTCAATGTTCCTGAACTCTCAAAAACCACAGCCTCCAAACTAATTATCTTTGAGAATTTTCTAGTCAGTCTCAGAGAGCAAAAGGAAAAAGGACAACCAAGTAGAAGTTAGGCCAGATTCCCTCTCTTAGCAAGCTGCAACATACACTTTTACAGCTTCCCAAGTAGACCTCAGAACTCATAGTTTTACATAATATTCATATATATATGCATATAAGTATAAAGTATAACTGTAAGTATAAAGATTTTTTAGAATAGCCTCTGTAAATTTTTTAAATTAAAAATATAAGTACATCATCCCCCTCCAACCTTACTCATGACCTCTCCCCCATTGCTTTCTCTCAAACTTGCAGTCTCTTTTTCTTTGTTATTGTTTACTTATGTGTATAAATGCACAAATATATAAATACAACCTTCCAAGTTTTATTAGTGTTGCTGACCGATTATACTTGGATAATCGATTGGAGGTGGGGGGTTATCCCTAGAAAAGAGCAATTCTCCCCTTCTCAGAAGTCCTTAGCTGCCTGAAATTCTTTGTCTAGGGTTGGATAGACCCTGGCAAACATTCATTTCTCCATCCATCAACCTGTCATTCCACAAAAGTTAATTTTATTTACCAAACCATTCTTAGGATAATGGACAGGTAGAAAATAATCAGATATATTTGAGGTAGTAATGTTACACATATCTTGGAGAGTATTTTGCCATTTGAATGCTAGCCTTTCATGATGAAAAATAGAATGTAATCCTCTTCGGGACAAAAAAATCAAATCAAATAAAACCAGAAAAAAAAAAGAAAGATCATTCTGTGGCACATGGGATAAAAACACTAATGGAATTTACTTCAGCATCTCTTCAAATATGATGGATCTCAAGCTTGAATGAAACAGTTTGCTTTAACAGAAACTAAACTAGGTGTAAGCATCTACATTGGATGCTGTTTTCACAGAAAAAAAATACAAGCCAGGCTTTCCTCACCTAGAAAAAATAAAGATTTCATGTGAAAATAACAATACCATGAAAATATTAAGAATTATATTTCAGTGGAGTATGTGGAAGGATCACAACGGTGGCAGTGGCCTGGCAGTGCCCACAGTTAGAACAGTTGTTGCAGCTAAAAGGAATAATGAGCACACCCCACAATGAACTGGGCATTTCATATGGACTCTGAAGAAATCATGGAACTTCAACAAGTGGAAATAAAATGAGGACACAGAAGCACAAAAGATGCAGTACGCTCTGGGAGCTAAAGAAAGGGGAGCATAGGGAGGGGACAGTGGAGGAGAGCTGGGAGAGGTCACTCTAGGCTTAAAAGATTTAAGAAGACTGATAAAAGAATCAACCTGCTTGACAAATTAGTCGCATCATACCCATACCACAGAATAGTGTTCTGCAGTACAGGAATTAGCTAACAAGCCAAGAGGAAGCATGAAGAGTCTCATTTTCATATTGTTACATGAAAGAATCCGTGAGTGCTCTAGGTGATGATGGGTGGTGGAGGGATATCTCTACATACCCACCAACATGTAGGAGAAACCTGAAAGCTAGGAAAAAAGCATCCCAGTGTTGTCTACAACAGGAAAATGGAATAAAAGTCAAATATGTAGTTTTTAAATTCTTCTGCCAGATTGTTACTTATATTTTTATATGAATTTATTCGTTTGTGTGTGTATACATGGTCATGCACATGCCACAGCACATGTATGGAGACAGAGAAGAACTTGCAGAAATCCATTCTCGCCTTCCACCAATGTGGGTTCCAGGGATTGAACTCAGATTGTCAGGCTCAGTGGCAAGAACCTTTACTTGCTGAGCCATCTTGCTGGCTGAAATATGCATGATTTCATGGGGAGAGATAATAGAGAAGTCAGCTACTCTGGAATTGTTGCCATCAAGAAACTTGAAAAGAACAGATGACCCGAAGACCCTAGGCCTAGGAAGATGACAGCATTAACAACAGAGCAAAAGAAGTCAGGAAATCAGGCTTAAAGGGAGAAAGTCAACCCATTTTAAGACATATGGAATATAAGTTGGTAGTGATACATTTAAGAGGGTCAGTCACGCGGACATGATGAAAATGCACACAATACCTCTTAGGACTCAGCCACTAAATGTTAGTATAGTAACAAAAGAGCTCACCAAGGAAGTGTACTGAAAAGGTTAGAGGACATAACCCCTGGCCATAAGCCTTCTGCTCTTTTTGTTATTCTCACCAGGCTTCCCTGGCACCCATCAACTCCCTGCCTAGCATTAACAGCATGTGGAGAATGTGCCTCACAAGCGTAGGACAGGGAGAATAAAGAACAGTCCATGAAGGATGCTCTGCACATGGCAATGCAGCACTTCTTCAAAGGCTGTGAGGACCATTCACATTCAGAAGTGTTACGTGTAATTCTAAAATCATGCTACTTCCTTGCCCGGTGCGGCCCACACTCTGACCTCTCCCGGTTCCGCTTGCTCTAACTCGATTGCAACTGTTCCCCAACCTGGGAAATCTGGAAGTTGCTGTCCTCAATCCACAGGCCCCTATCGACTAGCTTCGCCAAACCACCAGCTATCGTGCCATCTTCTCTCTTTCCCCTGTCCACCTTAGAGGAAGAAAAACACTAGACAGTTTTATTATTTTAAAACTAGCCAGATAGCACAATTACTGGGCTCTTAACAGCTAACCTGTTTCAGCCAACTACAGGTGGCAGAGGCTGCTGGTTCTGGCTGCCCTAAGACCTTATATGGCTGCTGTATCCTTTCCGTTCCAAAGCCTGGCTGAAAAGCCTCCTCCTTTCCTACACCCCTTCTCTTCCTTTCGGGACCCAGAAATCCCACCTTTTCCTTTTGCCCAGCAATTGGCTTCTGCCTTCTTTATTGACACAATCAAGAACCAATTAGGGAATCAGACTTTAGTATCAGCTCTTCCCCTACACAAGAGGATTTCCCTGGGTGTCCAGTTGAGGCCAGGCTGATTCAGTAATTTAAAAGTCAGCATTCACACATATGTGCTGATGAACTGGTGATTTTAGTGAGACAAGAATAGGACCTGGAAGCTTCCACTCATGGCACAGCTGACCCTGAGGTTGGGAGCACTGGGTTAGACTCATTTTCCTCTTAGTAATTATCAGATAGGAGTGGGGGTAAGAAACCATCAAGGGATATTGTAAAGGAACATTCATTATCCTTCCCTTGGCTATAAAGAGGGTAACTGCCAAACCCTTGAGCTAACGATTTAAGTAGAAGCACCCCATCCCTGTGAGTGCTGACTCTCCTCTCTATTTGCAGACCACCCAGATCCTGTTTGGAATCATGAACTTTTCATTTGGAGTTGTTTTCCTTTTCACCTTGGTAAACCCATACCCAAGGTTTCCTTTTATATTTATCTCAGGATATCCTTTCTGGGGCTCTGCTTTGGTGAGTTCAAATTAAATTATTTAGCTCAATTAAAAGTATGTCAACCAGGCAAGGTGTTAGTGAATGGATTTTTAGCTATGAAACAAGATAGATTTGGGTATGTGAATCTGCAGAAAATGCCACTAAGATCATTAGCCTCATGGCAATGAAAGCAAGCTCTCTGCTCTATTGAATCACCAGTAGTTATGGTAGCCCATCTTTGGGTCTTGAAATTTGGAGGGAATATTCCTTTAGGTTTTGTGGTGGTTTCATAGTCCATTAATTCATCCAAAATTACTTGCAACATATGATAAACTATATTCACAGAGCAAGACAATGAGGATCCAAATTTTAGGACAGCAATTATCCTCCAGTAAGGCATTAGTCTAATAAGAAAGAAATCATGCCATGAGATCAGCATACTTCTTATATCTATGTGGTGTTGCTTCTGATGCTTATAAGCACTTTACTCTGCGGGAAGTGAAAGAGCAAGGACAGCTCCCAAGTGTCTGGGCACAAAGAGATGCTTATTTAATTGCATGCAATCTCTATTAGCTTAGTACCTACTTAGTGTCAGAGAATGGGCAGGGTGTGAGGATTCAGTAGAAGCCAATCCCCAGTGGCAATTCCTCATAGGGTGTGAGAAATACTGACAGAAGACACAGAAGCTGCTTCCAGAGGAAAGGACACTGTCCAGAGTCGCTTCCAGCTGGACCAAGTCTTAAAGAATGAGGAGTTGTCTAATTAGGTGAAAAGCATCTACAAAAGATGGGAACAGGGGGTGTCTGGGTAAAAAGGGAAGAAGGTTTCATTGTCAGAAGGTCTGGGAGAGCATTCTCTACTAATGGGTCTGAAGGAAGAGGCGGGAAATTTAAACATAGTTGGGCTGAACTCAGATTTTAAGTTTCTGCTAGACAATGAGCTGCCATATCTGACCCACCTCCGTAATATGCGTGGTTTCTTTCTTCTTTCTTTTTTTCAATTATCAGTCTGCTGGCTGAAATTGAACCTTATGTTTCCATCCAACAGAATAAACTGTTTGGACTATGATAAGTATTTGGCCTTAGTACTCACAAACTGATGACACTGGGCATTTGGAAGCTGAGTCATGATCAACAGCAGGAAAATGGATAAGGATATGAAAGCCCAGTAAGGTAGAAACATCCTTTGTTCAAAAAGGTGGCTCAAACTAAAGATCCAGCTTTTTATCCTCTGCTTTGTGAGGTGGTTCACCCTCCTCTTGTCCCTGGGGTTTCTGGGAGCTTAGAAGGAAGGCATAGGAAAGAAGTGGTCAGAGACCTGACCTGAGAGACCCTCAGCATCATCTTATCATGTCCATCAGTACGATATTTATTCTTTATTTTTCTTTTTTGTAGTTCATTAACTCTGGGGCCTTTCTGATTGCTCTGAAAAGAAGAACCACGGACACTCTGGTGAGTTCTATGTCTATCTTATTAAAAATTATAACTGTTGAGTAATTTTCCTGGCTTCGAAAATCATCACAGAATCAGAAGCCATATCGGGACACTTTTCAGAGTTCCCATGCCAGAGTTTCATGTTCTACATGAAGATATTGAGGCACAGAACTGCTCAGTGACTCCATCCTTGGTCCCCAGTTGTTAATGCAGAGTAGGTCTCAGTAACGTAGTCATTCACTCATTTGTTTTTTTTTTTTTTTTGATGAATATTTTTGGTGCCTACTGGATGCCAGATGCTTTAACAGGCTATTGCTTGACTCACAGGAAAACCACAGTGTACACAAACCTAATTAAATCACAAGCAGACTCCAGAGGTAAAGAATACATTGCTGATCTATGTAGGAGTAAAGTATTCTATCTTACTCAAAAAAACAAACAAACAAACAAAAAAGATATTAGATAGGAATAAGTCAGTAGGTTATTTGCATTAAAGAACATCAAAAATTTTGTAATTTTAAAATGTGTTTGCCTTTATTTATTAGCTATGTGTATGTGGGGGATACCTTTTCATGCACAGTGAACCTGTGAAGATCAGAAAATAGCTTTTAGGACTTGGTTCTCTCCTACCATGTGGGTCCTAAGGATAGAGCTCAAGTTGTCAGGTAGCAAGTGCCTTTATCTGCTGAGCCATCTCACCAGCCCTAAAAGTTTGTAATTTTTAGGAAGATGTAAAAGTGATGGAGAAATGCAGTGTTTAGCTAAACACAGTCTTTAAATGATCATTTAAATAGCCATAGCTACCTCTATTTGAATGGAAGTTAACCCAGGCACAGAATGAATTGTATATGTGAGATATATCTATATTTAGATACAGATACAGATATTAAATATATACATATATATTGTTTCTTGGCATTGTGAAAATCCATTTCTCCCGTCCTCCACCCTCACTGCTCTATCTGTGAAACAAGGCGGGCCTAAGTCTTTTGCTATTTTCTGATTCTATTGCAGATAAAAATGAGCCAGGCAATGAATCTACTTAGTGCCCTGGGAGCAGCAACTGGAATCATTCTCCTCATATTTGGCTTCCTTCTAGATGGAGAATTCATCTGTGGCTATTCTTCAGATGGTTTCCAGTGTGGTGCTGTTACCATTCTATTCATTGTAAGTATCCTGTGCTGCTTCTAGAGTGAGAAGCAGATGGTTTAAACAAAAAGGTTATTCCCCAGTCAGTACCATCCAGATAGTATTATAGACACGTGTATTTCCTTTTGCTCATTCAGGAGCCCATTGTATTAGACCAGCATTATACCAGGCATTGTGGAATAGAACAATAAATGTTCAAAACTTATAAAAGGTATGAGACATGCAAGTAACTAAGGATAATATAAATATAAAATGATTCTAAAAGACAGAGGCTTAGCAGTGTCCTTATGGTTCATAGTTCCCAGTATACATTATAACTGTGAGGGTCTATGGTTTTTATTTGGTTTTAATATTTAGGTTAGATTTCTGATAAAGTATGGTAGATTGAAAATAGATATTTCTGCTCTGTACTATGATAATTGGCATAAAATAATGTAAGACAGTATGAATATATATATATATATATATGCGATAGTCAAGTAGGTATATTAAAAATTGATAATGTACAGATACAGATACTTGCATCCAACCATTGGACTGAGGTCGGGGACCCCCTATGGAAGAGTTAAGGGAGGGATTTAAGGAGCTGAGGAGGATGGCAACCCCATAGGAAGACCAACAGTGTCAACTAACCTAGACTCCTAGGAGCTCCCAGAGACTAAGCCACTAACCAAAGAGCATACAGGGCTGGTCTGAAGCCCCTGGCACATGTGTAGCAGAGGACTGCATTGTCTGGCCTCAGTGAGAGAGGATGCACCCAGGGAAGGGGGGTGCCTGGGGCAAGGACACCCTCTCAGAGGCAAAGGGGGGGGGATGGGGGAAGAACTCTGAGAGGGGGTCCAGGGGCAACATTTAGGATGTAAATAAATTAATTAATTTTAATAAATTAGTTCATCCCCCCATCCCCTCAAAAAAACACTCAACTTGCTTTCTCTCTATCAATTCGATCAGCATCCACTAGGATTCAGTCAGAAGCTTCCAGGCTGCATTCAAAGATTAATGAGGAAGTAGGATGGCAGGCAGGAGCATGGTGAAAACACACCATTACCTGAGAGGGCACAGCAACAGAACAACATCCATGCACATAAAAGGCACACAGAGCTCTCGGCCCAGTGTTTGTCTCCACCACACTAAAATCACCTGTATAAACACAGTATTATGAGAACACTGCTGCAGCATTGTTCAAAGCAAAACCAAAAACAACAGGAAAGAAAACCACAGACAAATAAAGGAAATCAATCAGCCCCTGTGACAGAAGCATAAAGTGTCGAAATACTTTACAGCATGACATATCACATTGCTGTAAGAAATAAAAAAGGTAATCTTGGATAGTTATTCAGCCTGTCATTAAGGTACAATAGACAAACATAGCATGGAACAGACTGTTGATCTCACAAACGTTTGCACTATCAATAGAAGGATCTGTTCTTGGAGGGGCAGGCCTGGCTGGTCAGGTACAGCTGGCTATGTGCGCTCTTAGCTACCATGGTGCAGCCTGCCTTAAAGGCCTTCTGCACCCATCAGAAAGAGCAGAGTGGTGCCTCCAGCCTCAGCTTCTCTTCCTGTCTCTTGTTCTCTGTGTTACTCTCTTTCTGGAGTAGCAGTTTTCTCTCTTTCATGCTTCTTCTTTCCTTTCTTATTTTTGTCTTCACCATTTTCCTATCTCTTGACTTTCTTCTTTGTCCTTCAAGAGACCACTTTTCTGTTATGCATTACTCCGTGTAGGCTGTGCCTATGGAATGGAGAACTTCTTGCATATAACTTAGCAAATATTCTCTTTGATTTTTCTTAAAGAAAACAATTTGCTATGCTACGCTGTGCTATCCTGTGCTGTGCTGTGCTGTGCTATCCTGTGCTATACTATGCTATCCTGTGCTGTGCTGTGCTGTGCTGTGCTATCCTGTGCTGTGCTGTGCTGTGCTATCCTGTGCTATGCTGTGCTATCCTGTGCTGTGCTGTGCTGTGCTGTGCTATCCTGTGCTGTGCTGTGCTATCCTGTGCTGTGCTGTGCTATCCTGTGCTATGCTATACTATCCTGTGCTATGCTGTGCTATCCTGTGCTGTTCTGTGCTGTGCTGTGCTATCCTGTGCTATGCTATGCTATGCTATGCTATCCTGTGCTGCGCTATGCTATCCTGTGCTGTGCTGTGCTGGCACTCCTTATATTCCCATTATCTTTCACTAATTTGAGAGGTGAAGGTTTATTATGTGGTAATGGTGTGATGACTTCGTGGTGATCAGAAAACCCATCACTGTCCTAATATAATGGCTCTGTTGTTTCTCTCTGTTGCAGGGGATTTTGGTTATGTTGATGGTCTTCAGCATTGCTGAACTGTTCATTTCCCTCTTTTCCTCAGCTTTGGGATGCCACTCAGAAGAATGTGGGGGATGCTGTTGAATAGCACTGTACAAGTAAAAATGCAAAATGATACAACTCAGAGGCCAGTCCTGCTTGTGAGAAAGAGCCAACACACGTACACACTGAAAGTTCACAATTATTTGAGGGAAAATGGGTCGGGAGTGACTCGTAGGGAACCATTGTGGCTGGTGAAGCCCATTCTGCTCCCTGTTAATGGCATTTTCTCCTCCAATAGAATGATGGCCTTGGTGCAATCACCCCCTCTTGCTCATTGCGGCATGGCCACTCTGAGAGCAAAGATAAGAGCTAAGGCGCAGACTCGGTCCACCGGTCGTATGGCTTAGCTATTCACGGCAGTCTCCTGGTGACTCCACACAAGGGCTCCTGCTCCAGGAAGCAGGATGATGAACTGGAAAGAAAAATGGGTTGGGCAGCAAATTGTGCCTCGAAGTCACAAGACGTCAAACGTTATGAGCAAGACATCCACTGTACCATTACTGGTTAGGTTTTATTTTAACTCAGTACTACTTGGGAAGAGGAATTGCCCAGATAAAATGTGATCATGTGTGTGGGACACTGTGATGCTTGATGTGGGAGGGCCCCTGTCACTGTGGGTGGTGTCATCCCCAAGCAGGTAGAGGGGGTGCTATATAAAAAAAAGCTAGCTGGTTAAATGGATGCCTTAGTTTGGGTTTCTATTGCTGTGTAGAGACACCATGACCATGGCAACTCTCAAAAAGAAAAACATTTCATTGGGGATGGCTTATGGTTTCAGAGGTTTATTAGTCCATTATCATGGCAGGAAGCATGGCAGAATGAGTGGAGAGTTTTACTTTTGGATCCATAGGCAGCAAGAAAGAAGACTGAGATATAATTCCTCCAAAAAGGCTACACCTACTCCAATAAGGCCTCACCTCCTGATAGTGCCACACCTTATGGGCCTATGGGGGCCATTTTTATTTAAATTATACACAGTGGGTAACAGATCAGCATAAGCAGCATCCCTTCATGGTTTCTGTTCCAGATTCCTGCTTTGAGTCTCTGACCTGACTTTCCTTAGTAACGAACTATAATCTGAAAGTATAAGCCCTTTTGCCCCCTAAATTTCTTCTGGTGGTAGTATTTACTATAGCAACAGAGAAATAGAGAGTAAATACTCAAATCAATAATCAATTATAGCAAGTATTGGTGGAGTTACTATGTCTCAGACTTTGTGCCAAATGATACAGCTGCTGCTTATTTGACCTCACAAGAATCCTGAGGCAAATTTTATTGTTATATCCAAACAAGAAAGCTGATATGCAAAAAGGGTAAGATTTGTTCAAGGTCCCAAGGCTTGTAGTGATGGGTCCACAGCAACAGGCGGTCTGGTTCCCCAATCTGAGAGGTCTCTCTCCTTATCTAACAATATCTATCTCCCACTTAATGAAATGGGTCACAGGCTTGGTTCACATCATCTGAAGAACTTCCAGAATCCCCAGTGCACCACGGGCACACATCAATTACATCAGAGTTTGGTGGGAGCCATGCACTTGATCGGTTTTCAGAGAGAGACTCATGGGGGATTCCATTGCATAGGATGTCTAGGAGACAGTGCTTTAAGACAGCATTGTGGGAAGTGGGGGCAACTAGATGCTTTGGAGGACTCTTGCCTATAGTCGGTCTGTCACGTCTCATGCTCTGTAACCTGTGCAACGCATCAGTATGGTCTAGTGAAAGAGCTAAATAGGATCTTAAAGTGGGAGATGGAAAGATGGCTCAAGCTAAGATTAGTTCCTGTTTTTCCATAGGTTTAGTTCTCAGCATTCACACTGGACAGAGCACAACTACCTCTGACTTCAGTTTTAGGGTCTCTTACTCCCTCTTCAGGCTCCCATGGGTACCTGCATGGTTGTGGTCCACATATGCCCATGCAGACACACACACACACACACACACACACACACACACACACACACACAGAGAGAGACAGAGAGAGACAGAGAGACAGAGAGAGACAGAGAGACAGAGACAGACAGAGACAGAGAGACAGAGACAGAGAGAAACAGAGAGAGACACAGAGACAGAGACAGACAGAGACAGAGAGACAGAGACAGAGAGAAACAGAGAGAGACACAGAGACAGAGACAGAGACAGAGACAGAGAGAGAGAATAACACTTTTTAAGGTCCTTGTGTTGTGTTGAAAACACTTCTGCACTCATGGATCCCAAAAAGGGTCTGGAGGACCTCAGAAGCTTTCCAGTCCTCGCTCTGAGACCCACCACATTATACTGCATTGCACTGGCTATTGGTAAGCACTGAGCCACTTCCTGTGTCACGTCAACTGTTATGGCTGCCCGTTGAGGGTGGTATGCCTCCGGTCATAGACATGAAAGTGAAACCCAAAGCAGCCAACTTTTCTAAGAGCACAAGGGTATCTCATTTTAAAACATGATTTGAATTAAGATCACCACATGCAAGTCTCATATTTTACGCTGCCTTGGGTATGGGGAGAATCATGCCCTGTTCAAATGAATAGATCAAGAAGTTTTCTTAGGTTTCTGCTCTAGGCTGGAAGAAGCTGAAGGTGTACATATACAGGTGAGGGGCAGGGGAGTATTTCCCATGGAGAGAGGTTCTAGTGGAAGAATATTTGGTAACTGAGTGAGTAATGTCCAGATAAACGGGGCTTTAGAAGTATTTAAAGGTGAAAACCTGACACATGACAGTAAGGACTGGTAATTTAGACCAAATACTAAATGCTATTTTATCATGCACAGTCACATGACTTGAACATATTTAAACACTACAGGCTTTAAATCCCTAGGCTAAAATTTAGCAACACCTACCTAGTTCTGTGAGCATTCAGCCCTTAGAATTTAAAGTCACTAGATAAATGGTGTAGGGGCTTATAATCAGGATTTTCTTGCTTTTAAACCATTATTTTATTGATTTCTAGCAGTACATTTGGGGACCAGTTTCTCCATTTCCAAAGCACTGGTTTCTCTAATCGTAAAACAATCAGTTGATACTGTGTATGTGTTATCAGACTTTCTACACAGGCAGTACATGGGCATTTGATGAATGTTATTCCTGTTAAAAATGGGAAGTATTCCCTCAGAGCACAAAAAAAAAAAAAAAACCTTAAAAAAAAAAGTTAAATGTTTAAACTTACATTATAGGTACCACGTAGTATCTTTAGGCCTGTAGCTAGATTCTATTATGCTTCAAAACTGAGCCTCAGTTCTGAGGGACCTGTTTCTCCCTTCCCAATGCACTGAAACAAAACGCCGCTGCAAGCAGATTGTCCTGAGTGTCAGAGCTTTGCTGAGGAGTTGGCAGCATGCCATCACTTTACTTCCTAATTCTGAGCTGCCTGCTAGTCATCACCATCATGGGAGAAAGAGCCAAGCAGAACTTTTAGGTGCCATAACATTGCAGAAAGCACAAGACCCAGAAAAGCCTAACCCTGCTTTTAAAGAACATGGAGACCAAAGGCTGAGTAAGAAGAGGACACAAATATGATGCAGAAGAGGGAAACACAGCACTGAGAGATGGAGTGGGTGGTGGTGTATGTGGACCTGCAGACACTAACTGGACAAGACTTCTTACACTTCTGTGGACACTGTCAGACAATATCCTTTCAAAATTGGAGTTGCAGAATAATGATAAGAGTATACCTCAAAGGAAAAATGTTAAGTGTGTTATAGAATCAACAAAATATCAAATATAAATATAAAACAGGTAAAAAGTGACAAGTCCTAACTGTGGTGGGCACTCAGTCCAAATCAGCAAAGACAACTTAAGTTGACCATATAAGCTGAATTCAAGATAGTTTGGGAGGCATTCACACTGGGTCAAAGTCACCTCACTGGCTAGAAGGACTAGAAGAACAAACAGCCTAAGACTGAAGGAAAATGGGACTTGGATATGAAGATCGGGTTGTATATCTCTGGGTTGGGACTCTCAAAGGCCATACATTTGCCAGGCCTTATCCTGCTCCCACATGCAGTACACCAAAAGGTACATATCTCCAGCCCACCCAACATCCCTGGATATGAATCTCATCTACAGCCTGGGCCTGGAGAGCTCTTGTTTGGATACATTCCTAAAGATCATAGATTAGAAAAGTTAATTCCCAGTGTGACAGTGCTGAGAAGTGAGTCTTAAGTGGTGATTGGTCAAAGGACTCTGCCCTTATAATGCTAACACAGTTACCATGACAACTAGCTAATACCCATCCCCAATCCTCTCCATGAATGTGTGTTCTCTTGCTGGTCTGCCTGGGGTATCAGGGCATGAAAAGCCTGTCAAATGTGGGACCCTTGACCCTGGACATCCCAGACTCCTAAACCTTAATAAATAAGTCTCTGTTACTTATAAATTTATAAAAGTCTTAAGATATTCTACTGAGGCAGCCAAAAGAGACTATGTCATTATGTCACTACAACTAGGATCTTGAATGGATGGTGGACCTGCCCTTTTCACTCCCTCCTCACTATAACAATCCTACAGGTGACTGTGAGTCGTGACCTGAGGTTTCAGAATGGCAGTACGTACTCTACCTAACTAGCAGCTTGCTCCACTAATACACAACTTCAGCATTTTTGTTTATGTTTCACCAAAACTAGCCTCTCCAGAAATACTTCTGCTCAGTGGTCCTAATCATATGGCTCTAAACCATATTAAATGACAGAGAGAGGGGAATAAAGAGAGGAGAGAGAGGGGTGAAAGAGCCTCATATTATTATACTACTGTGTTTCAACCTTTAGGTAAAATGGAGAAAGTCTCCATTTGAGTGAGGTAACTCAGACCCAAAAGGACATGCATGGTATGTACTCACTAATAAGTGGCTATTAGCCAAAAACGTACAGAATACCCAGGATACAATCCACAGAACTCAAGAAGGTTAACAAGTCAAAAGGTCTGCCCAAGTAAGGATGCTTCAATCCTACTTGGAAGGAAGAAGAAAGCAATCATGGGGGTGGGCGACAGAGGGAGGGAGGGTGGGAGGAGGAGAGGAAAAGAGGAACATGATCAGTATTGGGGGGACATGAGAAGCCCTTGAAGACCAGTAGAATAAATAGAAATATGCAACCTCATGGGGTGGGAGGTGGGGGACCCTCTGGAATGTACCAGAAACCTGGGAGGTGAGAGACTCTCAGGACTCAAAGGGAGGGACCTTAGATGAATGCCCAACAGTGGGGAGAGGGAACTTGTAGAGTCCGCCTCCAGTAGAAAGACAGAGCATCGAGTGGAGGGATGGGGTTGTCATCCCACAGTTAAAACTCTGACCCAGAATTGTTCCTGCAGGGACAAAAATGGAGAAGAGACTGAGAAAAAGGAGGTCCAGTGACAGGCCCAACTTAGGATTCATCTCAAGGGGAGGGCCCAAGGCCTGACACTATTACTGATGCTATGGTGTACTTACAGACAGGAGCCTAGCATGGCTGCCCTCTGAGAGGTCCAACAAGCAGCTGACTGAAACAGAAACAGATACTTACACTCAACCAATGGACTAAAGTCGGGGGCCCCTGTGGTTGAATTAGGGAAAGGCTGGAAGAAGCTGAGGAGGAAAGCGACCCCATAGGAAGATCAGCAATCTCAACTAACTCAGACCCCTGAGATCTCTCAGACACTGAGCCACCAACCAGGCTGCATACACTAGCTGGTCCAAGGCCCCCGGCACATAGACAGCAGAGGACTGCCTAGTCTGGCCTCAGTGAGAGAAGACTCACCTAACCCTCCAGAGACTTAAGGTCCCAGGGGGTGAGAAAGCCTGGAGGGGGTGTTGGGGGGGGGGACATCCTCTTGGAGACAGGGGGAGGAGGAATAGGATGTGAAACTGTGGGAGGGCAGACAGGGAGAGGGTAATGACTGGACTGTAAAAAAGATAAAAGTAATAAAACAAAACAAAAACAAACAAAAAGCTTCAAACCAAAAAACAAAATTAATAAAAAGCCTAACAGGTTGTATATGGAAGAGAGGATAGTGGTCTTGAGAAAAATCTAATATTTGCCTCCCAAATGTTAATAGACTTTCCCCACGTCACCAACTTCTTCACCTCCCTACTTGCTCTAACACAAGTCAGCCATACAGCTCAAGCAGTACTGCAAAGAGAGAGACGCAGGAAGAAGGGTGGGCTCATATGTAAAAGTGCTGTTTCGGTTCATAGTCTTGCCTCGAGCTTCTGGGTGCACGTTCTATGGAGACAAATTAGATTTCAGGCCATTTCTGCTAAATTTGACATAAGATTTGCATGGCCCTCTAGAGCATTGAGTATGAGCAAATGATGCTACTGTTTAAAAACCAACAAGCACAACACTCCCAAGTGTACCTGATCAGGGATTCTGAATCTTTGCATGGGTGCCCCACCACCACCTACTCAGCCCCAAAAGCAGAGCATGAAGGTAAGTCAAGCCCTAACAGCCCATCTCTGGAGAATTTCTAGTCCCCTTCCAGCCCTTAGGGACCCACCATCCACACCTGCTTACAGGGTGGGGACTGCAAAAGTTCTTCTAATTAAGGTAGCATGAAGCACACCAGGCAGTCCCCAGGGTAATTTTTAAGAAGTGAAACCTCCTGGTAAGGCAAAAGCTTTTTTGTATATCCTTTATATCAAAGCAAAGTGATTGGAGCAAATCTCAAGGTAGCAGAAGCTGATAATTTCCTGTCACCTGGTGTCAATCAGAGGTACCACTCCAGGCTGGTCTATCTCACTCATCTTCAAGTACTTGAGATAGAAGAGACCAGCTGATCTCAGCAGTGAGTGGCTAAATTGGCCCTTGAGCCTTGAGGCCTTGGAGACCCAGGTAAGGATTGAGTTTGCTCTGTTTTAGTGACTCTAATAGAAAGAAAGGCCAGATGAAAAGAGGAGTGGTTTTAGGGACTAGAGAGTCAGCTCTCAGTCTGGGGTGTCCCTGGTGAGACTTTCAAATGCCAGCATGAATTAAAGTGTGGCAATTTCAAGGCTCGATGTGCCACCCTCCTCCTATCAGCTCCTCCTCTCAAAAATGACTCTGGGCAATGGGTGATGAGCGGACTGTAACATGGAGCTAAGGTCTCTAGAATGCTGTGTTCAACCTGGGGCTCTGCCACCTCGAAGCTGCATAACCTTGGCTGAGTTACTAAACTTCTCCATGCCTCAATTTTCTCAGCCATAAAATAGAAGCAATAACATCCTCGGCATCATGAAGATTAAGCCTAAAATACAGAATCTTTTTAAAACTGCCTGAGACCGAATTAGAAAATAATCCTGGTCGCAGGAGTCTAACTCCATTCCTCTTGCTTCAGCTGAGTTTATCTCCAAAGATAAAAACCTTCAGTGTAAGCACACATAGATGATGTTAAACCTTACTATCTAGCATTTTCTACATGACACTGGAATGATGGGCACAAATCCTGCCTCCTGTCTATAATCTAAAAAGCCAAGGGTGAGAGTGGTTGCTGGAGACAGGATAGAGGGATTGACTTCAACCAGGTGCTAATGCGCTCCTGAAACTAAACAGTAAAGTAAGTATGTATGTGGGGTAAGGTGGGTGGAGAGAGAGACAGAGATAGCAGACAGACAGACACGGAGACAGAGAGACATTCCCTGTTTTCCTTATAATGGTTTTGTTTCACCAATGGTCAGGTGATGTGGAAGTTATCACTTTGTGAATAGAAAGCATCCTTAGCATTTACCTGCCAAGGGAAGAAACTGGGCTCACAGAATCACAAGAGGCAGGTTTGCCGCATAATCCTGCACAATTCCCTTACTGGATTGATACTGTGTTTCAGGAGTTACATGTCACACTAAAATAAAAGTAGCTAATAAACATAAACAGCTGTTGACTTTGAAGAAGTTCTTACCATCAGCCAAGGAATAGCCTGAGGTAACAAGATGGACCTTTTGTGGAGGTGAACGTGGAGAGAGATGGGGAAGGGCTAGCTCAAAGTTCTTGCAGATTCAGCAAAGGGGGCAGGAGACATGTCCAAGCATGACTGCTGAGGACACACACAGGCTCTGAAAGTCATCCAGAGCTGGACTGTAATGAGGAGTCAGAAGGGTGTCTCAAGAAAGCAAACAAGAGTTAGAGACAGTTGGGTTGGTAAGAGCGGAGCCCAGGAAGAGCAGGACTTAGAGATTTAAGGTGATGTGTCTCCGTTGCTTTGTGGGCATATATTAGAAAACGTACTGAAGGAAAACAATAACCTCATCGTTTCTAACAGTTCTTACATTTATTTGCTTATCTATTATTTAGTATGTATGCACACATGTGCACATATGTGGAAGTCAGAGGACGATCTGCTGGAATCAGTTCTCTCTTGCTACCATGTGAGTTCTGGGGATGGAGTTTGGGTCATCAGCCTTAGCAATAAGCCATCTGGCTAGCTTGAGCCACACGACTTTTTTTTCTTATGCTATATCAAGAAAGGAAGTCAGAATCAATATATAGTTGATACTATATGTAGGGGAAAGGACCGTGTGTAAAAGGCATTACAGGGATGGAAATGGCATGCTTTTGCTATCGCCTGGATATGTAAGGGAGCTGAAGGTCAGGAGTAAAATCTGCCTCCAAGTCTCCGTGTATGTGCAAGTGCACATCCATGCACACACATGTGGAAGACAGGTTAACGTTAAATACCGTCTTCAGTCACAAAACAAGCTCTCTCACCCAACTTGAAACTTACAAATTTGGCTAGACTAACTGGCCAGCAAGCCCAAGAGATCTGCCCATCTATACTTCCTCAAACTGAAGTTACAAGTACCTGCTACCGCAGCCAGCATTTCATGTAGATGCTGAAATCCATACTCAGGTCTTCATGCTTGTGAAACATGACCTGAACCATCTCACAAACTCCCTGGTTCCAACGTCTCAAGTCTGAGAAATTGGCAAAATAAAGTGACCTAAGGCACTGTGCCCAGAAATGGCCACAGGCTACAGCACAACCTTTGTACAGAAGTTTCCGTTGAATGGCAGGATCTAGCTGAAGAGTATTGGGGACTGCGTGAGTGAGAAGGAAGTTGGGGGATAGGGTAGAAAGCAAAAATTTAAAAAGCTGAAGTGAAGAAAGGGGAAATGGGGTAGTAATGGGGGTATTTTAAAATGCTGTATTTTAAAATGAGAGTTTGGGGACTGGGAAACAAGATAGCATTATAAGGACTGGTAGTAATAACTATTCCTGGAATGTTTATTATATCAATCACAGGACGACTACAATTTATCCTAACTTTACAGAGATCACAAATGTAGACAGCTCTTTCTACTACATACTGCCACACAGGGACCGAGAGTATGTCCCAGGAAGGATGGATTTCTGGAAAGAGCAAACATTTGGTGGAAGGAAATGGATTGAAAGAGTTAAGAAGGAAAGAATGTAAGATTCACCCACAGCCAAAAGCATGGGGCAGGGAGAATAAATGCCAAGCTATTTTGAGTGGCAAAGGGGGAAGTTGAGGTGGGGGGCCTGAAGTGTCTCAGAAGGTGATGGAATTATTGGACCTAAGAGTCACTATTTAAGCCCAAACCACAGAAGATACTGTGAGATCTTCAGGGAATAGAGAAAAAAAATGGTCATACTTTTAGAAGTCAAAAGTTTGTGGGAGCTGCAGTGGGTGATAAGATGGAACGGTGTGTGAACAAATTATAAGTCATCATTTCAGTATCAGTTTTGATTTTTATATATGTGAAATTAAAGCCTATATTGTCATATTTGACCAATGTGATCAGTAACCCTACTAATCTACCAAACAATCTTTGCTGTGAGCTGAAGTCTATTGAAGCAATTTTGTATGATGTTTTTAATAAGGCAATGATGCAAAACCCTACATTTGTGGGAGTATGTGGACCAGTTCTAGCTTCATCTGATGCCATTAAATGTAATTTTCAACCTGTAGTGCCCTCATGTGTGTGAGAAGGGGGGAGGAAGGAGAGAGGGTTCATTAGCATACGATGGCCTATAAACGTAATTATTTTGACTATAAAACATTTTATAGTAATAGTTATTCAACACATTGTAGAAATACTATTACAAAGATATTCTAACAAAAAGATGTTCTTCTCTTCATACTATTACTGCCAATAGGCCATACAGACACCCCCACTAGACTTTGCCTAAATAAAAAGTGTATCTCAGTAACAACACAGACCCAAGATCTAATGAGCAGCTGGAAACTCTGGCAGAATTATAATAATGGTAGTCCAATCATTTCCTTCACCCTGAACAATTAATGAGCTTGCATTTGTAAGCCACCATCACTAAAATTAGTTCCCTAGATGGAGTGAAGTGACTTCTGTCTCATTCCATAGTTGCCAAAAGATCTTGGTTTGAAAATAACTTCTGTGACCCTCAATTGACACATCCACTAAAAGGTGATACAGTGCCTCCTGGGAGGCAGGTATGAGAAAAACTGGAACTAGCACAACTAATATCCCTGGGACACAGTACATGCTCAAGTAAAGAACTGTGCCTAGGGGTCCACAGAATGAGGTATAAGGTCTTTGCAAAAGGGTACCCCGTATCCAGGGGAAGGATCCTCATTTGTGACATGAGCAAACAGTTTCTGAGATGTCTAGTTCTAGACTACTATTCATTTGCAAACTCCTTGGTGGGCTATGTAAATTTTTTGTTTTTTGGTTAGTGATCTTGTGGGATGGTTTGTGGCATGAAACAGAATCCCCTGGGCTGAGTGAGAGCTGCTAATTTAGAACAGGAGGGAAATCAAGTAAGAAGTGCTTCCCTAAAGCCCATGTTGCAGACAGGTCACATTCTGTGTTGCTTTAAGTCATTCAGAGTGTGCATATTTTGAAGGGGAAGGAAGATAAACAGAACTGTTCTCCAAAGGAGTCAGAGTAGTGAGTCTGCACTTCAGTTGACAAGTTAGGGTCTTCTCTTCAGATCATTAGTAATTATATAACTTCAAGTAAGTTACCTAATATATCTGTCCTTGTGCCCTCCTCTGTAAAACAGAGGCAATGATTCATCCCTTGTCTCCTCTGCTGGGCTCAGAAGAGATGTCCCAGGAGGAATTTCTTTGTACTTACAAAATAGGACAAAGTATAAGAGATTCACCTGCCCAGCCCTCCATGTCTTTAGTAAGATTCATTAACCTGGTAGATAGTCTTAATTCCACAGCTTACAATTAGCCAGATGTGTGGCCTTACAGAGGGATATCCAGGATGCAGAAAATAGCAATGAAATTCCAATATATGATTGACATAACCAGTGGATAGATATTCCCAACACAAGACACATGAAGAAAGCTAAATAGCCTTAACCTGTCAGAGCTGAAAAGAATGCGACTCATTGTGTCATCACTTCAGAAGCAGCTCATGATCCCTGGCAGACGGTACTCGCTACATCTTCCTGTCCTAGGCACATATGTCCACTCACTTCTTATGATAATTCTATGGGAAGGACACTGTTCTCGTTTTGTAGATTCATAAAGTAAAAACTACAGCTCAGGTGTGTATAACAAGAATTTCAACAAAGCAGCTAATATTTATTCAGATATGGGTGCTTTGCATAAATCTAGCATCCCTTTGATGTTTACTAAGAAGCTACAACACGTGAGCATTGTTTTATATACTGGTCAAGAAGCAACAACATTGTTTGTTTCTGTCAAGAGAGAGCTGCAATAAACATGCATATAAGGTAATTTATCACAGTCATGACTGAAATGAGGTGACTAGAACAGGAGTTGAGGCAGGGAGCATACACAAGAGCATGTGTGATAGGCTGAGGTTTAGGGAAGGCCTCTGGGGATAGCTGGTGCTTAAGATACACCTGGGTGAAAAAACCCATGCCAACACGAACCATCACCATCTACCTCCTGTAACAAGCGGTGAGACAAGGGTTATTACTATTTCTAGTCTAGAGCAGAAGAATCTGAGGCCCAGGGAACTTGACCAACACCAGACAGTCTGACTCACAGGCTGTGATATCAGAGAAAATTCTTGAAGTCAGAGGGAGAGAGAGGCCTAGACCATCCCTTCTGATTTTAAGGACAGTCCTAGCCATAATCAGGAATGACATCTCTGGGCCACTACACTGTTCAGAAACAAATGAACAAGCCAATAAAAATATGCTTTAAATCATAAGAACACCCAAGGAGGGACCAGCTAGACAAATGCATAGAGCACAGATGAAGCTCAGTGTTATTTTCTTAACATTCACAAGGCCTTGGGTCCAAGCCCTAGCAGAGAGAAAAACGCATACGGACATACATTCATGGTATGTTCTAACAGTATAGCTCACTGGCAATTGTCTACACTGTGATTTCTTGAACATTAACATGTGTCCAAACATGATTAACATGTGCCCTTGCCTGAGTTAGCCCCTCCAGATCCTTTCCTATAACATAATAGTAGACCTTGCCTTACATCTGAAGCTACAAGGAAGAAGCCATGTCTCAGTGGTACCATCAGGGGAATACTAAGAGAAGTATTAGATGGTGCCAGAACCATCTCACCTTACTGTTTTATTTTTAGGAATTTGAAAACAGAATGACAACACCCAAAAACTCAGTGAGTGAACCTTTTCCAACAGAGCCTACAAAAGACCCCCTCGCCATGCAACCTGCTCAAAAAGGAAACCTCAGAAGAACATCTTCGCTGGTGGGCCCCACACAAAGCTTCTTCATGAGGGAATCAAAGGCTTTGGGGGTAAGACCGTTTTCCTCCAGTCCACACTCTGGAGATACTCTGCCCTGCATACACTGATGCTTCAGGCTGTAGGTGGAATTCAAGTTTGCCTTGCACAGGCAGGTTTAAGTGGCTGTGTTCTTTATGTTTCTTGAAGTGGGTGATGCCAGAGGGAACCAGTTAGCACCGGGATCACTGCAGAATGATCTTACATCATCTCTTGGTTTAGAGGATCAGGCTGGGCCATTGTTCAGATTCCAGACATATCTGTTCCTTGAAAATGACCTGTGTGGTGGAAGAGACCGATCTGAACAAGAAAGAGGCAAAATTCTGGGTAGTGCTAACCACTCCTTCTGGGACCTTTGCATGTTTTCTACTCGGGTCTCAGGTTTCCCATGTTGCCTTTGACCCCCACCAGTGAGTTCAGTTCACCACCAGTGCCTTTCTTCTCTCCCCAGGCTGTGCAAATCATGAATGGTCTCTTCCATATTTCCCTGGGGGGGCTGCTGATGATTCCCACAGGGGTCTCCGCACCCATCTGTTTGAGCGTATGGTACCCTCTCTGGGGAGGCATTATGGTAAGTTACAATAAACAGCAACAACTTTTGAGATGTTGAAGGAGGAAAAAAGCCAAAAAGATGAGTTTGTTTCTGTGTCCAAGAAAGTAATATGGGCAGAAGACTCCTGTGGGGTTGGCATAGTTAAGTAGGAAGAAGGGTAGACTACACCACATGGCTCCTGTGATTGAAGGTGGCCATGTGGATTCACAGAAAAAAACTCTGCCAGATGTTCTCAGGGAAAGAGGACTGGACAAAGCAGGGTCTCTGCATAGCCGGCTATTGCAGGGTGTGAGACGCTGGATATTTGGCACTTTGGAAGGAAAGGAGACATGGAATATCCCAAGTCCTCCCATGTCCCAACAAGTTTATTAATTACAATGGTACCTGATGAAATTATTTTCATCTCAAATAATCTTTTGTACTTACAAGTTCAGCAACACTCTTTTGGGCTACTTAATGTACATGCTTCCCAGCCTTATAATTTTGTGGGTGACATAAGGCTAGGTAGTGTTTATTTTGCCAGGACACTTTTCGTGATTGTGTCCCTCTAAGAGTGAGTCCATAATTGAAGCTTCAACGAACCAAGGTAGATTGGTTTTAAGACTTTTCTGCACTTTATTGCTTGAACTTTAGAAAACTAAGAAATAATCACTGTACTTTCTGTAGCAACCAGTGATGTGGTGAAGTACATTATAGTCAAGTTGGGCCTTCTACACATCAAGGCTATTAAGTCACTGTGACCCCACACATAAACATTTTCACTAATTACAATGAGAGAGGGGGGCTGGAGAGATGGCTCAGTGGTTAACACCAACTACTCTCCCAGAGGCTCCAGGTTCAATCCTCAGCACCCACATGGCAGCTCACAGCCATCTGTAATGCCAGTCCCAGAAGAATTCAATACTTTCTTCTGGGCTCCTTGGCCAAGCATGCTCTTGGTGCACAAACATGCATACAAAACAGCGACACACATAAAAAATAAATAAATTTCATTTTTTTAGTAAAAAGAAGAGGGAAACAATGTTTTAATTCACACCTTCTCTCCCACTTGTGCTTCCTAGGCACCAGGCCTAATTATGTTTTTAAAACTAGAGACAAAGTCTAATTGTAGCCTGTGTAGATAAGGAATAAGTCATGTTATTGGGGTGATTTCTTATGTTTCTATTTGATGGTATGGGCCCAGAGTGTTCTTACTGACAAGGAAAAGTGGGAATTCTGTGTCTCTTTTCTTATTCTATTCCTAGTTAACAGTCCCAAAGGTTGAACAGCACAGACTACATTTATAAACCTGAATAACAAAGAAATACAGCTGCCAAGAAATAATTTAATGTGACAAAATTTAATGCATAGTTTAATGAAAGACACACACAATATAAAAAAATGTAGATGGTTCCTTCCCAACCCAGTTATCAGTAAGTAACAGTCACCTTTTCTGTCCCTCCCCTTCTGCCCTCCCCCCTTCCTGCCCACCTCTCTCTTTGCAGTACATTATTTCAGGATCACTCCTGGCAGCTGCAGCCGAGAAAACCTCCAGGAAGAGTTTGGCAAGTAATCCTATGTCCTTTCCCACACACGAGACACAGCCACTTTCTCAGTAGAAAACACACCAGGGACCCTAAAAAGTGCTTTGCAGTCACAGACTCTTCTCCGAGCAATGGCTCCTATATCATCCTGTTTGTGGTGTGATGTTCTTCATGAGAAACTCAAAAAACGGCATCTGCCTTAAGTCAGTCCATTGTGAGGAATTCAAAGGCAGGGTCAGAAGACCAGACTTAATACTCTTTCAATGCTAAGTTCCTTATGGAGATGAAAGACCTGGAAAATTTGGAAGAATGTTACTTAGGAAATGACACACCATTTAGGAAAATGATCCATATGCTTGAGTTAGTTGGGTCCCAGCCTAATCATAGCCTTAATTAGACTCAGAACCCCAAGTGAGTACAGGAGTACCCTGGAGTCCCTCCTCCCCGATGAACAGAAATGCTAGTCTTGACACAGAAAATCAATATGAAGATGAGATGGGGCACTGAGTGTGACAGTGTAGCCATAAGGCCTACAGTGGCTTGTCCATAAAGATTTATTTATATCCTCTTAAAATAAGTAATCTACAGAATTCCTGAATCTGGATGAATGACCAGAGCTCACCACCAGATTTCTCTCTAGGAAACCCCCTAACAATACTTAGACTTACTAAGTACAAGTCACTTTGAGTTGGTAAAGAACTGAGTGGATTGAGATGGTTCTTGTTTATAAATTATCTGAAGAGAATCAATTTAGGGGAAGAAATATACTGTTTACAAATATCAAATGCAACCCAAACTACCAAATTGTCATTAATAAGTCACATAGCAAGGAGTGAAATATGTTGGGGAAACACATCAATGATGCCTCACCATATGGCATATGATATATCAAGCTTTTGCCACCCACACAGGTCAGAGCAGTCACAGCCATGTCCTCTAGACTGCGCTACCAAGAGAAATTTGCCCTAATGGATGACATCAGTAGGGAGCAGTGCTGTTATTATGGCTTTTTATTTGGTGGTTGTCTTAGTCAGGGTTTCCATTGCTGTGACAAAATGCCATGAACAAAAAGCTAGTTGGGGAGTAAAGGGTTCATTCAACTTCCACTTACACATTGCTGTTCATCACCAAAGGAAGTCAGTATAGGAACTCAGACAGGCCGAAACCTGGAGGCAGGAGCTGATACAGAGGCATGGAGGAGTACTGCTTACTGGCTTGCTTCCCATGGCTTGTTCAACCTGCTTTTTATAAAACCCAGTACCACCAGCCCAGGAAAGACACCACCCACAATAGGCTGCACCCTCTCCTTTCAATCACTAATTAATAAAATGCCTTATAGCCAGATCTTATGAAGGCATTTTCTCAATTAAAGTTCCCTCCTTTCTGATAACTCTAGTTTATATGTGAGACTAACACAAGACTAGCCAACACAATGATACAAACTTAGAAGGTTCTATCTATATCTACTTCAATAAGATTTAGTCATGATGTAAAAGCCTTCTTATCCCTCTGCCCACTGTGTTATTATGCAAAGAGCTAATAATCCAGATACCACTAATCCTCACTTGCTCATTAAGTGTTGACTGCATGACTGGGAAGTTGGTAGCAATGAAAAAGTTCAGAGATAGAAAATGTGAAGCTTTCTTTGGATGTTGTGGGACTGGCTGAGGAGTTCATATCCAAGATCTGCTCAGGGCACCGGCCCAGACCAGAAGGAACCCATGCCACTGGTCCAGCGGGGTTCCTGAGTCCCTGGATCCCGCTGGTCCCAGTTACTCCCAGTGTTGGGACAGATGTTGTGTCCTCCTCACCTCTGTTCCTATGATCCTGGGTGTGTTAGAGCACCTGGGAGTGGAGCCTAAAACTTTCACAATAAGCTGAGATCTAGTGCAAAGATCACTGACTTTGACTGTTTTTTGTTGTTGCTCTGGGGTTTTTTGTTTGGTTGTTCTTTTTGGTTCTGGTTTTTGTTTTGTTTTGCTAAATCTAACAATAAAGCTACTCTTAAAAGAAAAGAAAAAGAAAAAAGAAAATGTGGGTAAAGGATCACTGGAATTTTGGTTTCATAAATTGACTAGCTGGTGATGGCTTAAAGACAAGGAGACTGGAAAAGGGGGGAGAAGGAGGCTAAACACAGTAACAAAGAGGCTAAAACCCATAGCAAGAATGAAACTAGAACTCAGGGTTGGCGTCTTCATGAGTCAAGGGAATGATGGCTGAAATCCCATATCCTGCTTTATGTTTTTCAAACAGAAATCAAATCTAATGAACAACTCTGCCTGTTTCAGGTCAAAGCAAAAGTGATAATGAGCTCTCTAAGCCTCTTTGCTGCCATCTCTGGAATAATTCTTTCAATCATGGACATACTTAACATTACAGTTTCTCATTTTTTAAAAATGGAGAGACTGGATCTTATTAAAACTTCCAAGGTATATGTTGATATCTACAACTGTGAGTCATCTAATTCCTCAGAGAAAAGCTCCCCATCTGCACAGTACTGTAACAGCGTGCAGTCTGTGTTCTTGGTAAGTATGAAGGCAGTGATTCTTCGGAGAATAAATGTGCTGCCCTTTATTATAAATACCAGCTCCAGAGCCAGGTACTCTGTGTCTGCTATTTTTTCTGTATGTGGCTTTAGACCAGAACCCTCCTCATATACTGCCTCCATTTTGTTAGCTGTAAAATAGAGTGATAACTCTGTGTCTCCTTGGGTTGATTTGAAAAACCAGTTAGAACAGTGTCATTTGTATAAGAGATTCTATTTGTGACTTTATCATTTCTCCTAAGGAATGCTCTTGTTGTGTAGTCCTGGGCGGTCTAATACTGTCTATTTAGCCTAGACTAGCTTCGAATTCATAACAATCCTGTTTCTATTTCCTGAATGCTGAGCTTACTGGCACATGCCACTACACCAAGCTTTATGTGTTCATCATTGTTGATATCATTGATGACATTAACAATTACTATTATTAATAAAAACATGGAAGAAATTCCTAAAATGTTATTGACATATTAGTCATCATTGAATTTTGAATGCAGAGTTTAAAGGGGAAAGGAAATGCATCTCTCAAGTGTTGTGAAGCTTCCTCAATGAGCTATCACCTCTCCCTAGAGATGATACTATTTCTTTGAGACAGGGTCTCATGTAGTCCAGGCTGGCCTTCACTGTACTGTGTAGTCAAGAATGACCTTAAACTTCTGATCTTCCTGACTTCAAGTCTCTTAGTCCTGGGATTTTAGAGGGATGTACTGATATGCCTAGTTTACATGGTGGGACTGGAACCCAAGACTTCAAGTATGCTAGGGTTGTACACTACCAATTGAGCTACAGTACCAGGCCAAGCTAAAAGAATTTAATGTGAGACTCTTTCTTAAAAAGAATTGATTTTTCAGTTTCCTATTCTCACCTTACTTTCTTGTGCCTGAAGATGCTATCTCATAGCAACCACTCCCCACAGCAGCTCAGTTTACTCACCTGAGGAACTGAGCTGAATTGCTGCTCATTGAGTTCCAGTCATTTGTCATCACTGCGCAGTGTGCACGTCCGTCAGCTGGTATCTCACCTTTGCCTCCCTGCTCTTGGTTTCCAGGGCATTCTGTCGGTGATGCTGATCTCTGCCTTCTTCCAGAAACTCGTGACAGCAGGTATTGTGGAGAATGAGTGGAAAAGAATGTGCTCCAGACCCAAATCTGTAAGTTGGAGTTACCTGTCCACAACAACCTAGAAAATTGATATCTATACCAAAAAAAATTGTTTACATAGAATGTGATCTGGTAAAATTGTGGAACTAGGAGTTTCATTGGGAAAAAAATGGTTTTGTTGTATTTTTTTGGAAACCAGAAAACACCAGTAGTGACAGCAAATATTTTGAAGAGTAACTGAGTTTATGGTTAGACAGATGCTACAGTTCCACATGTACACAAGTGTGCCTGCCAACTAGCCTTTCCCTCTACTTGGCTTCAGACTCCCACTCCCACTTTGTCTTACTGTTCCACTGCAGTGCAGTAATGAGCCAGCATGGCCAAGGTGACTTACAAAAGAGGGCATTTATCTGGGGTTTACCATTCCAGAGGATTAGTCTATGACCATCATGGGGAGAAGCATGGCAGTGGGCAGTCAGCCATGGCTCTGGAGAAGTAGCTGAGAGCTTACTTCTGATCCACAAGCATGAGACAGGGAGAACTAACTAGAAATGGCTTCGACTTTTGAAACCCAAAGCCTACCACAAGTGACACATCTCTTCCCACAAGGCCACACTTCTGATCATTCCCAAAAAGTTCTTCCAACTGTAGAACAAGTATTGAAAATTTTAAGCCTATGGTAGGCATTCTTATTCACACCCCTCTCCCATTTTAATGTGTAACATAGGGTGGTAGAAGGCTGAAGACAGATAAAGTCCCTGGTTCTTGGATTTTTTAGTGTTCCCTTCTCCTCCTCCTCCTCCCTTCACCTCATTCCATTTCCAAAACAATAGTATTTCAAAGAGTCTCCAAGACTGGGAAATGTGAATGTTCCAATAGTACCCTTATTATACACTACCTCCAAGTGACAGACTATAAGATTTAACTTATAACCTAGTAGTCATTCCTGATTTCTTCATTACAAATATGGGAAGAAGGTAGAATGAGAATAACTTCCCCAGGTTATCACTAAAGGCAAATCAGTTCTAGAATCTAAACTTCTGTTTTTGACATTTTCTTTTGTCATGTGGTATGATTATTCCAGGCAAAATGGCAAATGCCTGAAGCCCTTAATGATTTATTCAGACTTGAGATTTAATAAGTAGGTGATTTGATAAGACTCTGAGCATACACATAGCCAATCCTGGTATCTACAGTATATGGTTAACTAACCAAAAAGCCTGAGAATAATTTGGCATTTGGATATATGTAGATTGTTGGAAGGTGTGTCAAGGGTAAAAATCAAGAGGCATTTGTTTATGTTCTAGAATGTGGTTCTGCTGTCAGCTGGAGAAAAAAAAGAGCAGACGATTAAAATGAAAGAAGAAATCATTGAGCTAAGTGGAGTATCTTCCCAAACAAAGAATGAAGAGGAAATTGAAATTATTCCAGTGCAGGAGGAAGAAGAAGAAGAAGCAGAAATAAACTTTCCAGCACCTCCCCAAGAGCAGGAATCCTTGCCAGTGGAAAATGAGATCATTCCTTAAACTCCTTTCTTTTATACGCATTATTGTTTGGAGAGCTTCCAAGACACATAGTTACCCTCATCTCTTGTGGCTTCCACAATCTATTCTCCATATTCCCATAGCTTATCTTTGCATAGAGAAGCCACATCTAGCTTTCCTTCATATTTGGAGAATGCAGTGATTATAGAAGATTGTCTTTTTCCTTGCTTAGGGAGGCTTACACTGGCAGAAATGCTGAAGAACCCAATTCTCATTCACCTTTTCCTTGGATGGGTGTCTCAGTAGTGATAATGGTTTTCCCTCATTTCCTCCATCAGCAGTTACAGCAGAGGGAAAAGACACATGATTGATTGTTCCATTCATCTCTGAACTCTCTACTCCTTCTACATTTTGAGTAGAGTCCCTTTTGCATTATTGTTTTAAGGAAAGCATAGCTTACACATAATCAAGTCTCTATGTCTTAACTTTGCCCAACTCCAGTTTCTTGGCTTCTGGTCACATCGTTTATGTACTCGTATTCTTTAGTCAAGAGAGAAAGAATGGTGGGACAGAAATGTCATTAATGGGTACCCATACCTCAAATCATAAGCAACAGCTATGCTTACAAGATGCTTTCCAGGTGACAGAGTAGTTTAAGAAATAGTTTCATTTGGTCTTTCATGACCATGAAAGAATCCATATCACTATTTTGAAATTAAGTTGAAAGCAAGAAGCAAGCCAAGGTATTCTATAATAGTTGTGGGGACTTGAGTCAGACCCAGCTCTTCAAATTCTAATGATGTTTGAAATAACCAAATTATCTGTGCCCATATGTCTACATAAGCTGTATCGAAGAGCATACTCTATGAGCAATGTGTTGAGTCACAAAAGAGTCAGAATTGGATTTGACGCCATATGAATAAAGACACCCAGAATCTTACAACATTCGGAAACTAGTCATGACATTAATGTGAAATTAACCAGTAAGTAATAAGACGCACTATAAATGTACCTTATATACACTATAAATGACCACAAAAAGATCATAATTAGAAACAACACAGTTAAAATACCAAATTTCAGGCCACCATACTTTCCCACCCCTGTTCGTGTGCAAGGATGCTAGCACCTGACCTAGAAATGCTGTTAGCCTAAGAAGATCTCATCATAACATATCATTCAGATACCATGACCAGTCTGCTTCTAGGCATGACAGGTATATGAACAACTTAAGTTACACTCCTTGGAATATTTCTATTTTATTAGAGGCTTCTGGTGGGAGATATTTCCTGTAATTACAAAGAAACTGGAAGTAGAACTTTTTCCCTGTGTGGTCTTCAAAACAAGCCCTAAGTAAATAAAACTTTGTGTCTCTGCCTGCAATGGATAACCCCACCTTGGGTGTTTCTTTCTTCTTCATAATATCAAACAATAGGATGCTTCTGCAGCATAGCATTAATCTGTGTTTGAAATAGAGGCACATCCAGTCATATTGAGATATTCTTACATACCTGACACGTGCTCCTAATATAATTATTCATCCGGTAGGTCATTACTAAGTACTGCTCACTCTTGCAAGCCACAGCATGATTCTCCATATCCAGCACATGGAAGGCACCCTAAACTAAAGAAAATATGGCAGTGCCTGGAGAAGGTGGGGAGGTAGAAGGGAGAGTGTCAAGCTGAAAATTTTTTTAAATGCAGTATTCAATATGAAAATTTTTCCCTCTCTGATACTCATCATTTCCTTAAGGATTTTACTTTATCCATTGTTAGATTCTCAAATAATTAGTCTTTTCCAATCCCTCCTGACTCTTTATGAGATAACTTTAATGTCTATTAAAAAGAATAAAAATTCTCATGAGCCTCCCCCAAGAATCCTCCATCAATCTAGAATCCAATAGCACTAGCCAATGGCAGGCATGTTTATCAAAGCAGAAGGTATTTCTCTAGCTTTAAGTTAGATTTTCCTCTCAATTTTTATTTTTATAAAAACAATTTTATGATCATAAAGAACAACAGCGTTTAAAAAAAGATCAGTTGCGCCCATTGACTAGACACCCACTAGTGAAGAGGTTGACCAGCTCCATGGTTTGGGAACCATAAGGCAGAAGAATACCGAGCAAGGAGGCATGTGATGGCACAAAGCTACCCACCTTGTGACAGCTCAGAAGCAAAAAGACAGCTGCAAAGGTTGAGTCCCAATAGCCATTCAAGGGCATTTCAAGCTTTAGCAGTAGATACTTAGAGGGTATTTAAGATCTAAGTCACAACATATGATAAGGCATACTGTTAAGAAAGTTATAAAGACAAGACAGAGATCCGCATCTTCAAAAATGTTAGTGCCTGACTGAAGATAGTAAAAATATGTTCAAAGATAATGAGTTGGACTCCACGAAAGGAATAACCATTTCAACAAATGCTCATGAGACACATGATAGCTACACAAAAATGTTAAGGGGTAACTCGGCAAGTATTATAGGTGTCTGATGAATCTCAGTGTACTGGCCTTGGGAAACACAAAGGAATGTTGCTCTTTGCTCAGAGTGAAGCTAACATATCTTCAAGGGAGAACATTGGAGATATTTGAATTTTATGGTCACATTAGGGAGGTGAGTCCTGTATATTTTAGAAGACTAATATTTATTTTCTCTGAATTATTCAGGAGTTGTCAACTTATTTCTAGTTGAGTGTGACAGTAGTAAGGTTTTCAAAACCTACTGAAAACAAGTAACATTAAACATGTGATTTATGAGAGTAGGTTGTGTGCTATTTTGACTGAAGTCAACTTTCCTTTGTCATTTCAAAGGAGAAAAAAATGAATGGCCTATAAAACTGTAAGAGTTGATCTGTCAGAAATAATTTCCAATTGCATAATGTTTTTACAAAGTGAGTTAATTTATTTTAATCATATTTATAATGTGAAATTATAAGATGATAATATTGGCTTCTAAAGTTTTAGCCTAGAAAATAGCATTTTAATTATTATAGAAATGTCTACAAGTAATTTCATAATTTATTACTTCTGTATTTATTTTTGATATGTTTCTCATAATTCACCATTGTATATAATACTATGATAGATATCCCACAGTACATACATATTTTTGTCAACATAAATTCCTAGAAATAAGTTTACTAGATAAAATTTTATGCACAATTTTAAAAAAGTAGATAAGCTTACCAACCTTATTCATAACTTCAACTCTTCCCATTGATACTCTGTACTCACAAAGACAACTGAGAGTTTACCAACCTTTGTCTAGAGAGTATCAATCAGTAAAAAGTTATCTCTTCTATTTCTTGTATTCTGTTGGTGATGCTTACATCAAAGGTTCCTGATCTCTTTCCTAGGTTTTAATTTGCCAACAAAAATGTAATTACCATTAGAATGCATTAAGCAAAAAAATTAAGTATTTATGTTTAACAGATTATAACCTCAGACAACTAGATGAAGAAAAAAACTTTCACAATAAGCTGAGATATAGTTCAAAGATCACTGACAGGTTTTTGTTGTTGCTCTGGGTTTTTTTGTTTGTTTGGTTGGTTAGTCTTTTTGTTTTTGTTTTTGTTTTGTTTTTGCTAAATCTAATGGATAGTTTTCACCTGAACTCAATAAAGCTACTCTTTGAAGAAAAACAAAAGAAACAAGTAGCCAGTTTAAAAAGTTCATATGTCGTTTGATTCCATTTACATGACATGCCCAGAATGGTTTTCTGAGACCAAAGGTAGAAGAAAGTCAGAGTGGATACTAATTATTTGAGGAATTACAGAGTGCTGATATTTCCTCAATCCTGTGAATCAATATTTTTAAATGCCTAAAAGAATTAGTTTTATGGTGTTTGAATCTTACATTTATAAAAGTGCTTTTAAAAGGTATCATGATATGAGAGACAGCCAGGAATAACTAACAAACATAACAAGCCCCATTGCTGAGCATCAAATAATTGTTCGATGGTATAGTTTAGGAGGGAACTCAGTGAAGGTGAAATATAACAAGCAAACTTCATGAAACAGAAAAGTATTCTGCCAGGGGCTAACTCAGTATCCAGTTTCCTGAGGAAGGCAGTGAAAGTGGGCATGCGATGATGATGATGATGAGGAGGAGGAGGAGGAGGAGGAGGAGGAGGAGGAGGAGGAGGAGGAGGAGGAGGAGGACGAAGACGACGCGATGACGATGGGGCCAAAGCTGCTGGCTTCTGGCAATGTAACTCCTGCTGAGATAGCATCAAGGGATTAAGAAAAAAGCTTAGCTACTTGGGTTCTTTTCTCTCTGGATCCTGGCTAGGCTAGAGGCTCAGAGTTTGTTAACTCTTCATGAGCCAAAGAAAAGAAAAGAAAGAAAGGAAGAAAGAAAGTTGGGCACAAGCACATGCGCACGCGCGTGCACACACACACACACACACACACACACACACACACACACACACTGGCTAGCCCCAACCACCTGTTTCATCAATTTGACAAGTGCACATGCATACTTATATACATGCACATATATGTATTTACATACATATAGACAGATTATATACATATATATGTATTATGTATGTATATGTGTGTATGTATATACGAATGTATTATGTATGTATGTATTTAGTAGCTGGAGCAGAACCCCAACTGCCATACTTTATTTCTTCTCTCAGCCTTTTTAGACCTTCTTCTAAAGTTCTTCTAAAATTACTCCATAGATAAAATGTTACACAAGAGAGAAGTTACAGAAGGATGTAGATGCAAAGTTCAAAGCAGTGTTTCATTCTATAAGCTCATTATGAGTTCAAAGCAACAGTTTCACATGGCCTTGCTTTATGATGGCGCACACCTGCGGCTTTGTCCTTAGGCCTGACCTAGAATGAATGTTTTTCCTTGATCACAAATTTGTCCCAAGCTTATTCTTCTATTTAGTGTAATTTATGAAAGTTCATTGTATTTCTTATAATGCAGCCTTTAGTTACTGTTCTATGGGGAGGGGCCACATTCTATCCTTGATTCTAACTTTATTACATCTTTCTGGCAAAACAACTAAAACCATCTCCTTAATCTTTTTTCCTAAAATTATTTGAATTGAATCAGGAATGCTATAAAGTCATCAATTCATCTAAACATTAAATTCATGAAAGTTCACCTTCATGTTAATCTTCAGGATTTTGTCCAATAGGGTGGGCTGACGCCCAAGAATCAGTAGGCTATGTAATAAATAATGGCAGAAAAGGCATATCAGCAGTGAGAAGCAATCCCGGGATGAAGCTGTGCCTCTCCAGAGTGCAGCTATTGCAGCCAATGCAAAATGGTGGCCATCTCCAGAAAACTCACATGCCTGCCATAGCCTTTGCTAGATGGCTTCCATCCGTATTCAATTCAAATTCGAATTGAATCTTAGAAAATAGGTGTGAATACATGGAAAGAGGAAAAGAGAAAAGACTATCGTACATAGAAGGAAAATGAAAGTACATGAATTAGTCACTTGATATGATGGGGGTGGATGAGAGTGCCCCGGAACAGTGATGCTTCATTAGGAACACCTGCATTTATCTGTCAGCAAAAGAACAACTTATGAAGGCATGACTGAAGCCACCTAAGAAAGTAAGGCAAGGACTGGGAAGTGTCTTAGTTACTTTTCTGCTGGTACGATAAACCATCACAACCAAAGTAACTTATAAAAGAAATAGTCTAGGTGGCTTATGATTCCAGAGAGAGTTTATGATGATGGATTGAAGGCACAGCAGCAGGAAGCTGGAGTAGCAACTGATAGCTCACACCTCATCTACAAGCAGGAGGCAGAGAGCACATTGGGAGTGGCTAGGGTCTTTTGAAACTTCAAAGCCTGACCCCAGTGACTCCACCACAACCATGCCTCCTAATCCTGCACAAAGAATTCCATAATTGGGCTCCCAATATTCAAACATATGAGCCTATGGTGGCCATTCTATTCAAACCAGCACAAGAAGCTGAGGAGAAAAAGCCTCAAGGGGCAAGGAAGAAACAGAATATTGCTGAGAGAAACTCTCAAGAATGAGAGCTGAGCAGAGGCGACTGGATCCAGGGTCAG
Source organism: Uromys caudimaculatus (assembly GCA_028551405.1). NCBI lineage: Eukaryota > Metazoa > Chordata > Mammalia > Rodentia > Muridae > Uromys > Uromys caudimaculatus. The sequence continues at coordinate 46,582,111 of CM052703.1, forward strand.
GGGAAGCAAGTTTGGGAAAGCATTAATAAGAAAAGACAGAGTACAGTTTGTGGAAAGTAAAGTGCTATGGAAATTTCACACTGAGAGCTGATGCTGCATTTGAGATATCTTTACTGTAAAGGAGAGTGGTGGGCAATGGTTTGCAAAAGAATCCAAGCAAGAAGTTGCTCAGAATAGATAGGTACAAGGCCACCTCTTTTAGCAAAATGAATGAAATGTACTGCCTGCTACCATGTGGTGTCATTCTGAGGGCAGAGACCAGATGTGTTGGTCCGCATTTTCCTGACAGTGGTTAAAGCAAGGTATGTAATGCATATCTGGCACTAAAGATCAGTCATGTCACTCCTGGTTTATTGATATCCCAGTGGCGTGTTGACAGTAGTGTGTGGCATTCACCACATGCTTGATCCTCAGCTTTGAAAGGAATAACCACCATGGCTATACAGACAAAATAAAATTTCAGGCTGTGGCATCAAGAACAAGGACACAGCTCCAGGGACCCTCTGAAAGGTGAATGGTTGCAAAAGGTCCAAAAGCTCTTGTCATGTGACAGCTCAGACATGGAGCAGCTCAGACATCAAGCAGCTCAGACATGGAGCAGCTCACACATGGAGCAGCTCAGACATGGAACATCTCAGACATGGAGCAGCTCACACATGGAGCAGCTCAGACATCGAGCAGCTCACACATGGAGCAGCTCACACATGGAGCAGCTCACACATGGAGCAGCTTACACATGGAGCAGCTCACACATGGAGCAACACAGACATGGAGTCGCTCACACAAGGAGCAGCACAGACATGGAGCAGCTCAGACATGGAGCAGCACAGACATGGAGTCGCTCACACAAGGAGCAGCACAGACATGGAGCAGCTCAGACATGGAGCAGCACAGACATGGAGCAGCTCAGACATCAAGCAGCTCACACATGGAGCAGCTCAGAATGGAACAGCTCACACATGGAGCAGCTTACACATGGAGCAACACAGACATGGAGCAGCTCACACAAGGAGCAGCACAGACATGGAGCAGCTCACACATGGAGCAGCTCACACATGGAGCAGCTCAGAATGGAACAGCTCACACAAGGAGCAGCTCACACATGGAGCAGCTCAGACATGGAGCAGTTCACACATGGAGCAGCTCACATATGGAACATCTCAGACATCAAGCAGCTCACACATGGAGCAGCTCAGACATGGAGCAGCTCAGACATCAAGCAGCTCACACATGGAGCAGCTCACACATGGAGCAGCTCACACATGGAACATATCAGACATACAGCTCAGACATGACTCCTCATTAGCTCCCACAGTAAGGGGCTACCCATAGCTAGCCAGTGCAGCTCTGCCCTCATCTTTGGAGGAAATGAAACTTGTTAAAAATTGGCTTTTGCATTTTACAGGAAACAGCTGCAGTGAATCTCAGCATATGACAGGAAAAGTATATGTGTTGCAATATGCTAGAAAACTTTATTAAAACTTTTTAAACCAACCAACACAGAAAATTTTCTTTTAAATAAATTCAATTCTTGTCCTTGTCCAAAATAATAAAGCTCATTCTAGGATGGTAAAGCTCACTCTAGGATGTATTTATAGACCCTTCACCACAAAGAACTGCAAGAAAGTCGTTTGAACATCTTTTTCCTAGATGCACTATATTACACAAATTCCTTGCCTTTTCTCACACAGTAACATGTTTAAATTTTTACTATATTGTAGATGAAATTTTTCTATCTTAGAGTTAAGCAAAATAATGACATGTCTTTACAAATGTATATGAAAGATTCAATGAAGTATTTAGGTACATGAATAACACTTGAAAAAGGTGCTAGAAAAAGATATTTAAATTATGATGTTAATGATGATAACAATAACTTAGAGCCAGATATTCACTTTGCTGAAAGGCCATAAAGGAAAAAGTTCCTAAGAGGAGACTGTACTGTCTTCACCTCTTCAGCAGAGAACAATGCATTGTGGGGGAAGTGAGAAGGGTGTTTGATGATACAGGTCAGGGACGCCCCTGAATCTAATCCCTCACTTCTATTCTCCTACAAAAAGGTAGGACAGAGTTCCATTCCTTTCCTGCCAATCCCAAAGAAGAATAAGAAAAATGTCTAGAAGGTGTGGCCTTCTTGGAAGAGGTGTGTCACTGGGAACAAGTTTTAAGGGTTCCAAAAGCCCACACCATTCGCAAGTAGGTCTCTGTCTCACGGTTGTGTCTCAAGATGTGCGCTCTCTGCTACTGCACCATTCCTGCCTGCTGCCATGCTGCCGACCATGACGGCCACAGGCTAACTCTCAGAAGTGTAAGCCCCAACTGTTTCTTCTGTAAGTTGTGTTGGTCATGGTGTCTTGTCACAGCAATAGAAACATAACTAAGACAGGGAGAGAGTACAAAGAGGACACTCATAGCCAGGAGTGTGTGAATCAGAACTAAATTCTGCTTTTAACCAAGGATTGCTCCGACGCCATAGAGAGTCCAGGTCCTGCATCTCACAATAAGGCCGGTGCCCATGCAGGTTCCAGGCTAACTGCCTCCCTGCCTTCCTGCAGATCCAATATGCTTTTCTGGTGGAGAGGTTAGATTTCAGAACTGTGCATTGCCCTGGAATCTTAGTCACTGTTCTGTTGTTTCGAAGAGACACCATGATCAAAACAACTCTTATAATGGAAAACATTTAATTGGGGGTTTGCTTACAGTTTCGGAGGATTAGTCCATTACTGTCATGCCAGGGAGCGTGGTGGCATGTGTTGCACTAGAATAGTAGTTGAGAGCTACATCCTGATCCGACAGGCTGTGGGGTTACAGGGGCTGGCCTGTTAGGCTTCTGAAACCTCAAATCCTACCCCCAGAGACACACTTTCCCCAACAAGGCCATACCTCCTAATCCTTTCAAGTAGCACCACTCCCTGGTAACTAAGCAACTATGAGCCCATGAGAGCCATTCTTATTCAAACTACCATATTTGGGTCAGTCCCCCTCATTAGGAAGTAATCTTCTTGAGTGCTAACTTCAGCCTCCTGAGCACCTGCTCAGCCAATAATCTTCAAATATCTACATCAGATTCCATTCTTCAAGAACCTGAGGGAATCACCTCATTACAATTTTCTTTAGCAACACTAACTCACCAAATTCAAACACAAAGACAATGCAAACTTCCCTACAAAGGAGGGATATGTGAGGGAATAGAGGTGTTAATGAACTTGACTTAATCTCTCCACAAAGTAAGCATATATAAAAACACCATATCGTACACCATGAGCATATGCAATTTTTCATTCATCAATTAAAATAATTAATAAATTAATTCAGATATCAATTCTAAGCACATTGCATATTATTTCTCCTGGGTCAAACCTTTTGAGAGGAAAATATTTCAAATCATATTTATGTGAACCTCTTACTCATAAAGCCCTGTGACCTAAAGCAAACATACAGGCCCCACAGACACACTCTTCACAGCAAGCTGTTACCCTAATCTCTGTGTCCCCTGTGACAAGTCTGTCATTTCTTCTCTATGATCTCCCACTGCTCTTGCTCCCCACATCCATTTCAACTCTAGCTTTGAAGGTTGTTACAGGATATTTCATCCATCACTGTAAACCCAGAAGTTTTGTTATTTACTGGGGGGGGGGGGACTGTTTTTAGTTGTGGTGTGACTCGGGATTAAATAAAGTCAACCATAAATCAAGAGGCAGAGCAAGCAACCAGTTGACAGGAAGTGTACATAGGATCATTAAGAAAAAACCATAGAGAGTAGGGGGAGTGTGGAGAATGGATAGAGAGACTCTCAGGATGTAGGACTGAGAGGCATTCAACTTGAAGGGGGTTTTTTGTGAGAGGGGCATTTCTTCTTGGAATGCAGAGCAGAACGGTAGTCTGGGAGCTTTCTCTGCCTCTCTGAGCTAGCAGGCTTTCACCCCAGCTCATGAGTTTTCATTGGTAAAATGAAATGATTGAGATTTGTTTAAAAAACAGTAGAAGGTTCTTTTCTCCTGTCTCTAAGACAACAATGGAGTATCTTGGCAGCAAGCACACTGAGTGGATTATATACTCACCCCATTTCACCCTCACAACCACTCTTTAAGGAATATACTGATATTCTCCATTTCCTAGAGGTTAGCCAGTTGGTTCTGGGTTGCAAGAATTGGGGGAGAAAGAGGAATCAAGAACAAAATGTCTGCATTAGATTCCATAATGTTCTTCACCTTCGTGGGTACTTCCTTCTCTTTTCAAACTCTATTTTTAATCCTCCCATGTATGACCTCATATCTGTCTAGATTCTATTGCTTTTTATTTTATTTTATGGAAATAAATTTAGATTCATGTATTTCAGTTTTAAAACAATACAAGAAGTTTCTGGACACCCTTCTGCTTTCCGAAGGTTCAGGGAAGCAGTGTTCATAGGAACCAAGTTAGAGTCTAGCATAGGTGTTCACCAGCAGATAAATGAGTAAGTCAGATAAGCCAGGTTCAGAAAGATAAACATTGTCTTTTTCTCACTTGTAAATCCTATAGTTTACATAGATACACAAAACCATTCCTACCCACACACGGGGGCCATGGGGGTGGAAATGGGGGGGGACTGTCTAGTGGTAAAGAAGAGAAGAATTAGGGAGTAGGGGTGTATATGATCTAAGTAAGTGATCTGCTTAATAGAAATTATCCTTAGGAAACCCAATACTGTGTGCAATGTGCATGCAGAAGTGTATAAATAAAGTGTATTACTCTGTTATTTCAGTAGCTCTATTGAATAGCTGTGGAATTTGCCTTGTGCTACTCACAGACTTCTACTCTCCTATGCTTCATCTGTCAGAATAATCTAGGGATTCTGAAGAATGCACGATGCTTTTCTTCAACTATGAATGAAATTTAAAACTCATAATTCTGGATCTCACTTCATATCCATTTAATCTGAATATGTACATGAAGATTGGTGTTAAGAAAATCTGCAGTTGAAGTGCTTGAATGTACACAGTGCTAATGTTAATAACTTTCTGACTAGCTACCATTTTGATCTGGAATGGAGATGGTAAAACAACCTTCTGGTCATGAAACACATTCTCTGGAGGCTATTGGTACTGAGCAGTATCAGATTTCTTTGTACTTAAAATAATAGCTGTCAGATTTTTTTGAAACCCAATCATATTACAAGTAAAATGAAAGTCATTACCATGTTAGAAATATTCCCCACCCTGATAGAAATACAATGTACTCAAAAGCATCTGTCACTGTGACCCTTCCATGACTCTGATGATGAGATTCTAAGACTGGAGATGTAAGTTCTCTGCACCGTTAAACCTTTCAGATAGACGAGAGGGGGAGAGGAAGGCCTAAAGAAAACAGCCTGAAGGGTAGCAGGCACATCCTCCTATGTTCAATTAACAAAGTCTGGACTTTGACCGCCACAGAGCTGGGCCTCAGCAAACATTTAGTGACTGTGAAAATATGCTCTGCTATTTGATAATTTCCCCAGTGCTAGACACATGACTAACTAACCCTTAACTGTTGGGACTCGCGCTCTTCAGCAGGCTCATACTTTAAGTCCAAAATTTTTGTCCCAAAGAGACACACTAGACAAATATTATTATGGAGTTCTCAATCACCTGTCACATTCTGGAGTTGTATGGTTTCAGAGAGGAGACATTTCCCTGTCTCTCCAATGTTCCAAGTTAACTTTCCTGAAAGTGCAAAAGGAAAGAAAACAATCTAAGTAGAACTTACTTTGGATTATATCCAAAACAAGTGGGGTTGGATGGGAGGAGGGGCAAAGATTAAGCATAAAGGACAATACCTGGTGGCAGAATCACCAGTAAAACATTGTTTCTGCAAATGGCAGGGTCTTTGCACAGAAGAACTCACAGCAGCTGCAGATGTGAGCAAGATCAAGCCAGCTAAAAAAAATCCCAGCATGGACAGGGGAGGACTCACAAGCCCCCACCCCTAGCTAAGGCATTATTGGTAATTGGTGACTGCAGAAAAGGAGGAGTCAGGTTTCTTCAGGTATGTGGACCCTGGGAGGCTGCCCCTGCTCCAGTAGATTAGTACTGGCAACACTATGTGGGCTCAGTTAGTTTTGAAAAAGAGTTCATGGCCTTGGGAAGGCAGTTGTAGGAGAGGGCAACAGGCAGGAGGAAATGGGGTAGATTTAATCAAAACACATTATATGCATGTATGGAACAGAAACTTGCATTACAGTTTCCTTATTTCACTCAGTAAGTTATGAAACTTATTAAGAGATGGCCATCTGTTTGCTCTTTATTGCTGTAATACTGAAACAAACTAGCAGAGGAAAGTGCATATTCGGTTTGTAGGTTACAGTCCATTACTGGGGAAAGTCAGGGGAGAAACTCAGTGCAGAATCCTGTAGGCAAGAACCAAAGCAGAGACTGTAAAGAAACATTGTTTTCTGGCTTGCTCCCTGGCTCCCTTTCTCATACAGCCCAGGCCAACCTGCCTAGGGATGGTGCTGCCCATGGTGGGTTGAGCTCTTGTATATCAATTAGAAAGTCAAGAAAACGCCCCACAGGTTAAGAGCACTGGCTGTTCTTCAAAAGGACATAGGTTCAATTCCCAGCACCCAAAATGTAACTCAAAACCATCTGTAACTCCAGCCCTAGGGGATATGATGCCCTCTTCTGACCCCTGCAAGCACACATGCATGCAAAACACCCATACAGCTAAAATTAAAAATTTTTAAAAAAAGAAAGGAGGAAATGCCCATAGACATGGCTATAGGCCAATCTGATTGAGGTGATTCTCCAGCTGAGGTTCCCTCTTCCCAGGTTGCTATAGATTTGTGTCAAAATGCCAAAAGTATGTGCATGCTTACAAGCTAGGTTCTTGCTTCTCCACAGAAGTTACTCCAGTCAGAAAGCAGCCCATGCAGGGAATAAAAGTACTCACCACATCTGTGGAGGTAGTCCTGGGACCTTATTCTTCAGCACTTACTAACTGTAGTCCCCCGAGAAAGTTAACTTCCTATGACTCATTTCTCAAAAGTAAATCTGTAATAGTCTCCCAACAAGTCCTGTCTGCTCCTAGTAACATTAGCTATGTGGCAGCATTAATAATAATAATAGCTAATAATAATAATAGCGACAGGATGTTGCCACCGGTGTAACTTTTCCAAGCTAGTTAGTGATACTACTTTAATGTAGGAAAACATTTCCTAGGACCCTGATTGACCTAAAGACTGTTCCAGAATTCTGTATGGTGAGATATGCAACAGTTTCCCAAAAAAAGTTTTCTCTGTGTGCTTTTACAGAAAGTAAATACACATTTTATGTCAAAACTTGATGTTTACTGACATCAAGTTACCTTAATGTTTCACTCTATTTTACACAGATGTTCCTACCCTTGGCTGCCACTTTCTGAAGAGCCTCTCTGCCTGCAGGTAAGTCTACGAGGCCAGCAGAGGGGGGACAGGAACTTAAAGAACACCGCTCATTGTCCACTTCACCCCCTTACTACCCAGCTCTCATGAGTAGGCTGACCAGAGGGCTCTTCCTCAGACAGCACCTGAGTCCTTTGTCCTGATAAAACAACTCCAATCTCTTGTTCCTTAATGATACCCATCCTTTGAGCAGGACCACTGACTCAACTGTCACATTCTAAGGTCCCTAACATCGCAAATACTCCAGCATCATGTTGTCAACTTTAGAAAATTACATACAAATACAAATCCACACGAGAAAGGAAACTGCCATTAATACACAAAGGATAATTTAAAACCAAACACTTTTAAAAAGTCCTACTCCTAGCCAGGAAGCTACTCATGACTGATGTTGCTGGGAGAAGGAAAATATTTTTTCCTCGACAGTGTAGCCCTGGGTACATCAAGCATACTCCAGGGCAGGCCCCATGCTCAGTAGTTGACCTACTTGGACTCCACAGTTGGTTGGTTGTTCATTTTTAGAGAGAGAAAGAATATGAAGTCAGGTGGTTGGGGAGGTGATGGGGATCTGGGAGGAGCTGGGAAAGGAAAAAGAATAAATTTTTTCCATATTTATTATATGAAATAATAAATTTCATATTTATTATATATTGTATGAAATTTTCAAAAAGTAAATAAAAACATTATTTTCAAAAACCACTCTTTCCTAACCATTCATGTAGTAGTGGTGGTGGTGGTAGTGGTGGTGTGTGTGTGTGTGTGCACGTGCATATGCGTGTGTGTGTGTGTGTGTGTATGTGTGTGTGTGTGTGTGTGTGTATGTGTGTGTGAAAAGAATTGACACTGACCCCACTTGCTCATTCAACAAACACTCAATGGATCTCACCACATGTGAAACTTGCCAGCCATGGGGCCTTTTGGAGGCAAGAATACTCATTAGATCTCTGATCTTAGGATACTTGTTTGCACCTCTGAGACACAACTGAACATTAATAGTTAAAATGCCTCCAAACTTATAACATGCCAATATTGAGAATTATAAGGGTTGACTAATGTGTAAAGGTGTTAATGAAACGGTAAGTTTAAAAGGTGTATTATAGAAAAATCTACCTTAATTTGGTGAGTTTTTACAAAACCATGTACATCTGTATGTAAAATGGATCCTGGCGTACAAAAGTTTGCAAATCCTGATGAATTATCCTCAGTAGCAGTGTCCAGGTGTCCAGAGCACAGGCACTTTTGCTCTTCCTCTTTCTGTTCTTCATTGTCTGAGTTTACAGTTGTACTTGCCTGATTTAAAAGGCACTAAGATGTGGTGTGGCACTGCTTTGGTGAGGGTCAGAAAGCAAAGGGGCTGGAGAGAGGAACAAGAAGTGTCTGGAAGCGTCAGAGCACACTTCCCAGGACAAGTGAGTCAGAGCACATTTCCCAGCATAAAATATAAACCACAACACATTCTCAAATTTACAAATGGGGTGAAAGTAAGCAATGAAAGGACTTTGGAACTATATAAAGATGGGATAGGCTCGTTTGAAGCAAGGAAGTAAAGGTACTTATAAACTTTAGATAAATATCCAAGACCAGAGCAGAACTTGTAGCTGAGAAAGAGAAAGCCCAGAGGTGCTAGGGAAGCTGCATACTGAAACCACCCTGCCTTTCTCAGTGGGTATGAAATGGGGCAAATCCTGGGGGGGGGAGGTTGTTGCTGCATTCTACTCTCTGGGTTGGAGAGGTGAAGACAGTTCTGGAATCTGTATTGGGATAGTTGACGAATGAATGAAGGAGAAACCCAAAGAGAAACAAGACAATTAAGTATCCATATATGTAAATCTAGTGCTGAGAATAGTGGATGCAGACGTATGAAATTCCATGAATAGTAACCGGCAAGCAGGAACCCTTGGTGATACTGTAGTGAGCACGAGACCACACATAACAACAGAGACTCTGAAACATTTGGTTTCTGAATATGATTCACTAAAGAGGCCTCTTTGTGGAAAATAAAGGCAGGGAAATCACCCTTCATCGGGTCAGCATTTTTTAATATTTGCTGAAAGATAATGTTTTCAGACATATATCCTGCATGATTCTGTTGGAAGTGCCTCTGAGTCACTGTGATGTTTCATTATATACATTCTAAACAGTAGTATCATTTTCCTTCTGTTCAAACAAAGGTGGAAAGGAGGCAGGAAGAAATTACAGTTGTAAGTTTCCCCATCTTTATTTGAAATTAGCTCATCAGCTGGTTTTTCTCCTATTGCTATGGTCTCTATGCTTTATAATTCATCAGAACTTTGCTGTTTTTATGTGTTCATGTGCTTAAAATAGTTGTGGTAGTTCTCATTTTTTAGAGAAAAAAACCTAACTGGTTGTAAATAGCTTTTCATTTGCTATGAGAAAAAAAATGTACTAACTCTGTTAAAAAAAAAAAAAGGTAAAAAAAGAAACTATGAAAATAGACTCAGCACTGAGCTGTCTTCCCATTATGTGGATTCTCATTTAGATTGGAAGATCATTTTGGATACTCATTTTGATTGGAGGATCAGTTTGGACCTTCATTTTGATTGGAGAATCAGTTAAACCTGTTTCCCTGGCATCACTTTCATGTCTACATACTAGGTCATTTTGATATGAACCAAAAAAATGTAGAACTGGGTCATTTCCTAATCATTTTCTAAAACTTCAGCAGATTGGGCACAAATCCATCCTGAGATGGGTTTTAGAGAGTCAGGTGTTAGTAGTCTGTGTTCCATGTGAAACATTCATGTTCAGAAACTAGATAGCAGATAAGAAATCAGAAATTGAAAAGTCTTAAAGTTTCCCTAACAAAATTATCAGAGACAGAAAAAATGCACTGTGTGTGTGTGCGAGTGTGTGTGTGTGTGTCTCCCTCCCTCTCGTTCCCCTCTCATTCTATACTTTTTAAAGCCCAGGAGAATTCTTGTTCTGACTTATCACTATACACCCATCTCCTGTATCCTTGTTCTTAGCATTGACCTATTGAAGTTCAACTCATTTTACCGAGTGGACACGCATCCTCTACTTGAAATAAGATAGAAGGTTTGGGTTCTACTAACACAATAGTCACTGCCAGTCACAAAGCTCTTGACCTATGCTGGGAACTCGTACAGTGGCTTTATGAAAACTGTCATCATTCAACCTTTATTCTCACCATTTAAATGGCAACATCTGTCCTTTTAAAGCTTAGATACAGGAACTAACTTTAATTGAGAAAGCTGCTCAAGGTACCACAGTTAGTGAAGTATCAAGTTGGAGACAAAAAGGAGATGGAGCAATATTTAGTCTTAGAAACTTGATCAACAAAATGCATGGCTCCTGTTTCAACAGTTATTTGCATGTCAAGAGGATCACTCCTCATAACCCTAGAGGAAAGGTATTCTTTCATTGTTTTTAACACCGTATTGCAAACATAATAGCAAAGAAAGTTCAACAAACTTGCTAGAATTTTAACCCCAAATTGATATTTGTAACTAAACACAGTACACAGCCCCTGTGGTATTTAATGAATGTTATTCTAAAGAGCTCATTTGAAGCCTGCTGAGGAAAGGCATCACTATCTTACTGTTAATCTGTTATTGCAACAAACAGAAAACTATACTGGTGTCAGTAAAACAATTTGTTGGCAAGGAATGTGGTCTAAGATTAAAATTATTTGTTAGGGAAAGTTGTTAGTCCACAGATAGCCATTCATGTTAGGTCTCCTTACTTCTATTTAAATAAATTACTCTTGAGGATTCTTATTCATTCAGCATCTCAGACCCAATGTAGCCAAAGGAATTTTGTTGGGAATAAATCTCCATAATTAAATGTGGACAAAAATCACTAGTAATCCTTGAAGAAAGAAGGCAAAAACTCCGCACCAAATACACTGTGTTCAGTATCCTTAGATTCACTTTTGAGATCTTCTCTGCAAACCATCTTCTTGTACTTCACAGGCATCAAAGGAGCCTTGAAGCAGGGATGTCTTCACCCTTCGTCTAAAGCATGCAATAAATAAACAACCTACTGGTGCATCAGAACAGTGGCATTTTAGTAGGGGCACTTACTCAGACCATGCATTCACACAGTTCTGACATTTCAGTACCCTTCTGCCTTCTGTTGCAATGAACTCAGGAAAACACACACACACACACACACACACACACACACACACACACACACACACACACACACAGCAAAACTAACTATGAAGAACTGAAAATTAAATTAAATGTACTCCCATCATCTCCTCCTTTACTTCTTTTGAACCCCAGGATATATGGGATTACAAAGTCAAATGAGAATCATATTTCTATTTCTTGTCACTAGCCAGTATCTGCTCACTTGCTCTCTCCCATTTGCATAAAAAATTGATGACAAGATGTCCTTTAATTTGTCTTCCTGATAAATGTGTTGTTTCTGTATGTTTTGTACTGCTTAGGGGATATAATGGCGTCTTTCCAGACTACCTACCCTGGAATGCGTGGCACCATTCTGAATCCTTACCCACCAACAAGTTCCATGGCTCCTCATCCTCAACAACCTCTGGATTTTTTAAATGTAGGAAACCAAGTAGAGACTGGGCAAGTTTCCTTCATTACATCTCCAAGAATCTTCCCTAACAATCAGCTGGGTCGAGAAAATGTGCCAAAGGTAAATCCAGCTCCAGGAGCAGCAACAAGCAAAGTTAAAGATGCAGCAATGGCACTTGGGGTAAGTGTATTTGCCACTAGAATTTTAATGTTTCATTTGCAAGGCTTTTATGTATCTGCTGGTTATAAATAGTATATTATCCAATGATCAAACACATGTAAGGACTATTCTGTTAACTATGTCTCTCTCAGAAAGAAATGGTCAATCTGAGTATGAGTCACCCTGCATTCATTTATTTTAGAGTCAGACACAAGTCTAAGAGTTGACAGAAGGCTCTCCCTAGCAAGAAGATCCAGGAATGGTGACATGACAGAAGCCCAGCTACTTCTTGCTTTTTTTTTTTTTTTTAATTTTTTAAAATTTATTTGTATTATTATTTTTTAATTTTTTGATAATTTATTTACATTTCAAATGTTTTCCCCTTTCCAGGTCTCCACTTTGGAAACCCCCTATCCCCTCCTCTCTCCCCCTACCTCTATGAGGGCATTCCCCTACCCACCCACCTGCCCACCCACTCCTGTCTTCCCACCTTGGCATTCCCCTATACTGGGGCCTCTAACACCCTCAGGCCCAAGGGCCTCTCCTCCCCCTGATGGCCAACAAGGTCCTCCTCTGCCACATATGTGGTCCGAAACATGGGTCCCTCCATGTGTATTCTTTGGTTGGTGGTCCAGCCCCCAGGAGCACCGGAGGATCAGGCCAGTTGACACTGTTGCTCCCTCCATGGGGCTACAAACTCCCTCAGCTCCTTCAGTCCCTTCCTCAACTCCTCCATCTGGGACCTCACTCTCAGTCCAATGGTTACTGTTTGGGTATTCCGAACTTTTGGGCTAATATCCACTAATCAGTGAGTACATACCATGTTTGTTCTTTTGTGACTGAGTTACCTCACTCAGGATGATATTTTCAAGTTCCATCCATTCGCCCTCGAATTTCATGAAGTCATTGTTTTTAATAGCTGAGTAGTATTCCATTGTGTGAATGTACTTCTTGCTTGATCTTGCTGTCTCTGAAAGTCTTTTTAGACAACCTTACTTTTGTCTTTGGATTGGTTATTCAACCTGTATTTCTATAAAGATGAACTAACTTTAAGCAATCATTGATAACTGTTTTAAATGGAATGGAGATACTAGCAAACAGTTTGAGGAAAGCAAAGAGTAAAAAAAAAGCTTGGAAATGTTATCTCTTTGTTGCTTTGCTTTACAAAAGTTGATTTGAGCTGGACACCCACAGTCTTGTTTCTCTAAGCATTGTAACACACACATGACTTGTAATAAAGACTCAACATGCTTTGACACAACTGACCATCATTTGTTATGCTTTCCCCACACCTCTTCACACACTCCCACCAAATTGTGCCATGCCTCTTCCTGTGTACAGCTCCAAAATCTTGGCTACAGAGGTCAGTAGACAATAGATGCCCATCTTACCAGCTAATGCTTTGGAGAGTCTAGTTAAGTCACAGTGTTTCAGGCAAGTAAAAATGAACAGTACCTGACCTTCCACTCAGCTAATCTGCACTGGGAAGGAGGCTCCTTGGATCTTCTCCTGCCAAGGGGAGTACATTCCCTGCAAACTTATAGCTCACAAAGCCAATTCCACACAGTTGCTGAAAATATTTTGAAGCACAAACCAGGCACAGTCTCGGCCTGCAGGGAGCCTATGACCCAGCTGGGGAAATTGGGCTATACACATAATAAGGATGCAAACTAGAGAATATGTTAGAAGATGATACTGAGTAAGGTGACCCAGACTTAGAAAGGCAAAACTCTTCTGTTCTCTCTCATATGCACATCTGACCTTTTACTGTTTGTGTGGGGAATGTGAGTGAGGGTGGCTATGGGCTATAAAGCTAAAAAGGAGATCACAAGAACAGAAAAAGATGTTGAGGAGGGGAGACTTCTGAGAGTGGGAGGGTATGAGGAGGATGTAGGGAAATAAGAAAGAGTAAGGGACTAGCAATAATTTCATTTGGAAATGCCATAATAAATCCTAGTACTTTATATTCTAACTTAAAAAGTAAGTAAATAAGTAATATATGGAGTGTAAGGGGGAGAAGAAGCAGGCGGGGAACAGGTAGCAACTTGAAGTTGATCAAGATGGGCATTTCAAATGCATGAAGATCCATACAAATATCAGAACAAGAGAAAATGACCAATATAAGATGTTATGTGTATAATGTATTTGATGAACAGGAGAAGGTCAATAAAGGACAGCAGAATGCTTAAAGCAAGGAACAGTGGGAAGGTGGCCAGAGGGGAGGTGGAGCGCATACCTGGTGAAATCCCTGGAGCAGATAGCTTTGAATTTTACTGTGAGCAACAAGGATCCATTTAGAGCATTCTGCCTTGTAGAAAAGACGTATGCAATCAAAATATATTTAAAGAAAAGATAAAGTTCTGCTTTAAAAAAAACAAAAAAAAAAACCATGATTGGCAGAAGCTGGGTCCTCTCTGTGAAGATTGTGAAGCTGTATCCCTAGTTGTAGCAATATTCCAGGGACCACAGATGGTTGGGGTAGAATATCTGTCCCCTCCACTCAAAACCACTGTGATGGTCAGCTTTAATTGTCAATCTGGCACAACCTAGAATCACCTGAAAAGAGAGACTCAATGAGGGATTGTCTGCATTATGTTGCCCTTTGAGGGCTTATGTTAATTGATATGGAGGGATCCAACCCACCACGGGTGACACCATTCCCTAGGCAGGGAGTTCTGGGCAGTATGAGAGTGGAGAAATCAAGATGAGCATGAGTAAGTGAGCAGGTGTGCATACACCTCTGTCTCATGTGATATGATTAGTTCTCTGAAGTTTCTGCCTTGACTTCCCTACAGTGATGGACTATAAACTGAGATTGTGAGCTGAAAATAAACACTTCACACACCTCCTAAGTTACTTTTTGGCCATGATAGTTTATCACTGCAACACAAAGAAAACTGGGGAAGAACTCAACAGAAATGAAACTAGAACAATCACCAAAAATATAAAACAACTTGAATGTTCAAGTGGTTAATCGATGAAGTATACAGCCAGGGCTATATGGGCAGAAAAAGAGGGACCAATGGGGATTAAAGCTGCAGCTGCTCTTCATCAAGATGACAGCAGGATGGGAAATTTATAGCCACATTTTGCTTCTGGAGAACAATTATGGGAACAAATCTGAAGTCAGATGTAGGAGTTTCCAATCGGAGATGTAGCATTGGCTAAAATTGGGTCCATCACCTCTCAGAAGCTCTGACTAAAGGATGATGTAATTTGTAGATGTACAAGAAAAATTGTTTAAAGAGAAGGTTCATGGCTTTCACAAGGTTCAGTGCATTTCAACAATATATTATTGTTTTAGCATATTTATGAAATTGTTATTTTTCCTTTAATTCAATTTAATTTTATTTGGTACCTATTCATTGAGGAAATAAACATAGAAGTTTCTGTGGTTACAGTCTTCTTAGGTAGATAATATATAATCATAAACTTGGAACAAAGTGAACTATAGATATGTATCTGAGCTTTGGACCAATATAGCAACTGTTGCTTCTCAGAAAGCCATGTGTACTCTACAATGAAAGTTGAGATAAGAGTTACAAAGTAAAAGATTTATCCCTTAGCCTTGGTAAAATACCTCCTAGTTGGAATGATAACAGTTGCATACCAGCATTTAAAAAACAGGCAATAGAACTATTGGAGAGACTGTGCTGTGGTTAAGAGCGCTCACTGCTCTTGCAGACGACATTACCATTCCCAGAACCCACATGGTGGCTCATAACTGCTTGTAACTCCAGTTTCAGGGTATCTGACCCCCAACCCCCCTTTGGATATCCTTGAGCACTGCCAGGCACACTTGTGATGCACAGACATTCATACAGGCAAAATATCCAGGCACAGAAAATAAAATAATAATTTTTGAAATTAAAAAATATGAAATATAAAAGCAAGTAATGCCATGGGCTTTACATCTTAAAATGCGAGAGGAATTTACAAAGTAAAAAGCAAATCCATTTGACTAGCATAACAATGAAGACAACTCAGGATGTGTGGAACCAAGCTGAGCCTGAAAGGACAGATTACAAATGAGTTTTGGAGTCAGTTTGCTGTCACATGTTCTGGGCATCTGCCCCTTCATAACTGTGTACCCTTGGGCACTTGATTTCTTATGGCTTTGTGTCTCCATCTAGTTGTTGGCACAGTGACATGAAAGAATACATGCAAGATGTTTAGAGTGTTATCAGGCATGTGATTAATATTCTAGGAGTGACTTCGTTTCCATTGATCCCTTTCCTCTTGACTAGCATTGCCTGGACATAGAACTGCTTTACTTATGCAAGACAGTCGCTGTCACCCCAGTCACATCAGTCTTTACAAACAAATATATTCATGGGGGATACTAGGAGATGCTTAAATAGTCATACTTTTGAGTTTAGCTGCTCCACAATGGACCACAGCAGGATGTGGGCACGTATAAACTGCACGGCTGAGGAGTTTTATGCTCATCTTTTTTAAAAATCTTTTTAATTTTATTATATTTTAATTATTTCTTATTATTATTTTGAGATGTCCATATCCACAAAGGAAATCCGTTTCTGTCACAATCTAAGGGGAGGCATTGTCACAGGGGAAACCCTTGAAAACAGTCCAGTCTGCAGACCTCCTGGAGGACATCCCAGACCCATAAAGGCAGCTGGGATTCCATGGAGACTGACTTGGAGAGTTCACATCTGTCTTGACTCTTTGGAGGCATGCAGGTAGTTGAATTTGGATTTGTCTACAAAAAGCTGCAATATCTCTACATCCTGTCAGATCGGTGCCAAACACATAACGCATGGTCATCACGCTTTGAGCATGTACCCCCAAAAAAGATAGAAACCGAGGCTGATACTCATCTTTCTAAGTTATGTTCATCTTCTGCAGCCAATGAACAAGTGCAGCTGGTCAGCAAAGCCAACCAAATCTTCTGAAAACTATCCTAAATGAAAATGACTGAGCGTTTCTTGTGGAAAAAGTGGTTTTGGAGAAGGAAGAAACAAGTCATGTTGAAGAACCACAGTCTGAAGAAACTGCTATTTCTGATCTCTCTACTGATGAAAATATTAGGCCACTGGCCTTAGCAGTTGGGAGAGCAAGGCAGTTAATTGGGCTTTCTACCGTGGCTCCCAATCCTAAAATGACCCATTTGAAGATTAAGCAGTCAGTGACTGCCCTTCCTCCTCTTTGGGTGAGATGTGACAGTTCAGATCCTGAAGGTACCTGTTGGGTAGGAGCTGAGCTTATCACAGCAAATGATCTCATTACAGGCATTATCTTATATGTGGTCACTTGTAAAGTTGATAAAAATTACACTGAAGATCTGGAAAATCTAAAAAATTCACACAAGAAAAGACATCACTTGTCTGCTATAAGAGCCAGAGGCTTTGCCCAATATGAGCTCTTTAAGTCTACTGACCTGGATGACACTGTTACCCCATGACAAGCTACAGTCACTCTGGATCTTTCCTGGAGCCCTGTGAATGAGATTCTTCAAAACCCTGCCCTGTCTTCAACTGCAACTCTGAATATCAGAGTACAATCAGGAGAGCCCAGAGGTTGTTTGAATCATCTTCACAGAGAACTGAAATTTCTCCTTGTTTTGGATAATGGCATCAGGACTGGTGGAATTGAATGGCTCGAACCTCTGGAAACAAAATCTGCTGTTGAATTTGTGCAGGAATCTCTGAACAACTTAAATAAACTGGATGAATTTGATGATTCTACAAAAAGAAGACACACAAAAAGAGGCAGTGAACCATGGCACAGCTGCCGTTGTCAGGTCTATGATTGTCACAGTGAGGGGGGAATCTCAATTTTGCTGATCAGCTTTGGAGCAAAATGAGCAGCAGTGTGGTTTCATTTCAAGACTGGGTAACGTGTTTCACATTGATCCTGCAGAGTCTGCAGCCGTGGTGATACACAGCCATGGCTGCACAGTGGGAGTAACAGTTTACTAAGTAAGCTCATTCACCAGTCTTACCATGGAGCCAGGGACAGTATCCCTCTCTCTGGAGCTACTCCACTGCAGATGCTTTTGGAAATTGGTTTGGACAAACTGTAGAAAGATTATATCAGCTTTTTCGTCAGTCAGAAACTTGCATCTCTGAATCATTTGGAATAATTCATCTCTCCATCAGTAACAACAAAGGAACAGGTTGACCATGTTCAGAAACTCCATCATATTCTTGAAATATTAGTCATCTGCATGCTTTTCATTAAACCTCAGTATGAGCTCCTCTTTTCTTTAACATAATCCTGCATAAAATATTACAAACAAAATCCCCTGATGAGCAACGGTTTTTCAGTTGCCAGTCAGACCAGCTGGTGTAAAGAATTTGTAACAAAGTGAAAAGCCACAGAAACGGAGAGTGGAGATCAGCAGTAGTCACACGAGGGTGAAAACCGTGTGGTAGCTGAGTGATAGCACCCTTGTAGACCATTCCAGTTTCCACAGGCCTGAGTTTTCGGAGCTGACACTGAACCGTAGTCTGGAAGAAAGGGCTGACTTCATTAACAAGGTTACCTGCAGCCAGGTGCACTTCAAGTAATGCCTGCTGAGGTTCCTTGCGAGATATCTTCTCTCAGCACAAAACAAAAAGGGGAGAAAGAGTGACTTAATTTTCAGAACCTAAAAAAATAGACACCACATGAACTTTTGAAGCAGAAAAGAAGAATGATCCTGAAGGTGCTCCGAAAGATGAAGGTGGAGATGAGATCCCATCTCAGCTGTGGCTCCTAAGGAGAAGGGTCAGCAGCAGGGCAGCAATGAGGATGGAGAGGGTGCAGACTGTGGAGACCACAGTCTCTGAAGCCACGTGCATGTGCCTAAGCAGGGGCTCTGAAATGGACAGAGAACATCCCACCAGAAGTGAGCTTTGTTTTGAAGCAAAAGCTAAAGAAAATGGGTCACTGTGATTCTAATTTTTCTCATTTGTTGTAAGAGTGAACCAGTAAATCAAACATGATTTTGAAATGGAGTTTTGGGGCCATGGGACAAAGGCAGTGTGTTCACTTGGTATGCACACAGCTTTTGGGAATGCTTACCATCACACAAAACTTACATGAGGGCTGGAAATGTCACAAAAAATCTGGGGGTGCCTAACTTTGGTTCTTTCACTATTTTATTAGGCTTGAGTATAGTTAATATTTATGCTGGCATCGCATTAATCTCAAACTATTAGCACCTATAGTCCATGGATTCTGTAGGTTTTTACTGAGGGACTTGTAAAAAAAATCTTTTGAACTGAGTGTGGTACTGCACACCTTTAATCCCAGCACTAAGGAGGCAGAGGCAGCCAGGTGTACAGAACAAGTTACAGAAAAGCCAAAGCTACACAGAGAAACACTGTTTCAAAAGGAAAGAAAAAAAAAAAGAATCTGTTGGAAACACTTTTAGCTTTTTGAGTTTGTTTTTCCTGAAATATTTATATCTCATATACTCATATATTACAATTTCTAATGGTAATTCTAACACTTATTTCTTTGTTAACACAAAAATTCACTAAAATGTTAACTTATTTGGAAAAAATAGTCATACTTTCTAAAGACTTCTTTGTAGTTCATTCAGAAATCAAACAAAATTTATTAAAATGCTTATTATATGTGTATATGTGTATATGTATGTGTGTGCATGCATGCATGCACATACATGGAGGTCAGAGGGCAATTTGAAAGACTCAGTTCTTTCCACCATATGGGGTCTGAGTATCACATACTGGTCATCAGACTAGACAACAAATGTCCTTACCCACTGAACCATCTCACTGGTCCCTCAAACAAAGGTTTTACCTGAGGCCCTTTCTCCTCTGCTGTTTCAGTATACATCAAAATATTCACTGTTTAGATGAATTCTCATGGATTCTGGTAAAATGGACAGTAAATAAATAGGAATGACTTTGTAACGTTTCACAGGCTATCAACAAAAAGGTTACTTTAAAATGCCTCTTTGCTTTCTTTTTCAGGGAGTCCAAATCACAATTGGATTGATGCACATTGGCTTCGGAGTTGTTCTTGGGTTGCTGAGCACCTCTTACATGACTTGGGCATTTTCCTCTATTGCTTTTATTGGTGGCTATCCATTCTGGGGTGGAGTCTTTGTGAGTAGATTGCTAGAACACCTCTCCTTGTGCAGGATGGATGCCCCCAGCCTGTTCACTGCAAGGTTCTTGAAAAGTTCTATGTCTAATGGCTAGAGAGTTTTTAGAAATAATAGCTCTGACTGAGCATAAGAAAGGGGGCCTGTCACTCCTCACTTCAGACTTAACTCCACTGCAGCTTAAACTCATTCCTAATGCAGAACTAATGTGTCAGATGGAGAGTCTTCAAAGGGGATGATCCAAAACATGACAAAGATAGACTATTGACAAGATGAGGCTGAGAATAAAATGAAGTTGAGCAGAAGGCTCAGTCATGCAAACAAACTCGAAGTCATCTGTTACCAAGTTCTTTACATGCAACAAAATGAGGGTGGGGAATCAGAGATATATCCCCAAGAGTTAATCTAAAGAAAAAATACTGAGTTGTATGTTAGGGAAACAAGCAAACATAACTAGACCAACCTCTTGTACAAATAGACATTCCCTGGCACAAGCAGAGAACCTACCACTCACAGATTTCTCTATGTCTACAGTTCATTGCTTCTGGCTCGCTCTCCATATCAGCATTCAAGGACTTCTCTCACTGTCTGGTAAGTTACAAGACTTATTTCTACTTCTTAAATTCCATTAAAGATTGCTTTGTTTTACTAGCAAGGAAAACCTGAGATGGTAGATTGGAAGAGTACGGATGGAAGGAAGTTCTTTCTCAAAATATCTGCTAGCTGCTGGATAGTGCCTGCACTGGAGCAAGGCAACAGAGCATTCAGTTTGCTACTGGGAAAGGTAGAGCACCACATTAAGGCTCTTGAAAGCACAAGGGTGGGAATCAGTAAGTGTTGTTTAAACTTTCACCCGCTGGCTCCCTGGTTCTGTTGGGTCACATGGCATTCAGGGAAACCCAAGGAAGAATCTAGGAGCCAAAAACCCACCACCTATGAGTCACTTCAAAACAAAGTCCTGGTGTTCACTGCCATTTCTCAGCTCCAACTTGTATTTTCACTTTTCACTGGTGTGTAACTCCTATTCTTACTCAGACTGTCTCTGTTGTCAGTTCTTTAAATCGCCATGAGAGCGACCAGTTCAGAGTGTAAGAAGAGCACATAAAAATGACCAGA
The DNA here is from genome assembly GCA_028551405.1 of Uromys caudimaculatus. Classification (NCBI taxonomy): domain Eukaryota; kingdom Metazoa; phylum Chordata; class Mammalia; order Rodentia; family Muridae; genus Uromys; species Uromys caudimaculatus. Next base: position 46,603,392 of record CM052703.1, read on the forward strand.
GACTGGGTCTTGATTCTCCCAGCTACAGCACGCCCCTGTTGTAATTTCCTAGTTTAATGGCAAACCAGCAGAAAGATTTTTTTTTTTGCATAAACCTAGATCAGAAATGGTCTCCAAATTACATGAGGTTATGCACAAGAACAAAGGAGGGGGAAATAGGAACATGGAATCATATTTTCCATGCTCTCAAGATAAAACAGTGGATTATACTAGAATTAAAATCAGCTTAGTCTGATTAGTTGTATTTACTGTAATCCAAAACAAAACAGAGCTTCCTTCTCTATATAGGTCCTGCCCCTCAGAGGCTGTGTAGAAAGAGATTCTACCTTTTGGGATTGTACAACTAGATAGGGATGTATAAAGTCAGATACTAGGACCATCTCATGTTTGGTGAACTGTAAAAGTTTAAAATTATATAATGTTAACAAAATATCTATCACAGAATGCCAATTAAAAGTTTGATCTTGCAGCCGTAGAGACGGATCATTAGTTAAGAACAGACTTAAGTTCTTTTCTGGAGGACCAGGGTTCCATTCCCAGCACTCACACAGTGACTCGTGATCTCTGTAATTCCTAGGGGACAGGATGTGGTACTCTCTTCTGGCTTCCTTGGGCACTGGATGCTCATGGTACACAGATACGAATGTAGGCAAAACACCCAGATAAAAAATAAAATTAAATAAATTTTTTTTAAAACCTTAAGTTTGTTCTCTTATTGTTTTTACAACATAGAATTTTTTCAGTTTTTACTTTAAATATTTCATAAAACATATTTTGAATATTTTCTCTTCCCTCTGCTAACTCCTCCTGGATCTTCCCAACCTCCCTACCCATGCAACTTTGTGTTCTTTCTGTCTTGAGAGAAAGGAGGGGGATACCAAGATCCTGAGCCTTGAGAAGAGGTTGATGAAGGTGTCCCCTGCAGAACTGAATGCTCCCAAGTCTCCCAGTCTCTGCACACTTTCCAGTTGTGTAGTAGAGATGTTACTGTAACAAAGCTGTTACATAAATGTGTTGGATGGCATTCTGCTTCAAACTACATTTATATTGTTTTTTATATTTCTATTATTTAAAATATATACAGCTTCTTGGGGGGAGGGAACTGACAGCTAGAATACAGTGTCATTTTCACAACTACTCAGAAGGGCAAAAGAAAGACATTATATCAACTTCAAATATTGTTTCATGCTGGGGATATGGGTCAGTGGTAAAGCACTTACCTAGGATGCATCAGACCTTGAGTTCAGTCCTCAGTAAAATCAAAACTAAAACAAGACATCAAAGATTAAGAACTACTAACTTGGAAAGACTCCCACTCCCTTTAAATTCATTTGTCTTTTATATGGATTACTGTTCTTGTTACCTCTATTAGGTGAAGAGCACCCTGATAATAACCATTTTTAGTGCCATCTCTGCTTTTGTTGGAGTGATTCTGTTTCTGTGTGATCTGAACATCAATGGCCACTATTATCAAAACTACTGGATGGTGGTAAGTGTCCTGCCATTGGCCACATGACTGTTCTCTCTTCACTGCCAGATTATATCCAGTGCTGTCTCCTATTTATTATACAGTGGCTCTGTTGAGAAAGTTCTATTTCCAACCCTACTCCTAGGGAGGTGATTGCTAAGGTACAAAGTGAAAAAAATTATATTTGCAGATAGATGAAGTCAGAACAACCACCACACATCGCCATCACAGGAGCAATGGATAGAGCTCAGAATTTCTTTTTTCTGCACATCGAAATTCTGAAAAAATACAGTAGCCATGTCTTAAGTGGCTTTTTAACAATGAAAACAGGAAGACTGTTTGTGTGCAATCACCTCCTGGTTTTTTTCTATTGTCATCAAATGTTTATTTTGGAGAAATACAAACTTTTGATTTTTCTTTAAAATATCAGAAAACTTTTCCTTTCAGCAAATAGACTATTTAGGAATAATGAAATATAAGTGCTTTTTTCTTGGTAACAGTCTCCTTGTTGTTATTTTTTTTTAAAAAAATCACTCACAGAGTGAGTTGAACATTAGCAAGATAACACTTTCAATGAATCAGGGTGTTTTTGAAGTCCACCCCGAGACCCTCCTGTTCAGCCTAACGGTCTATGTATTTATGATTTCAGCTTTCTGGGAGAGGAATTGCAGGTGTGCTGGCAATATTTTCCTTGTTGGAATTCAGCATAGCGTTGGTCATGGCCTACTTTGCATACCAAACTATCCTCCATGGCAACAGAGTAAGTTGATCCTCTTCTTTGTAAAAATAATCTGAATACATCCTGGAGAAATGTGGGCTTGAGTGTCTGCCAAAGCCCACTGTGAGTAGACTACTGAGCTCTCTGTCTTCCACTCTGCTGGAACAGAGGAGAATGACTGGCCTGTGTAACAGCTCTGCTTGTTTTCTCTCACCCTTTCTAGTCTGTCCCGACTGCTCCAACTGTGTATGCGGTCAACCCCTTGATGCAAGAGTCTTCCCCAGCTTCTCCTGTATATGACAACATTCCAGATTATGCTCCTAGGCAATAAGAGGCATAAAGAATCACTGGTACAATTTCATGTAGTGAACCTTCTCTGAAAAAAAAATTTCTTACAAAGCTGTTATTTTGCTGACCACAGTGCAAATCTATTTAGTGCCTGTATTTGGAATTTGTTCCTAGGCTCACGGCTAACAGTCACTGGGTTTTCAATCAGTGCCTTCCTGCCAACTGCTTACATTACTGCCATAAAGGAAGGACAAGAGAGCTGAACACTAATTCTGATATGCTCTTAACATTAGAAACCTTCTAGTCTCATCTTTTTCGCAATAAAATGTCATGGGGAACACAAACCTCTTTGGGTATCTTTTTGCATTTGTTAGGGTCTGATATTGGTTGGATGAAGTAGATCTGACAGACACTGGCAAGGTTGATATTTCTTAGATGGAGATTTTTACAGTGATTACAGAATCACTGGAATTCCTGAGTCATCTTCACCATGTTCTCCAGAAACCACAGATCCAATCATGTTTGTTGGGGCCCACATTATTTTATACATCAATATTGTTACCAACCAATTGACTGATATTTATATTTTTATTAATTTTTTATTTTATAAATTACCATACACAGTATTAAGTCTCTTAAATGTAACTTTTATTCACCTGCTAAAATTGTTATCTCTGAGGCTTACTACTGAATAAGCTCACACTTTCTAGTTCTTTCTAAACTTTAGCTGGCTGGTTCAGCTCAGCTAGCTGTTCTGGCCCAAACTCCTCTCCAAGCTGACTCATTCAAACTGGCTTCTCTCAGCTTCTGACTGAATTGCTGTGCTTGGCCTCAAACTAACTCTGGCAATATGTTCTAATCTTCTGGCTTATTCTGTCTTCACCTGCAACCCATCTCTGTAAAACTGTTCCAATAAAACTGCCTCTTCTGATCTTCATGGAACTGCACAAGCTCACAAATGAACTGAACTCCACTGCACTGAATGAATGGAACGCAACTATACTCTACTCTGAACTGTACCATACCTAACCACATTCAGATGAACTGCCTCTCTCTCCCTCTATCTATATAGCTCTCTTAAGTCACCTCTCCTTTGTATGCTGTTATCATGAGAGCTTCGTGTATTCTATCTCTGACTCATTCATCAAATCTTTCTCTAATTTGTCACTTTGTCTTCCCCTCAATTAGATGCCACTTTCAAACCAAAATGGCTGCTTCCTTCTATAAACTAACCTTACTTTCACTGTTTAGGATTAAAGGTGTGTATTAAGAGTGTGTCTATATTCTAGGCAGAACATATTGTAATCTATGGCATGTCTGCATTCCAGCCAGATTATATAGACCTAGAAGGTATTTGGATGTAATCCATTGCCAGAGCAGCCATGTTGCTGGATTAAAATTCCTCTACAAACATCACTATGGAATTAATAGTGATTAAGTTGTTTTTAATACATCTTTAAAATATAATTACATCTCTTTCCTTTTTCCTACTACAGCCCCTTCTAGGTCCCCTCCATCTAACTTTTCCCATGTCCCCTCCCACTCTCAAATGGATAGACTCTTTTGTATTACTGTTGTTACATATATGATATATATGTATATATATGTAACCATATACATACACAAATACACAAATACACACACACACACATACACACACACACACACACACACACACACACACACACACACACACACACACACCAATAGCCTGCTTAGTCTTATTTGGTTATTTGTGTGTATATGGTTTCAAGACTGATCACTTTGTATGGCTAACCAATTATGTGTTTCATTCATGAGAAAAGCTAATTCTTTGTCTAGGAGTAGGACCTCATCAGATTTCCCCACTTCCATATTAACATGTCAATTAATACTGCTACTGTTCCCATTTTGTTTATGTAGCCATGGTACCAGAAAACACTGTACAAGCTGCTAAGAGAGGGAAGCATTTAATAGTCCTACCCAACTGTGACAATTATGAAGCACAACAATGGCAAGAAATCCATAAAGGTGAAGTAAATGGCACTGACTGATGGTGGTAACCCACAGCTGCCTACGTGGACTTAGCCCCATTCAACATAAGAGAAACCATGCCTAGTATTAGAAACCCAGCCAACTTCTCAGGAATGGTGAAGCCATGGATCTTAGAAGAGAATTGACTACTATCACTTTACAAGGCCATCGTAGTTCCTAGCCACATTCTAAATCGAATGTTTATACTCACCAAGTAGCTACCACCCCTCAACAAAGAAGTTTATCTTTACAGCAAGTGGAGACCAATACAAAGAACCACACCTGAGCACAATGCAGAGATCAATAGATCCTGGGTGTTCTTAAGCCCAGTGGATACACCTTTATCTTGGCATCTATGGCTCTGGTAACAAGGTGGAAGAGGGTGTGGTAGGATTGAGAGCCACAATACCAGGAAGTCTGCTCTGAAACAGTCTCTCAATGTGGCATTTTGGACAAAGGGTGTTTTAATAGAGTTGCTTTCTCCCTCCTCTTCTCCTCCCACTACCCTTGACTCCTCCTTGCAAGCACTTCAATCTCTTTGCCTCTTTGTGCCTGTCCCATGTGCTCCTTTGCCTATGTCTTCCTCATCACTTCTCTCTCCCCTTTCTTGGTCTCTACTGATCTGTCCAAATCCTGAGCTTCCCTTACTCTATGCAGATGAAGGCCATGGAAAAGCAAAGGGTGACTTCTTGAGCACAGGAGATTCTGGGTCTTTGAATGCCAAGGGGCAGTGAACTGGACTAATTGATCCAGAGACTTATCTCTCTTAGTCCTGAAAAATAAAAGAATATGGATTCAAGGGAATAGACTTATAGTTCTAGGTACTCAAGCCAGGGGCTTACGGCTCTGGGTCTTCAGTGTCAGTAACCCCATACTCAGTGATCAGCAATCAATGGCTTTCAGCAGCCACTAATGTTGACACTAACCGGCAAAGAACCAGTGTTTTGGCTTTCAGATACTGAGACTCCTAATTGCATCTATCACTATAGCTCTTGGGCCTTGAGATCAGAACCTTGGCTCTTTATGGCTTGCTGCCTCCCTGAACCTCTTCCAGCAACTGGTCTCTCAGAACCTTTAACTTTTCACAGCCTTCCATAGTCTTGGCTTTTCTTTTCGCTTTCTTTCACCATCCTGTGTCATCTCAGAGACCTCAGTTCCCTCCTGTTTCTGTCTGGGTAACTCTCTGTAACTCTTTAACTGTGTTCTCTACTATGGCCCCTCCTCTTTGTGTTATCAACTCAGCATGCTCTACCCATGATAAAGATCACAAGTGGACAAGAAAAGATGGTTCTAACAGAAACTGCTTGATGGAGTCTACTGTTACAAAACAAGGGTATGGCACAAGAGGGTACCCTTGGGTTGACTTGAAAAGTGAACCAAATATCTTAGTGTTATATCCAGAAGAGTGGTATGACATGCATATGAAGCCATGTAATTTCCACCAATCACTGCCCTGCTTCCACTTTCACTAGTCACAGGACTGGAGGCATCAATTAAGCCGTCCCACCATGCCTGAGGAAAGAACAGCTGCTGGGAGTGCAGAGTGACCGGGGTTACCAAAAGGCACTCTTGTCTTTTCTTGAGTGATGTTTGCTTCATGACTGGAGGCAGAGAAACAGGGGTCATGGCTTCAATGCAATGTTCCTTGCATGTGGAGTAGTGTGTCCTCAAAGTATCATTAGAGCACTCAAGTGCAAGAGGAGTCCCTAACACATAGGGCACTCTTCATCAGAAGAGCGGCTGTTGATTGACAGATCTCTGCCAGAGGCAGCTTAACACAAGAGAAGGGTCTGACAAAGGTCAGACCCTTTGTCAGTTCCAGACCAGCTGGAACCAGTGACTTCACTTGTTTAAAGAAATATGTGTGCCAGCAGCTGTTTACAAGGACCTGTCACTAACATCCTTAACAATGGTTAATAGTGCTTAACTCTATCCAAATAGCTTTAGGGGGAGGTAGGTCACTCTGTTTGTCTCACCAGCATCAAACATGTTGCCTGTTGTATAGATCTAAAAAAGTTTTCTAGTTACAAAACATTTTCATAGACATTAAAATGATTTACAATAAAATAGCAGAAGGACAAGCATGGTGAGTAAATTGTTTATTTTTAATCTTGGTTTGGGGATTTTGTTTTTCCAATGGGGATAGGGATGTTTTAAAGTCTGTAGTTACAATCTAGGTAAGAGTGAAAGGATTTATGAGAGTTTATATCTTCAGGCCAAAGGCTTTAGTTGAAGGACATGAGCTAAGCCATGAACATAGGCAGCCTCGTGTGTGTGTGTGTGTGTGTGTGTGTGTGTGTGTGTGTGTGTGTGTGTGTGTTTAAAATTAATTCTTTGAGAATATAGTGTGTTTTGACCATATTCACTGTCCCTTCCCCAACTCTTCCCAGATACATACATCCTTCCCTTCTCACCCTACTTAGTGCACTTTTGCTCCTGTCCAGGCCAATTTGTGCTGCCCAAACATTCCTGGATGTGCGATCATCCACTGGAGCATCAGGGGCTACACTCTTACAGGAAACTGACTCTTCCTCCCCCATCAGCTAGGAATTGCCAGTTGCTCATAGAGTAAAACATCTCTTCAGAGAAGCTTCTGTTTGCAGTAAATGGTGTCTAATATGGAGATCAACAACCAGCTAAGGTGCCGAGAATAAGAGATTGCAGAATGTTCAGCCATAAATGGAACATATATGCCACACCCCCTTCCAAAGGTTCAGGAATCCTTGTGGAAGGAGAGGCAGAAAGAGTGTAGAGCCAGAGGTGGTGAATGACTACAAAGGCAGGTTGTCTACACTGCAGAATGAAAGGATGATGCAGTTGCTGCAGGTAGCTATATGGCAGCAGTAAGGAGGCTTCCAATATAATGGCTTCTGTCATCCTTGTCAGAAAATTAAAGTCCGCCCCAAGATGGAGGAAATGGATAGAATCAGAATATTGAACTCTTAGATCAAGTAAGGTTTAAAAGCCATGGAAGTGAAGAATAAATTGGTATATGTACCAAGGGATAATTGCCAGACTCTCTCCACTGAGGGCATATTTGAGGGGAAAGGATGAATGTACAGATTCACAGTTCAAACAGCTGGTCTTGGGTGTTAAGATTAGGATACTGAGAATATTTCTATTTAATGTCATGTACTAATAATAAGAGTTTGTCTATATAGTGTGATAAAATAGGAAAGGACTCAGCTAGAAGCAAAACATTTACACAACCTCTTCTGTAAGAATAAGCCTATCAACAGTCAACCATGGATGGTGGAGGGGCTCAGTGGTCCCTGCCCTCCCTTCTCTCACTGAACTATTGACCACTTATGAATATTTGGAAATCGGGAATCACTGCCATCAGTCAAGTAAATACTGGTAAGCATCCCAGGCTCTCTTGGAGAGTTCTAAACCCATAGTCACACAGGGGCCTCTGGTTAAAAGACTCCCTGGGTCTCAAAACAAAACAGAGACACATAGATATGGAAAGTGACTTGAGGGAAGAATGTAGGGCTGATAGAGGTGGAAGAGAGGCAAGGGAGTAGGGGGTTGAGTAGTCAGAATACAGTAGTATACATGTATGAATACATCAAAGAACAAATTTAACCAAGGACCAAGGAAGCTTAAGGAACTGTCAAAAATTATTCAAATAATGGAGCTTGGGATCTGAGCTGTATAAGGATTGAGAGGTGAATTCTGTGAAGAGCAACTGAGTGTCGAGAATGGCCAAGTGTTACTCATATTTGAAGTTTAAAAAGTTTTAAAGTCACATGAGGTAAAACACATACATACATATGAAAATATATGTATGAGTAAAGAACAGACAGAAAAAAATTAATATCATGGAAGAAGTAGATAAGAAGAGGAATTTACATCAGGAAAAGAAGATGTATTACATCAGGTAAGACTTGCATACTCCAAGGCTGATAGTCTGCCTGGGTACCAGCCATTTAACAACACAGGTGACCAGGAATACTGTGCCCATCATGAAGACATCCAGCAGCCCAGCAAAACTGAAAAGTGTGCATCACAGCTTGATGATCTAGTAATTAAATGATGGATTTCGCATATCTAGAGAATGATATATTATATGTCTATACATATGAAATAACTATAAAAGTAGCACTTCCCTCAAAGAGCAAAATTTTCAGCAAGATTGACCTTCAAAATAAGCATGTGATATATTTTATATTTCATGTTTCTTTAATAGTGGTAACAATGATAATAGCAAACATTTAGCTCTCTGTATGCACTGGTCACATTCTGATCACATATCTATATAGTGTGCTTGGTACAGCAACACACCAGGGTGGGTTCTATGATTAACATGTCTTTAAGATGAGAGAACTCTGGTGAAGAGGTTTGTGACCCTGTCCTAACACATGTAGCAAACAAAAGTTGAAGAGCAAATGAAATAATGTTGGATGGAAACAGTTTGAATATACATGAGACTTATCTGTTTTGGAAGTTTTTAAGTGTAAAACATCAGGAAATAGACATAAGTAGATATAAATGTAGTTATATAGATGTATATAGATAAGGCTAGGTTAGATTAGATAGGTATAAATATAGATACATGATGGATGGATAGACAGACAGACAGGGCAGAGAAATAAAAGTGATGGAAGAAGCAGATGAGAAATTTTGCATCTGGGAAGTAAGATGCATTATTTCAAGGGAGAATTGTTTTGTACCCAGTAGAATTTGAACACAAGCAGTCTGACACCCACATACATCCATTTCTCCTGACCTTTAATTTTCCTTATTTAGAACTAATCAAAGTTTTATAGCTAGGAAACAAGTGACTGGGCAAAGACTGTTTCCCTATAGCAAGCGGACTTGTAGAAACTTTGGAAGGTCTAGCTCCTTTAGGGTAGTTATAATACTGAGTAATATGCTTCCACACTTGTTTTACAAAAACTACCATCACCTGTGAATCACTCCTGAGAGTTTCCAGCCTAAATACCTTAACAGTGGTTCTCAACCTGTGAGTCATGACCCCTTGGGGATTGAGTCACTCTTTCACAGAGGTCACCTAAGACCATCAGAAAAACACAGATATTTACATTATGATTCTTAAAAATACCAAATTACAGTTATGAAGTAGCAACAAAAATAATTTTATGATTGGGGGTCACCATCACATGAGGAACTGTATTAAAGGCTTGCAGCATTAGGAAGGTTGGGAACCACTGCCTTAGAATGTCAAATGGCCTCTCAGTCCTTAATTTACCAACTTCTCTTTGTACTGGATCATCAAAAGATGCTAATACAGTTGGGTCTCCAACACCTAGATTTGCATTTGCTATTGTTCAGAGTTGGATAAACAAGGCTACCTAGTCTAGCAAATTAAACAATGGTGGAGGCTAAACTTCTTCTTCGTTTTTTTTATATATGCATTTACTTTATTTACATTTCAAATGTTTTCCCCTTCCCAGGTCTCTTATACAGTCATCCATTCACTCAGCAAGTATTTATTAAGCCCCTACTCTAGAGGGCGGTGTTTCTTGTGCTTGAGAAAAACAGAGTTCCCTATCATAGGAAGCTTATATCACATAAATGTTATGCTAGCAGTAGATTTAAAAGCAGGTAAATTTAAACATACAAACTATTTTTAAAAATAAATAATAGCATTTATATTTTATGTAATATTACATAAAACAATATTCAACAAGTATCATGTAAACATATTAAGCAACAAAATCAGATTAAACATGTAAATGTGTTTAAACCTTCTAAACTTTTGCCTCCTGATACCTGAAAAGTTGACAGAAACAGAAATATGCCCCAACATAGAGGTTATGTAATTGCTGCTACTTTCATTCTGAGATACTTTAAGAAAGCATTCGTTTGTTCATTTAATTGCTTTAAATATGTATTGCACTACTACTTTCTGGCCAAATTCACTACATAAAATTTGCATATAGATATGTGTAAAGGCTACTATAAATATATATGTAAATACATATAGGTTAAGTGTACTATAAATAAAATAGGCACATAAGTGCCTTTATATGCATACAGTAATTTGAGTTTTCTTGTCATTTCTACATCACTTAAATACATCATTTAAATATTGTTCTGTAATGAAATACTAACTACTGTCTTACAATTTTTTTCCTCCCTTTTGGCATCTACACTGTTAGGGAAATATTCTGAGTCCTGCATGCTGTTTATATTTCTGCTTTTTAGTATTCTTGTGATGCACACACATCACTGATTTTTTTTCCATGTTTGAAGATGAGAGATTTGAGAAAGTTAAGGTCCTTCTCCACACTAATCTAGTTTATTGATAGTGCAGCTGAGAATCTTACTCCAGCAATCTAAATGGAGATCCAGAATTCACACTCTCACCCCTTACATCCTCCACACCATTCCTAGGAAAGGCTCTGGCTTGTGACAGTCCTGGAATTATGTAAGGAATACTGTGGAGAAATCACAAGGTCCAGGGATGGTTCTCTGCACCAGTCCTGGCTGTGTCTACTCCACTGCGTTACTCTCCAGCTTAGCTTTCTCATCTGTGAAAATAGGGCTATAACCTAGATGTGGGATCACGGAGCACCGAATGTGTATATGACGTGACACTACGCTTAGAAGTCCACATCAGATTCTGAAGTGCTACTGAGTAATTGGAGAAGCCAGAGGAATAAGAAAAACTATAGGTGTGGTGGTTTAAAGAACGAAGCCAGGTGAGCTGCAGAGATAGCTCCACGGTAAGAGCAGGAGCTATCTTAAAGAGTATCCCTGCTACACGGTGGCTCACAACCTTCAACAAATGGTTTCAGTGAATCAGACACTCTCTTCTGGCTTCTGTAAGCACTGCACACATATGGCACAATACCCAATCTAGAAGGTTTATCTCTGCTTTCTTAAGGAGAAACCCCCAGTTTTCACACAGACAAAATAAATGTTTTGTCTTGCGTATCTGTGAGACAAAATTCCTCAGAGCAACTTGCATAGGTTTTATTTTATTAGAGCTGACACTCAACAGGATCCTGATGGTGGACTCCCTCTACACAATGATACCACGGAAGGCATGGCAGTTCCAGCACATTCTTTCTTAATGTCTTTTGTATCCTGGGAACCAATTCAAGATAAGTTAAAAATATGACCAACATGAAGAAATATTTAAAGTCACAAAGGTTAAAGATAAGTCATATTGCTGGTCAGACTACGGACGGCTGCCTGACTCCTTTACATTAAAGGATGCAAACCCAAAATGATAAAATTAAAAAGACATGAGTTACAAATGTCCAAATTGGTGGCAGGTGGAGACAAATTGATGTTCTTTTTCTGACCTGTGACATGACCACATGAATTTAGAAGCCCTGATGTATATACTTACTGTTTCCATGGCTTTAGCTCCCTTCTTCTTGAATACCCATTTTGGTTCATGTAACAAAATTATCAAATCCAAGTTAATTTCCAGATAGTATTGGCTACACTTTAGATGAAAGGAAAAGAGACACCAATCTTGGCAGTACATGACAAGAAGGGTGCATCTTTTTCAGAACTGACTCTACTTGAGAGTCCTACTAAATCCATAACTCTCAAGTTGAAAATGCATTTAACTTTGTTGCTCTCTCCAGAGCACAGAGTGTGCCTAATACTGTTCATTCTCATAAATAAAATATAAAGGAACACTAATGTTCCTGAGAGAACACTAATGTACTATATTACTCAAAACTACATCTAAACCAGGGCCTGTGAGATGTCTCAGCAGGTAAAGACACTTGCCACCAAGCCTAAGTTGGCTCCTCCATGGTGAAAGAAGAAAACTAACAAGTTGTCCTCTAAATTCAACACACACCTATGACACATAGAGAGAGAGAGAGAGAGAGAGAGAGAGAGAGAGAGATAAAAACGATAAAACTAATAGCTCTTAATGATATACCAACCAATAAACAATTCAAACAGTAAGAGAACCTTGGCATTTTATTTTCTGTTATATGAAAGGTCATCAGAGTTTCAATGTAAAGAAGTTAGCTATGAACTTAAAAAACAAAGCTACTCAATTTCTAGTCCATTTTCTTAATGCTATAAAAAGCATGGAAAAGATCTCAGAACTTTAAAGCCTCATTGACTCTTTTGAGTACTCAAGCTTTAGGAGTGTTAGAAATACTTAGAAAAAAATCTTTATAAAAGGATTATCCTTTAATATTTTTATATATAATACATTGTATGTTATTAAATTATAGAATAATATATAGTATATTTTTAAAGCTCTATATAAATATAATATATACTTTATATATTATATATCATGTATTATATATTGTATTTTATTTTATATTATTATATATTGTTATACATAATAAATATATTATAATTAAATATATTTATAATATATATTTATAATTTATATGATTCATATAATTTTTATAATTGTTATATTTTATTTATATAAATATATAATTTATAATAAATATGAATATATACAAACATATTTAAATATATTTTATGTATACTATAAAATATATAATGTAATATAAATAATATATAAATAAATATATTATAAAAAGATTGTCTTTTATAAAAGGATTATCATCCACTAAATATTTGCAATTTAAGCCAGAATTTTAAATCTTCAGGAATAAATGAAAGCTCACAGCATGCTGTGGTTGAAAAAGCATCTACTGCCCAGGGTCTTTGAGCCCTCAGGAAGTCCTCAATGCTCAGCAGGTGGCCAGTGCTCACCAAAGAAGACTGGTTTTCCTCTCAGTCTCCCCATTTGCCCTCCAGGATCAGAGTATTCTTTATCTTTTCACAGCTATCTATGTATGCTTCTTTATGCTTCTCTTCAAAAATGTTGAACTACTGCCCCACATCAAATACGGTGCAGAGAGCCTGCAAAGTAAAATGTCCTCAACGAGTGGGTCAAAGCATTTTGGTCATTTCCTAAACAGTCTCTTCATTCATTTCGTTAACCTTTTATATTTGGAGGAGGGTAGAGGAAGAGTGAACTATTAACTCAGATACTTGCCTTTTTACAACTTGAAACCTCCTGAAGTGTGTGGTAAACGATCAGGTCTCTGCAACCATTCTATCTTGGGAGAAGCATCCCTGAAGAGGCAGTGTTTGAGCCATGTCCAGGAAGCCATTACTAGAAACTCCAGAAGAAGATTGAGGTGTTGGACCAGGGCGTGGCCCGCAGGCCCCAGTGAGTCTGCGCACTGGTTCTCATCCCTCTGCCCTGAGGGAGGGCTGTTGCCCATGACAACCCGGGAGGCTTGAGGAGCTTGATAACCACCTTAGAGCTAGACTAGGCGCTGCTGCCTCTGATGGCTATGCAGCCAGGTCTAGCACTGAGAGCACCATCCACCGTGAGCCTTCTCTTCAGCCTGTACCTGTGCCTGATAGGGAGAAACTGGATCCTTGGGACTTGGGACAAGTGAAATGTGAGGTAGCAGTGTGCCTCTTTACTTTTGCTAAGCATCAAAACGGACACGGTCTGGAGAAAGGGGGTGAGGAGAGAGAAAAAGAGGGAGTGGGCACATCTCCTTTCTCCATCGTTTATACCCTCTCGTTTGACCTTTTAAAAACCACTTTATTTTTATTTACTTTTTGAGATGTGGGGTCTCACTATGTTGCCAAGACGGCTCTTGAATTCCTGGGCTGAGCAATCCTCCTGCCTTGACCTCACAAGTAGCTGCCAGCAGCTATTCATTCTCACCAGCTCCTTCTAGATTTTATCTGGCACTGACTGCCAGTATATGGGTATATCATGAAGTGACGTGGGAAGTAAAATATTTAACATGACTATAACATCAAGGTTCCCCACCAGTTGCCTTAAGTAAAGCATTCACTTAAAATATCAGTCAGAAAAGGTGGAGGGGGGACGGGGATAGCTGAATGCTTATGGCCAGGGAATGAAGCAGGACTGGTCACAGACACATGGAAATGAACTTTTTAGTTTCTGAGGACTCTAAATGATTTGAAGTTGGCCTTGAAAATCAAAAGTTGGAACACACTGTGGCAGGAATTATGGGCAAAATGTTAAGACAAACATCTGGGAATCTAGCTACCTTGTACCTCAAGCAGGCTTTGGGGAAAAGGTTCTGTCAGAGTTGTTAAGCTATAAAATCAGAGTGACCAAGTGAAGGGGGAAGGTCGGCAGCAAGCAATCCATGAACAACTTTGTGTGTCCTCTGAAGATGTCATTCTCTTCCTTTTATTTAAGAAAAAAATCGTTTTTGAGGTTGGTGAGATGGTTCAGTGGTCATGAGTCTCTCTGCTCTTGCAGAGCACCAGTGTTTAATTCCTAGCACCCATATCAGGCAGCTCAGAACCACCTTTAACTCCAGGGGATCTGATACCCTCCTTCATGGGCATTCAAACACACATGCAGACACACAATTATTTTAAAGTAAAAATGTTTAAGAGTTTTAAATCATTTTTCCGGGACAGACACACCCCAAGGCCCAGGGAACATTATAGAAGAGAGGGTAGGCAGGTTTAAAGTCAGAAGTTGTAGAAAGGGCTGTGCAGCACTGTCCTCTGAATGTAACATGGGTGATGCACTCATGAACTCAGTACAGATGTAATCTCCTACCCAAGATCAGAGTCATCAACTTTTTCATAGGAGGAGAGAAGGGCTCTGGAGGCTTAACCCTGCCCTGAGGAATTATTGACAGTTAATAGTGGCTGAGGGAAGAGGTATCACTTTCTTCAATGGTATATAACCCAGGATCCAGGACATAACCTCACACCCATGTTCATGAAGACAACCCTACTTAGCTCAGTAGGTCAGACACATAAAACAGACAGGACAGTAATGAAGGGACTTGTTGGAAGGAAAAGGGTTTTAGCAAAAGAAGGTGAGCAGATAAACAGAATAACAGGAAAAGATAACTAAAATTCATTATACATATAAACGAAACTGCCTAAATTAAAAATTAATTATTTTTTAAAATCATTTTCAATTACTTTAGCTTTATATGAAGATAGTGATGGATTTTTATCTTTGCTAAAGATGCTCAGGATAAATAATAGACATGGTCTCTCTCTGAGTGTTCCAGAATATCTGTGCAAGTTTTAGCATGTGACAGTTGGGCTGGGTATAGCAACCAAGTGACTTGTCTTTCACCTACTTCTACATTAACAATGGGATCACCAGAAAATAAAAACAGATAATGATTATTTATTTATTTATTTATACAAAATTGGGATCCTTAATTGGATTCAGCGTGGTCAAATATAGTTGGGTTTTGGGGGTTTTTTCTTAAGGAAAGAATTCTGACCGTTATTTTACTAGTATACTTTTTCCTTCCAGCAATTAAACTAAACATCTTAAGCAATTAAGCAATGCAAACATACTTTTTTCTGATTAGCATTTTTATGAGTTCTTTATTTGGATGACTTTACTGTGGACCTCATAGAGATTACAGGGACATTAAATATTTTACTCCCCAAATTACCACATGGTGCTTCTACTGGTATGCTACAAATGTGAATAAATCTATCCATAAACACAAAATGAGGTTTCTGTTTTCTGAAACTGGGGATAAGCAGCATTCTTGATATGGCATTTCATTATTTCTCTCTACAAGTTCTGTGATTCTGTGGCTATCTAGTCATGGCAGAGAAATTAAGCTTAGCTGCCTTTACATCTCAGCTCTTGACTGCGTCTTAGAGACAGCGTCTGAAAGCATGACATTCACTTCAGGAACACACTTTCTCCCCTGCTGCATTAACACACGCTGAGAAAATAAATTTTAGAAACTAAAGATTCATTACAATAACCAAGTCATCAGATTTGAAGTTGCAATATTATTTTGTCAAAACTTTCTTCTTTCAAAAGAGGACAAGGAAAAATCTTTACATGACTAGTCATGTGTCCTGATCTTTGTTATTGACTTTTACTTTTGCATGTGTGTATGTATGTATGCATACATACATATTACCATTAATTATAGAAGAAGAGGTCATGGATTCAGGAGGGTATGAGGACACAACAGGAGCGTAAGGGAAAAAAGAGATAGAAATTATAAAATGTACTATTCTCATACATGAAATTCTCAAATAAATTTTAAAAAGAAATGAAAAGTATGATTAGCATTAAGTTGATTGTGAAGATAAATAAATCATTGAAGCTTTACTGAAATTCTCTAACACTATTCTCTAGTTGACCTTTATTCCTCATCATCTAAAACACTTAAGTAGTAAAAGATGACATGTACAATATATCAGTGTTTCCTAGTCATTGAAAGCGACTTTTTTTTAATTCTGGAGACTTAGGTACACAGCACTTAGGGCTGTGATAAGTAAATGTATAAAAAGAAAAAATGCTGTGACCTCTGGGTTTGTGAAGGTTGTTATCAAACACTAAGAATCAGATCATGAGTTTTCTCTGAGAAAGAGCATGCATATATGTTTTGTGTTCTTTTGTAGAAGTTTGATAATAAAGATATCACCGAAGACTAGAAACAAAATCAACCAGAGGAAATTCTGAAAGTATGGGATGTAGAAATTCAAAAATATCGACAGCAAATACTATTGTTTTAGGGGTGAGTGTTGCACTTTTTCATTACTGAGACAAAGTTCCTTCAAAGTAACTGAACAGAAGGGGGTTTGTTTTGGCAGATGGTTCTTGAAGGGATTCAGTCTGTCATGGTGGGAGGGTATGGCAGCAGGCAGGGGAAGCACAGGCAACGGAGGCTTTAGACTTGCTGGTGACATTGCATCTGCATTCAGGAATCAGAGAGTAAACAGGAAGTGGGGGCTGGGCTACAAAGCCTCCATGCCTACCTCCAATAGCTAACTTGCTCCAGTGAGTCTCCACCTCTTAAACAGCAACCTTCTCAAACAGCAGGACCAGCCAGGGCAAACATGGGATCAATCCTATAGAAGGCATTCCACCCTCAAACCATAGTGGTAAAATTCCACTCTGATTGACTAAAATCAATGTTTTAAATGATGTCAGTGTCTTAAAGGGTGAGCTTGTATCTAGGAAAGGATGTATCTGAATAACTAAGAGGCAAAAGTTTAAAAAAAAAAAAAAAATCATGCTGATTGCATTGTGTAGCTTTTGCCTGGTCTCCCAGCCTTTCACAAAGAAGCATGCGATGAGATACACTGAATTACCACACCCAAGGAATCTGAATCCAGCAATCTGAATGAATTACCTAATTTAAAAGCGTCCATATATTTGTTAGTTTAAAAGAGGTCTATCATCGGTCCCTCTTAATCACTGTAATAATGAGTAGGATGCATCCAGCGTTCTGTTCAGTTATAAGCCTGTGAGATTAAAGCTTACCTAGTGCTGTAAACAAACACCAAGAAGGTAGGAAAGCCACAGGATTTCACAATGAGCAGGGGAAAACTGTTTCATGGATTCCAACTTTTCCTTTGAATTTTTAGACCATGCAGACCAGCTGTCCAAGCTGCTGCACAGGAGCTCTTAGCTCTGTGGTGGCAGGCTACTCTGGGAACAGAATGAAATATCTTAATCTGCTCTCCCAGATTCACATGCATACGTCCATCCTTTGCTGGTTGGTTGATTGGTTGGCTGGTTGGTTGGAGAGACTTTCTAGAATCCAGTGACAAGCTCTGAATTAAGAATGGTTTTCCAATAAGAAAACTTGAGCTTGTCCCTCATACAGCGGAAGACTTCTTCACAAGCCTTGACTTGTCCTCCTGGACAGATCCTGTTTGATCACCAATGAGAACTCCATAGGTAACACATGACCAGCTTACATCCATCTTTTATAAAGATGTTAAATGCTTCTTATATTTGTTGAAACTGGGCTTTCCATTACATCATTTCAATACTAACAGCTCTCTTTTCTTGCAGGTTATCCAGATTATGATTGGTATCTATCATGTATTCATGTGGTATTTCCTATTGCTGTTGTATATGGGACAAATTAAAGGAGTATTTGGAACTTATGAACCTTTAACTTACAAAATGGGAACTTCGTTATGGGGACTTGCTGTGAGTAGAATACATTTGTGTTGGTTTTATTAACTCAGAAAATAATATTGATTCATATAGTAGATGGTAGGGGCTAATTTCTAAATAAGGTTTTCAGAAGAATCATATAACTAAATGCCATTTTCTTCTTTCAACAAATATGTATTAAGAACCTTTTATCTACAAGTATTATCTAAGAAATGTGAATGAGAGAATAAATGACAACCACAATGTAGACTATATCCCTAGGGGTGTCACAAACAAAGACTCTTAGTCACCTCATCCATTAGCATGGTTAGTTTTCAGGTTTGCCATTACCGATACTCTGGTGTGGTTTCCAGGCAGCCACTGGGCAGAAGGAAACTTGAAGTACGGGATCCTTAGAAGTCAAGGGAAGAATATATTACAAGACATAAAGAAAGATCAGCTCTTTTGTCTTCTGTTTATTCGCCAGTAAGAAAAAGGTTGAAAACTGACTCCTAGCAACCATCATAAACATGACAAGTAATTTCAGCAAAATGATGATATGAGATCTAATTGGACTTGATTAGGAATGTGGAATGAGAGCTGATGAAATTTTTATATTTATTTTTCCATTTGCTTTTTGATAATTCCACACATATGTACAATGTATTTTGGTCATATCTACCTGGCTCCCTCCTTCCAACTCCTTTTAGAACTCCTAACACATCTCCCTTCCAACTTCATGTCCTTTTTCTTCTATCATGTCTTTTGCTTAGGTATGTCAGGGCAGGGGAACCAGAATTAAAAACAAGAACTGGCATGAGATAATAATAGGGGAAATGTTGCAATCATTTATTTATATTGGCAGGAAATAACGAATTTTGTAGTCATTTTCTCCAGTGATAGTTCTCAATTAGTATTAATTTTGCTCCCTTAGAAAATATGTCATAGTATCTAGAGATGTTCTTCATTTTTATATCTAGTGAGCAAAAGCCAAGAATGCTACAAAGCACCTTAAGATGCATAGAATATCAATTGCCAAGAATTGTAACCATTAATGTAAACAATGCTGAGACAAGGTAACAAGAGGAGAACAACTAATAAAAAGCAGAACAGATTCCCATTGGACTTGGGACTTGTGGACAATTTCTTACAAATGCTTCAAGTGTCTCAATGTATCAGGAAGAAAGATATGAGCTGAAAGTGAGGGTACTCATGTGGACCAGCTCCGGGAGGAGAGAGTGTGAAGTGGCTATCTAGGAAAATGGAGAGGGTATGTGCCTTATGGAAAAGTAATTTCATCCTTACACAGCATTAAGGACTCAAGGTTAAGGAACATGACTTCGTAGTGAGAAAAGTCTTTACTTATGCCCTGTCCACCTGCATGGATGCAGGCATGAAGCAGGAGTAAAACTACATTTCATCAGGATTGTGGTTAAAAGATTCTATTTCTTTTTCTTTCATTTATTTATTTTACACTCCAAATTTTTCCCCTCCCAGTCCACCCTCTCACTGTTCTACCTCTCATGCCTCCTCCCTCCCCCACCATCTCCATGAGGATGTCCCCACCCCCCAGCCCCCACCCCACCAGACCTCTAAGCTCCTGGGGCCTCCAGTCTCTTGAGGGTTAGGTGCATCTTCTCTGATTGAACCCAGACCCGACAGTCCTCTGCTGTATAGGTGTTGGGGACTTCATATCTACTAGTGTATTCTGCCTGGTTGGTAGTCCAGTGTCTGTGAGATCTCTGGGGTCCAGGTTAATTGAGACTGTTGGTCTTCCTACAGGGTTGCCCTCCTCCTCAGCTTCTTCCAGCTTTTCCCTAATTCAACCACAGGGGTCAGCAGCTTCTGTCCCTTGGTTGGATGCAAATATCTGCATCTGACTCTTTCAGCTGCTTGTTGGATCTTTTGGGAGGCAGTCATGGTAGGTCCCTTTTTGTGAGTGTTCCATAGCCTCAGTAATAGTGTCAGGTCTTGGGACCTCCCCTTGAGCTGGATCCCACTTTGGCCCTGTCGCTGGACCTTCTTTTCCTCAGACTCCTTTCCATTTCCATCCCTGCAGTTAAAAGATTCTATTTTATACAAGTTTGCACTCCTACCAGCAATGGAGGGGTGTCCCCTTGACCCACATCCTCACCAGCATGTGCTGTCCCTTGACTTTAGCCATTCTGATGGAATCCCAGTGTCATTTTGACTTGCATTCCCCTGATGATTGAAGATGTGGAACATTTTCAGTGCTTCTCTGCTACTCAGGATTCCACTGTTGAGAATTCTGTTTAGAGTTGTACGACACTTTTAAATTGGGTTTTTTGGTTTGTTGGTATCTAATTTCGTGAGTTCTTTATATATTCTGGATATCAGCCCTCTGTCAGATATAGGGTTAGTGAAGTTTTTTCCCAGTCTGTAGGCTGCTGTTTTATCCTATTGACAGTGTCCTTTGCCTTACAGAAGCTTTTCAGTTTCATGAGGTCCCATTTCCTGTCAATCTTAGAGCGTGAGTCATTGGTGTTCTGTTCAGAGAGTTGTCTCCTGTTTCAATGCATTCAAGGCTATTTCCCACTATGTCTTCCATTAGATTTAGTGTATCTAGTTTTATATTGAGGTCTTTGATCCACTTGGACTTGAGTTTTGTGCAGAGTGATAACTATGGATTGATTTGCATTCTTCTACATGCAGACATCAAGATAGACCAGCACTATTTGTTGAAAATGTTTCTTTTATCCACTATATGGTTTTCGCTTCTTTGTCAAAGATCAAGGGTCCATAGGTGTGTGGATTTACCTTTGGGTCTTTGATTCTATTCCATTGATAGATCTGTCTGTCTCTGTATGTACTCAGGCTAAGAAGGATGCATATGCATAAATTACTAAAGATTAAATAATTTAGGAGAGACCTCAGAAGGCCAAAAATTAAAATCATCTAGAAAAGGATGAATGACTAAGCAGCCAATCAGTGACCTCGAGCACAGGGATGGCAGATGGCAGAATCAGAAACACTTGTTTCAAATCTAGGGGGAAAACATTGGTGGAAACAGACAATTGGGTGAAAAGTACTTTCCTTGAACAAAGATGGCCTGCTGGCTGTCGCAGAGGGGATTGAGAGGTCACTAGGAGAAATAGCAACCTCTAAGACATCTGCCTTTATCTGTATGCTAACTCAGGGCATCCCAGAACAAAAACTAGGAAGGCCATGCTGATACAGTCCACTGCCTCATCAATAAGAATGGTGCCTTTGGCTCATAAATTAAAAGCACATGGAAGAATGAAGAAAATAAAAAGATAAGAGAAAACATGAGAATTTTCAGACAAAACTTAGAGAAATGATTTGTGCCCCATTGTGTTTTAGTTCACGCTATAAAAATAACTTCTGGGAAAAACTAGACAGGCAGCTCAGTCAGCAGAGCATTTGCAGAGTGTTTGTTGCACAAGCATGAAAACATGGGTTCTACCCACAGTACCCTTTAAAAAAATAAGAGTAATGTATGCTTGTGATCTCAGCTCTAGGCAGGCAGAGACAGGAGAATGCTGGCACTCACTGATCAGCCAGTCAAGTCTAATCAACAATCCTAGATCTCACCAAGAGACCTTGTTCCAAAAGAAAAGGAAGGAAGGAAGGAAGGAAGGAAGGAAGGAAGGAAGGAAGGAAGGAAGGAAGGAAGGAAGGAAAGGAGGGAAGGACAGAAGGAAGGATAGAAGGAAGGAAGGACGACAGATGGAAGGAAGGAAGGACAGACAGACGGAAGGAAGGAAGGAAGGAAGTGCAGAAGGAAGGATGGACAGAAGGAAGGAAGAAAGGAAGGAAGGACGGAAGGAAGGATGGACAGAAGGAAGGAAGGAAGGAAGGAAGGAAGGAAGGAAGAAAGGAAGGAAGGAAAGATTGAAGGAAGGAAGGGATGCTCCTGAGGGATGACACCCAAGTTAACCTCTGGCGCACGCGCGCGCGCACACACACACACTCACACAGACACATTCACACACACAGCTCAGCTAACATTTTCAGTAAAATATCTAAATTTTTAAAATGTAATCCAATGCAGAAATTATCATTTAGATGGTAAACTTTGAAAGATATTTTCTAAAGCAAATGTTTGCTAATAAGTTGGAAAACACTCCATTAAAAAATTCTACAAGAAAGCCGGGCAGTAGTGGCGCACGCCTTTAATCCCAGCACTTGGGGGGCAGAGGCAGGTGAATTTCTGAGTTCGAGGCCAGCCTGGTCTACAGATTGAGTTCCAGGACAGCCAGGGCTACACAGAGAAACCCTGTCTCGAAAAAAAAAAAAAATTCTACAAGATACACACTTCATTTGTGTATTAACTTTTCAAAGAATAAATAAAACACTTTAAAATAATAATGTAAATTTTAATATTTGTATAAATTATTTTCAATATATTTCCTGTGTATTTGATTTTTGCCTACATGTCTGCAAATCATAAACATGCAATGCCTGAATAAGCCAGAAGGCTTTGGATTGCCCAGAACTGATGCTTGTGAACTTCCATGTGGGTGCTGGGAATCAGTCCAAGGTCTTCTGGGAGAGCAGCCAGCATTCCTAACCACTGAATCATCTCTCTAGCCTCCAGTTCAATATTTTAAATAAAAGATAAGTTCTAACTTTGGATCTAAAATGATAAGAAGATGCTTTCACACTGCGGTCCTGGACAATTCTTATCCCCGGTATACACAGCCTCAGCAGTCCTATCTCTTCTGTCAAGATCAAGAGCAAACTGTACAGGATCAATTTTCCTGGTAGGACTGTGTGAGCTTCAAAGTTTGGCCTTCCTGGATAAAGTGTGAAGCATGAGAGAAATCTCTGCAGAAGAGGCAGTAGAAAGAACGTAAGAGCCGGAAGTGGTTGGCGACTCCAAGAGACACAACAGAGATACCGCACATATGAACCCACAGAGACTGTGTCAGCATGCACAAGATCTGCACAAACTCAAGCCAGACTTATCCTTCTTGATCCCAGCATTGAGAAAGGGAAGTAGGCACTACATCCCACCCCTGCCAAGAAGCTATTTGCGATTGATGCTTGCTGAAAAAGAAAAAAAATCAACTTTCTTCAATAGAGTATATCAGTTACTGGGTATATCAATCACACTCCTGGGCAGGCCTCATACTCAGGAATAGCTGGATAACACAAAACAGACTCCACATTTTTTGTGTGTGCTTGTATTGTGGTGCGTTTGGCTTGTTGTTTTGTTTGCCTTTTTGTTTTAGGGTAGTGTTTTTGTTTGCTTACTTGCTTGTTTGACTGAGGAAGAAATAACATCAAATTGGATGGAGAACTTGGGGAGGGAGAAGAATATGATCAATATATTATGTGAAAAATTAATGTTAACTTTTAAAAGTATGAAACATGTCTGCTACTTTTCACAAAAGTAATCTTTGCCAAAATCACTAAAACAGAAAAGATGGAGAAACAGTTCCGTGGTTTAGGGTACTTCCTGCTCTTGCTGAGGACCAAGATTCGGTTTCCAACACCCATACCATGGAATTCACAACTTCTTATTACAATTTCAGTTGCAGGGGATCTGATACCCACTTCTGACCTCTGGACAGACTAATGACTTCAGACACTGAATGGCACACACATAGATGCACATAAACAAAATTAAATAAAACTTTAAAAAGAAACTTTAAAAAGACAAAGAATACTTCTTGGAAAATAGAAATCCTGAAAGGAAATAGTGGGATGTCCTTTTAAATAATTTTTATAAGAGGCAAGGTAGCTGGGAAGATGAATCATTGAAGAGTACTTGCTCTGCATGCAATCATGACGACCTGAGTTCAAGTTCCCAGCACCCACATAAAAAGCCAAGCATAGCTGTACATACCAGTAACAACAGCAGTGTGGAGTGGAGACAGGCAAATTCCAAGTGCTCAGTGGTCAGCCAGCCCAGCTGCACCAGCAACTTCCAGTGCCCTGAGAAACCCTATCTCAAGGCAACAAGGTGAGGAGCAAGAAAGACAAACCACTCTGCCTTATACCATGTATGATTAAAGACATAAGCCTACACACCCACGTACATAAACCACACACATACACCAGACATGCACTCATGCATGAATGGATAAATAAATAAAGCAAAAATATGGGCACCCTGGGGCTTTCATGGTGACTATAGCCTCTCAATGAAGAGGCTATTTCATACAAGCATTGTGTCCAATGGGCTTACAGGCCACCTTTTCTACATCTGGATGTGTGCACAGTCATTACAGTCCCTGCTTTCTTACTAGGAGTAGAAATTGGAATAGCACCTAAATGAGTTATATAAGAAGAATCATATAACCAAACTTGACTGTGGGTTCAGGAGGGCTTAAGAACCCATTGTCATTTACTACAGCCTAACTCCTGCCCTCTGTCCCCTGCTCACATCGTTGTGACCCTCCTGTTACTTTCAATACCTGTCACCTTTTGAAAACATCTTTACCTCATCATGGAAGCTCATCCCAACCCTTTCTACTAAAACTTCTCTCTTTGTTACTATTAGAGTTCTGAAAAACATTGACCTGGAAGATAGAGTTGTTTCAAAGTATGCTTCAATTGCTGGACACTGTCAATGAGTATTTACCAATATATGTTTTGTGTCTAGTTTGTCATTTCAGGAGCCTTCACAGTAAAAGCAGCAAAATATCGAACTAGACATATGGTAAGTTGAAATGTTTGGGATGTCTCTAGTATGCACTTTCACAAAACAGAACAAAAAGTTTGAATGAAAAGATAGGGTTGGGGCCAGAGAGATGGCCCAGCAACTAAGAGCACTTGCTGTTCTTACAAAAGACCTGAGTTCAGTTCCCAGCACCCGCGTTGGCTCACAACTTCCAGTAACTCTTACTCCAAAAGATGTCTCCCTCTGAAGGCCTCTGAAGGTAACTGCACTCACATGTACATAAATACACACACACACACACACACACACACACACACACACACACACACACACACACGTCTTTACAATAAAGAAAGCAATCTCTAAACAATAAAGGAATCTACCATCTCTAAAAAAATAAATGAGGGAAATAAAAACCTGAGATCAGATTACTTAATGTAGACTGGATACGCTAGTTAACAATTTCAATGACCTCCTGCATAAACATCTAAATTTAAATAATTTTATTTGAATTTCTATCCTTAAATATTGCCTGAATGGTGTTAATAAATTTATTTACAGGATCTAAAGCCTTTCTTCTATATGAACATTACTGTGCTTTAACAGTTCACTTTCTGGTTTACCCATTTTGGGAATGCTGTTGTACTCTGTATCAAAGTAGGAAATTTTCCAAGAAAAAAAATCTGTCCATGGTGTAAGTGGGAAATGTTTAGAAATAAAGATAATTAGAATTTTAGACCTGAAAGACACTTTAGAAGTCGATTGATCTTATCTTAAATTTTTACACATTAAGAACTCTGGGAATAGATAGATAGATAGATAGATAGATAGATAGATAGATAGATAGATAGATAGATGGCTCAGGAATTAGGAGCAATGGCTGCTACTACAGAGGACTTGGGTTCATCCCCCAGCACCAACATGGTGGCTCATAGCTCTCTGTAATTTGGCTTTGAGTGAATCTGATGCCCTCTTCTGTTCTCCATGAGCACTGACAAGCATCCAGGCAAAACATCCATAAACATAAATTAATAAAATCTCAATCTAAAAAAAAAAAAGAAAAAAAGTTCTGATGTCTGTCATGTTGACAGATGATCCCAGCTAATAAAAACCAAGGATTCAAACATACTAACTCCTGTTTAACTTTATTTCTACAAGCAGTCTTATAGCTGACTCACACAATTATAAAATACAAAGGTTTTGAGAACTGATGGAATTCAAAAATTGGCAGCATCTGATAATAGATTCATGTTACACGTAAGATTTCCCGTAAACCAGGAAAAATGGCAAACATGAGCACATTTTGAAAGCTTCACAAACTACAAACAAGGTTGAACTAGATTTTTAAAACAAAAACAAACAGATAAACAAAAAATAAAACATATCCAAAGTACTTCTTCTGAATGTTGTACATTTACTCCATGTCTCCTTGCAGCTTCTCTGTACCATGTCCATGAACATACTCTGCATAATTATTACGATTATTGCAGCCAGCCTAACAATAGTGGAATTGGCTCATTTCCGTTCTGTGTCATATAGGAATTATGGACAAGCAGTAAGTAACTGATTATGTAGACATCTTTCTTTTTATGTTTGTAATGATACTTTATTCTTTGAAAGTTTCATGCAATATATTTTGATCATATTTACCACCCACTTTCCCCCAACTCCATTCAGATCCACCCCCATCTCCTTATTCCAATTTCATTTTTGTGTTCTATTTATTTCAATAACCCGTAGGGACTATTTCATGCTGCCTTTATGCTTATGGAGTAAGGCTATCCCCTGGAGTGTGATCGAGCTCCCTAGGGCTACACCCTTAAAGAAAGTTGATTCTCCTTACCCTGAAGCTGTCAACTGTCAATAGGCCCTCAGTTAGAGATGAAGACTCCTGGGCTGCCTCTCCCCAGCCTCTTCCATACTAGAATACTGATCAGTTTGATCTTGTGTGCATCTTGTTCAGGAAAATACAGGTGCTGTGAGTTTGTGAGTCCAGCACCCCCAGCCTGTCCAGAGGACCCAAAGATGCTGGTCTTCTGTGATCTCTGCCTCTTAACCAGCTGTTTGTCTCCTCTTCCAATGTTGTCTCTGAGCCACACACCCATGTGTGTGTGTGTGTGTGTGTGTGTGTGTGTGTGTGTGTGTGTGTGTGTGTGTGTGTGTGTGATATGTATATATGTGAAGGCCAGAGAACAACTTCAGGTGTCATTTCTCAGGCACTGTCCATCTTTGATTTTTGATATAGGGCCATTAGCCTCAAACTCCCCTAACAGACAAGGCTATCTGGCTAGTGAGTCACAGGCACTAGCCTGTGTCTGCCTCCTCAACACAGAGTGTGCACTCTCACTACCCCCTACAGATACCCCATCTCTCTCTCTCTCTCTCTCTCTCTCTCTCTCTCTCTCTCTCTCTCTCTCTCTCTCTCCCTCTCTCCTCTCCCCTCCTCTCCCCTCTCTCTTCTCTCCTCTGTTTTACCTGCAAGGCAAGCACTTTTACTGACTGAGCCTCTCAGTCTCTCCATTGGTGGCATCTTAATGCAAAAAGAGTACATTCCTGGATCACTAAACCATTCACCAAACCAGGAAGAGAGCTCTGCTGTTGCCACATGTGTATAAACCATGAATGCCTAGTCATTTCTGGTGACCTGCATTTGTATGTTATGTGGATTTTGCTTTAGCACCTCACTGCTAAATATATATCAGTCTTTTTTGTACTCCAGACATAACTAAATAGAAATATAATGTATTTAAGAATACATTATACAGTAAATATGAATAGCCATGTTGATAACACAAGAGACTTACTTGAGTTGTATTGGTTTAGAATTCAGAATCATCAAAAAATGGAAAGATCTCCCATGCTTATAGATCAGTAGGATTAACTTAGTAAAAGTGGCCATCCTACACAAAGCAATCTATAGACTCAGTTCCATCCCCATCAAAATTCCAACACAGTTCTTTACAGAGCTTGAAAGGACAATTCTCAACTTCATATAGGAAGATAACACACTTGGGATGGCTAAAACAATCCTGAAAAATAGACATATAGCAGAGGTGTCACTATTTCTGATCTCAAGCTCTACTGCAAAGCTACAAGCTACAAGCTACAAGCTCTACTACAAAGTAATAAAAACCACAATGTACTCACATAAATACACATGTTGATCAAGGGAATCAAACCAAAGAAGACCCAGACATAATTCTACACACCCATGGGCACCTGTTTTTTTTATAAAGAAATGAGAAGCACACGTTGGAAAAAAAGAAAGCATTTTAACAAATGGTGCTGGTCTAACAGGATGTCTGCATGTTGAAGAATGCAAATAGACCCATATTTATGACCACGTACAAAACTCTGAAATTGGTAGACCTCTCCATCTCACACAAATGCAAACATGACAGAGAAATGCATAGAAAAGGTTATCCGCTCAAAGAAGGAAAACCATTTTCTAACAAAGTACCTAGCATCATCAATGGGTGAGAAACGATAATCTCAGATTGAGATTATTTGATGAGACAAATACAGTTTTGGTTTTGCTGCCTCCTCAGACAGCCTAATAAGTAGAATTGGAAGCTCTGGAACTGAGCTGTCTACACTGAAGCTTGTGATATGTGATTCATGGGAGCATTGCCTGAGCAGGTCATGGCTCTCTTCCAAGCCTTGGTTTCCTCATCAAAGCAGCAATGAAGAGATTAGTAACAATGCCAAAGCCCCTGATATACTCTATGTTCCTTGCATATTCATCATAAATATTACACTGCTCTGTGCTCAGCTCACCATAGAAGGGATGACAATATTAGGTGACTTACAAGGTGTCCCAAAGGAGGTCACATAGCACAGATCCTGAATAGCATGCTGGAGTTGATGAGAGGTGAGCTTTGTAGGAAATGGCATCTAACAGCAGGTAAGCCAGAGAAACAGTGCAATTGAGGACTGCAGTGGGTGGAGCCAGATCAGGGAAAGGCTCAGCATACAGGAAAACTCAGGCGTGATAGGGCATGCGGTGATAACGGAGGATGAGAAGAGGCGGGCCTGACAGAGCTGGTGCAGCCAGCTGTTGGACACCTTGGAAAGATCCCTAACTAGAACAAACAGCACTCGTCTCCCAGCTGATGGAACCGAGCTGAAGTCAATCCAGTCAATTCTCACCAGAAAAGAAAAAACTCAGACTTACAAATATTAATGCTGGAAAAGAAAAGATCTCACACTTAAGCCAGCATGTTGGTGCCTTCCTGTCACCAAATCACCCAGGTAAGTGAGACAGATCAAGAGTTCCAGGTCACCCTGGGACACACAATATGTTTCAGCTTGGACTACTTGAAACACTGCCTCAAGAAAGAAAAAAAATTATCAGTGCCAGAGAGATGGCTCAGTGGTTAAGAGTACTTTCTGCTCTTGTACATGCCTTGAGTTAGTTCCCAGCATCTATGTTGGGTGGCTCACAACAAGGATATTATGAGCTCCCCTTCAGTTCCAAGGAATCTGAGACCCTCTTTTGGCCTCATCAGGCACCTGAACATGTGTGTGTGTGCACACATACATATAAATAAAATAAATCTTTTAAAATATATTTTAATTAAAATAGAATTACACCATTTCCTTCCTCTTTTCTCTCTCTAACCCCTGACATCCCCACACATACTTTCTCTTAAATGGATAGACCCTTTCTCTTTATTACCATTATATATAGAAAGAGAGATGTATAAATATATAATATAGCCTGCTGAGCCCATTTTTGTTATTTGTGTGTGTATATGATTTCATGGCTGGCCACTTTGTATTGGGTAGCCAGTTAAGGGGCTCATATCTTGGAGAGGCTAATTCTGCCTTTCTCAACAGTCATTAGCAGTCTGTAATTCTTTGTCTAAGGGTGGGAAGCTATGAGATTCCATCCATCTTTAATAACATGTCTGTCATCATTGGCATTGTTTAGGTCTTGTTTAGGCAGCCATCTCTGGCAAACACAGTCTCATGCCGCACTTCCTGGTCTTCTGGCTCTGACCATCTTTCCACCCCCTCTGCTTCAGCCTTGGGTGCAGACGTTGTATTAGAGATGTGCCCACCAGTGCTGGACTCCCCACGATCCACTGATCTCTGTGTTGAATGCAGTTGTGGTTTTCTATGATGGTTTCCATTTGCTGTAAAGAGAAGCTTTTTTGATGAGGAGTGGTAGCTACTTAAAAGTGGGCATAAAGATAAGTTTTAGAGCATAGTTAGGAATTACGCTAGTCTAGTAAAGCAATGGTAGTAGGTTCTCTTGTAAGATCCATGGTCTCACTAGCCCTGGACAAAATTGACTAGGTTCCAGGTACCAGACATGATTTCCGTCCTGCTGAGTAGGCCTTAAGACCAACTAGATAACTCTTTGTTACAGGCAACATATAAATGCCACAGTTGCACCTTTTAAGGATATCTTGCCTTTTTGGTCATCATTGTTGTTCATCGTTATCACAGCTGGACAGGACAATTCACAGCTTCCCTCACATGGCTTTTTGCTGCCATGAAAGCTAGGGTACAAGAAAGAGGCTTTCGGGTTAGCCTACCTTAAATAACCTGAGTCCTGTGTACTAAATGTGTAGTATCTTCAGCAATGGTTGCTTATCTTCAACCTCCAAGAGGCAACCAGAGGCTGGGAGCTGGTGAGCTAGGTTAGTGCCAAAGAACTTGCTGTTCCAGTGTGCATACAAGAGATCAGATTCAGAGGACCCACATAAATGCCAGGTGGGCACAGCCCACCTGTAATTTCAGCCTGAGAAGGCAGAGATGGGGAATCTCAAGAGTAAACTGGCTAGCAAGACCAGCCATATCAGAGAGTTCTGCGTTTGGTTGAGAGGCCCTACCTCATTTAATAAGGTGGGAAAAAGCAATCAAGGATGATTTCTAACATCAGTCTTAGAGGGGCTTCTTTGAGCACACACATCCATGTATACATACAACCACACATTTATACAGTTACATACATACACACCTGCATAAAATACACAAGAAAATGAAACAAAAACTAATAACTTTTTAAACTGGGCCAACTAGATGGTTCATCAGGTAAAAACACTTGCCTTTCCTCACAAA
This sequence comes from Uromys caudimaculatus, assembly GCA_028551405.1. Taxonomy (NCBI): domain Eukaryota; kingdom Metazoa; phylum Chordata; class Mammalia; order Rodentia; family Muridae; genus Uromys; species Uromys caudimaculatus. Next base: position 46,634,416 of record CM052703.1, read on the forward strand.
CTTGTTGACTCAAGTTCAATCCCGGAACCCACAGTGGAAGAAGGGAAAACAACTCCTGGTAGTTGTCCTTAGACCTCCAGATGAGCACCATGGCACAAATGTACACACACACCGCCGCTGCCACTGCCACCACCACCACCGTCATCTCCCCTATTATCATAATAGTAAATAACCAGATTAGCTGAAGAGTTTGGATAGTGAATACATTCATGAGCCTAAAAAGTTGCAAGAGGTGTGGCAGAAAAGCTAAGTGGTGACGATGAGGTGCAGAAGCCCCAGATGATGCACTGGGGAGAGTAAAGGTATGACAAATGAAGCAGAAAGCAAACAACTGAAAATGCTCAGGAAAATCAGACAGAAGGTCACCTGCCCCTGCGTTCCTTCCTCTCTCTGAATCTTATTCTAGGGTCCTCTTGGGTGGACACACACTAAAAATAATGATCCATCATCTCTCCCTGTTTCCCGGTTTCAGAAGCTGGGAAGGGAAGTGTCCCGTGTTCTGTTGTGCTCCTACCCCCTGGAATTCGCGATTGCCCTCACATATGCCATCTCTGGTTGTTCATATTTGGTAAGTGTTTCCTCTAGCAATTCAAGGGCTTTTGGTTCCTAGTACCCAAACTTAAGGACATATGTGGCAATCTACAACCGTCTGGAACTAATAACAATAGAATGTGTAATGTTTCCTTTACCTTTTGCTTTCTTTTGCCATAAATATGGGTTTAAAACAAGATGACAAGAGTAATACATGAAACTACAAATTTAAAAATTAAAAACACATCCATAAAAGGTGAATCTTTCCTTAATATTGTTCTCAATACCTCCACACATTTGATCGAAACACACATACACATATACACAACAAACACACATACACATACACAGAAAGCCACAAAACACACATTCATTCACACTCAGTAAGCAGAGAGGTAGATGCTGGTGCTCAGCTTGCTAGCTTCCTTTTACACAGTCCAGAGTTAGCCCATGGTATGATGCCATCCACATTGGGAGTAGATCTTCCCTCAGCTAACCCTCTCTGAAAACACTAATTCACAAACGTATCCAGTAGTGTATCTCGGTGGGTCTAAATTCCCTTGTTGTAAATTAGGATTAACCGTTGTACCTAATTCCGCCAGCCCTTAAGTTCAATTGTGAAGTAATTGGTGAGGAAGACTTGGAGGATTAGCAGCCTTGCTGCTTGAGGCAGATGATTTTGCTTGAGGCATTTCATAGAAAGTTTCTTTGTGGGGGCGGGGCTGGGGATGGGGGTGAGAATGGGAGAGTGTTACTGAAACGGCAGAGAGTTCAGTAGCAAACAGGCAGGTAAGACCAAGACACTCAGTCCAGCTGAGATCATAGGAGACAATATTACTGTTGGGACAAAAAATTGTCAGAAACTCAAGAGAGACATTCAGAGAAGACAGTCACCACTGTGGACTGTGCTGATAGCTGGTCATCCCTGTGTCTGAAAAAAAATTTAAACATGTTCATAGCTCTGCATGTACTAAGGAAACTAAGGAGACAGTCCTACTGAGTGTCCCACCTTGGCTCATAAAAAGCCACAAAAAAAAAAAAAAAAAAAAATAAGGGGAAAGCCAGAGTATATATAAACGGTCCAAACTTTACAAACATTTCTCAGAGCCTTTATTGACTGAAGATATGTTTTATTCTTCTAGTTCTGCCACAGCAAAGCACCATAGATTATGTAGCTTAAACAAGAAAATTTATTTTTCTCAAAATTCTAGTCTAGAAATTCAAGACCAAAGTCCTGCAGGATTAGTTTCCTCTAAAGCCCTTCTACTTGGCTTTCAGTGTCTTCACAAGGTCTTTCCTTGGACAAGTCTGGGTCCTAGTATCTTCTGTATACACCAGTCACATTGGACTACAGACCAGCAAAATGACATTTTTATAATCCTGTTAACCCTTTAAAGATCTTATCCCCAAATATTTTCACATTCTAAGATGCCAGTGGTTAGAATTTTGATGTATATATTTTGAGGACTGTAATTTGGACCACAACAAGATATGTTTAATATTACCTCTGCCTAATGACTGGCTAAGCAATTATGCTTAGGCCTGAAGGGTAGACTAGGAATCAGGCTTAAGAAGATCAAGGAATCAGAAAACAGTGGAAATGTGTAGATACATCAGAGGCAAGCTCCAAGGGAAACAGACTCCATATCATTAGTATAAACAAGTCTCTTCTAAGTTTCTACTGATCCGATTATTCTATTTCTGAGTTTGCTTAGGGGAAACTATACCAAGAAGATCCTGGAGTCAGGGTCTCATAAAGAAATTTCTAGTGTTTTTGTTCTTATCACAATCTCCAGGGCACAAAGAAGACTTCCAAATCGAGAAAAATCAGGTTATTTCCCTGAAAGCAGAAGGGATAGTATGTTTAGGACTGTCCTAAAGAGACTCAGACATAATTTCCTCGGGAAAAGACATAAAATGAATCATAATGCAGAAAGTCCCCCAAGAATACAGCAAGAATAGACCAAAGCCAAAAGTGAGAGGCGATGGCAGCATTTGGCTCAGCTTTGCAGGAACTGTGTCAAACAACTGTGCTGACTCATGACTCTCTGTTTCCAGTGGATATGGCTGTGTCAAGAAAGTCTTCAAAAAGATGAAGAACACATGTCTAAAGGGCAACAACAATGACTCATTAAATAAGATTGGACAAAAACAGAATTTAGGTAGCAGGAAGTTGGATCCCAGGGCTTAAGTGTGAACTCACTGTATCAGAAATGTAGATAAATACACTGTCCAAAATGTATCTGTCTAAAATGTCAGAATTTATTCAATAGCAATAAATTTACAAAGAATGGTAATTTCATTAACAGCAATTTGCCAAATAGTTTCAAATAGTTTCCTTGACATCCCACCAAGCAAACAAACACAAGTTCATTTGATCCGATCTTAACTACTAATTTTAATTCTCAGATTACGCATTACATATCTTACTATGAATATGTATATTACACACACACACATACACACACACACACACACACACACACACACACACACACACACACACACACACACACGTATGTTCAACACATTACAAAATTGCCACAACAGAGTTCAAGGCATTTCAAAGAAGCCTAACAGAGGCAGAAGTGACACATTGACAGGGACACATAGGGTCTCTGTGGGGTCAGATAGACCTTGTTGGTCTACAGAAGATACTACTGCTACAGAGTCAGGAATCTGGGTCAGAGTTGGGCAGAGCTTCAGAGTTGAGTTAAAATTCAGAAGCAAATAATTGGACTAGGAGCCTGTAAGAGAGAACAGGACCAAGTCTCTAAATAGACGAATGGGCAGACAAGTGGACCTCAGATCCAGATGGCTGCATGGTGGACAAATGAATGACAGCTGGAAAGACCATGTCAAGAATAGAGACCAAACCATCATAAAGCTCCTGTGTTAACCAAAAATCATCTTCTTATCCTTCCCTTGGCACACACTCAGGCAAACAGAATACAGGTTGGTAGAAGTCTTCACCATCGCAGTGTTAGGTGATGTCAACATGGGGTACCAGTGAGGTCTCCATGCCCTTTCCTTCTCTGGTGTGTTTTATAAGTTCTTGAGTCTGGTTTTACTTGTTTGATTTTAATAAGCTCCTATGCTTCTATAGTCCCGATGTGCTTGGATAAAATTGTATGGTGGCACCTTAACAACTTTAAAACATAAGTTGTATAGCAATCTGTCCTGAAGGTGGTGCCAGACAGAAGGTGGTGCGTATGTCCCCACTGTGGTTCGGACTCTCCCAAAATGGATGCCTTTCAATTTACTCATATGAAGTTTCAAGCCAACGAAAACTAAAATATTTATTTAAATATTTCTGGATGCAAGCTTAGCTTAGAAAAACTAGAAAGAAAGAAAAAAAGAATTGATTACCTAAAAGTCAGAATAACTCTGGAAAGGGAAAGAATGGACGATCACTGGGAACTATCATATGAAACTAGGATTAATTTGGGAGTGGTTGCATATATATTGAGCTCAAAAAGTCCATGAGTTTAAAAGAAATCAGGAAGGAGATTGATTTGGTGGTTAAGAGCACTGGCTGCTCTTCTAGAGGACCTAGGCTCAGGTTCAGTTCCCAACACCCACAGGGCAGCTTACAACAATCTGTAACTCCTGTTCCAGGGACCAAACACCCTCTTCTGGCCTCCCCAGGTATCAGGCATGCAAGTGGTACCCACACATGCAGGCAAAACAGCTACACACATATAAATACCAGAAACTCTATCACAAGTCATGTAGTAGAGACTTATAAAAATAAGGTAGATTGGATTGAGAATGAAAGCAAAAGAAAACACATGGCTCTATGGATCATATTCCATAAGTACCCATGTGGCCTATATTCTTCTTAATTCTCCATTGCTCACATGATTTGAAACACTGGATGTCATCTGTAAGTGACTGCTTTTTCTTTTCCAGGCAGAAACACAAGAGGAAAGTTTAGAAAGTGTTACTGAAGTAGTGGAAGGCAACGCCTGAAAGCTGAAGACATGAACAACTTTCATGGCTGCAAATACCTGATGTAGGTGCCCACGATGTTCCCATATAACAAGGCTACTGCACACCACATACATTTTGTGCAAAAGGAAATTCACAATAAGGTGAAAGTTACCCCTTAGTATTTAAGGAGTGTCTATGCACATATATTCTAGGTTCCAGAGGGAAAAGCTCTTCCTATGTGTACAAGACCATGGCAAGAAAGCATTTGCTAGCTAGCCACTCTGAAGAACTGTCAACTCTTCCCAGCAGATCATCTGAAGAAAAAACAATTGTAACCTGTAGAATGCAGGATGTGAGATTTGGAGCACAATGTGTAATTCAGAGGAAAACTTTAATCCCTTTCCCTGTGAGTAAAAAACACATTCCACGTTCTGCATTCTTCTGCTTGAGCTAGCTTCTAACTCCACAAAGCAAGGCTCAAAAGGTCACCAATTTAGCACCTTTATTGTCCCAAGGCTTTTCCTGTCTTCATTAAAGTTCCTTTCTGCCCTGCATGTCTCTGCTGCCTTTTTCTCCCTCTTGTTCCCCTGCTTTCTACTTCTTGTTGAGTTGGTGTTCACTCCTGTCAGAAAACAAACTGCTTTCCCCATAGAGGAGTACTTCCCAGGAAGCTGTTCTGCACACAGCTTACCTGCTCTTCTAATGTGGAACGTGATGTCAGAGAAGTTTCCTCAGCAATGTCAGCAATGCTAAGGAACACTGATCCGTGGATTTGCATCCACCATGGACATCCACCGTGGACTCTTTGTCTTCTTCTCTGTCTCTCAAGAACAATAGTTGTTCTCCATGACTATCGGTCAAGACTTCTTGATTCTACAAATTTCAGTGCTTAGCTCATTTCTGAATGCCTACTGTATGCAATAAAGGTATTAAACTCTGAACTGTCAAAGATTAACGAGGCACCTCATGTCAGTTGTTATTTTAGGAGAGGGACAAGCAGTTAAGAAATCACAACTGTGAGCAAAATGTGTGACTCATGTTTTAAGAGGCATATAAAAAATGGGAGTATCCCAGAAGAGAAAATGCTCTTTCTGGTTTAAAGATGATAATATTTTGTAAAAACTCCAAACAGGAGATTATAAGTTTGGGGACTTGAAAGGTGGGAGACATTTCAAATGGAAGAATTACGATGGCTATTCCTCTTCAGAGGAAAAGGAGGAGGAGAAGAGAGGAAAGGAAATGGGAGGAGGGAGATGGAAAAGAAGAAAGAGAAGGAAGGTGAAGAAGAGGAAGAAAAAGGAGGAAAGAAGAGAGAAGAGGAGGGAGAGAAAGGTAAGAAGAAGAGGAGGAAAAAGAGGACGGGGGTTGAGAATGTCATACATGACTACAGTACATCTCAATTATATTACCTCTTGCTAGTTTCTGGCTCCAGGGTTCTCTCCCTACATCTTTCTCTCAAATTCATATCTTCTATTTTCTAAAAACATATAACCTACTGAGTTCAGTTAGTGTTACCCAGATGTACCTGAGTGTAGGACTGACCACTAGAACCTGAGCAAGTTTCAGTAGCCCTCATCCCTTAATAAAATCATTGTTCGGTCCACAGACAGATGTTGGATACTTGTATCTCATCAAGTAGGAGTGGAGCTTTGTGAGCCCTTCAGCCATGCATGCTGAAATGTTGGCAGATTTGGCCTTGTGAGCATCTTATGCAGGTCAGGATGAATGCTAAGAGCTCACAAACACAGCACAGGGAATATTGTGGCTAAAAGCCACTGTTTTCCAACAATCCTCCTGGTCTCCTGACTTTCATAGTCTTTCTGTCCCCCTCTTCTACAATGTTCCCTTGGGGGAATGGGAGTATTACATATCCCATTGGGGGATGGGTAGTTTACAGTCACTCATTCTCTATTCTGATTCACTATCCATTGTAAAGCTTTTCTGATGAGGAGTGAGACAACTTTAACTCATCATGACTTTATATAAATATAGAAAAATATTTAAAAGAAAACTACAACTAATCAAAATGTAGATTTATGGGTCCCAGTCATAGTGAGCACACCTACAAAACAACTGCCACACCTAATACTCAGGGAACATTGTGGAAGAGAGGGTGCAAAGATTTCAAGAGCCAGATCAGGAAGTTTGCTGTGAGATTCTGTCTCTTAATGATATCAGAAGCTACACCCGTAAAATTTCACCAACATGACTGCCCAAACAGAAACCAAACAAGGATGATACCAACAGACATGCCAAAGCAGACAAGAGAAAGACCAGGAGACCTCAGTCCTACACAAAGAACTACAGGCAACTAAGGAATGCAGAGAATGAAGAGAAATAATCTTTCCCGGTGAAAAGCACAGCAATTAGTTTTCCAATACTGAATAGTCAGCTGTGAAAACATATATACAAGTTACGGAGTACACAGGGTATATTTAGGAACACACACATATACATATATGCATATACATGTGTAACAATGACAAAAGAGATCATGAATTTGAAAGACAGCAAGGAGGTCTTCAGCAAAGAAAGGGAAGGGGAAAATAAAACATAATTTAAAAAAAATAAAATGAAATTAAATTAAGGCCAAAAAAATTCAAAAGGTGAGAAACCTGAAAGGAAGGTGTGATCTCCACGACCATGAAAGATACAGAGAAGCATTATCTACTGGTGTTGTAAGAAATGCCACATGTATATTTTTAAATTGTCCTAGTAGCCACATAAAGAGAGTAAATAGAAACATATGTGGTTTAATTTTGAGAACACAGTTAATATGTCAAAAACATCTAAATGATGCAGGTAAAAATTATTAGTGATATACTTTGTAATCTATGGAGTCACACGGTCTACAGATCATATGGAGTCTTCAGAATTATGTTTTTCTTACCTAAAGCCACATGTCAACTTATGCTAACCAAGTGACAAAAGCTCTATAGCCATGTATAGTTCCTCGTTAAGTTGTGTGGAACTAGAAGTGTCCACAGAATTCACAGAACCTGTGCCCTACATCCTCGTGTCCAAGAGCCCCTGCTTGCAGAGAGTGAGCAAGTTAGCAAAGGAGTGCCCCCAGAGGCAGGCTGGGCGACGGGCCAACAAGGTGGGGTGTCCGATGAGAAAACTGAGGCTATGTGAAGGTCTGTGCGTGACAGATTCTAGAGATCACAGCCCATGTCTCACTGTGTCACTGTCCTCTCTGCTGGCTTTGGCTGTCCATCCCGCCACGGTCCGCCGCGGTCTGCCGCGGGCCGCCGCGGGCCGCCGCGGTCCGCCACTAGCACTGACTCGCAGTATCAGTGTCATCTTAAAACAACTCCCCTGTCCTACTCCCTCTGCACACAACTACCGTTCCTTTCTTAAAACCAGAGCCCCAGAGGTGAGTACATACTATCTCCACATGATTACCTCTTGTTTTCCCCTTGACTCTACTCTAGGTCGAGTCTGACCTCCATCTCTGTCCTCTGAGGCCACTTTTTTCAGTGACAGCAGTCACCTTCACATTGCAAAAATCCAGCAACCAAATGCACAACCCTTGAGAGATTTAGGCATCGTTTTATATTTTTCCTAGAGCTCAGGGTTCTACAAGGGCATACTTACCTTTCTGTCTGCTCCTTACCACCTAAGCTGCATTTGATTTTTTTGGTTTGTTTGTCTGTCCTCCTAACACTAAAATGGATCATCTCTCATCTCAACTTTCCCACAAGGTAAACTCTAGGGTAAAGGATATTCTATATTTTTTCCATTTCTTACTCGTAATACATAAACAATGTCATTCATATTTATCCTCAAGAGGATGTATAGATATTAGAGAATTCTAATTCCTAGAGAATTAGATATTCAATAAATCATATAATACATGGAATACCTGGTACTGGAAGCCTCAACAAATTGCCTGCGAGGAACACTCCTTTAGTTAGCAGCCAAACAAGTCACCTTTACTTTTGAGACTCAATATAATTTGTAAGTTGGAACAGAAGACCTTCTGTTCATTTATTCACTTCTTCCAGGTGCCTGATATAGCACCCTTACACTTTAGTGGGTTTAGTATTTACATGTTTAGTGGGTGGGGACTCGGCCTCATAGACATGACTGTCAAGTTTGGGTTCTTTAATGCCTATTATTTAAATTACATAGACTAAATTACATAGAGCAGTAGCCTTTTGTCATGGTTAATTTATTTGTTGATTGTTTGAAAGTTTCATACGTTTATATAATGAATTTTAGTTGTTGTTCACCCCCACAACTCCTCTCATCTTCCTCTGGATCCCGTCTCAACAAGTCCACCTCCAGCCTCCATCTCTTCTTTTGGTGTACTGCCCACTATGTTTAGTTAGAGTTTCTTGTCCCAGAGTGGATGACAGACTTGTGCAATCTAATTTCTGAAAATGGAAAGCACGCAGAGCAAGTGTGACCTCGATTTTGAAGAAAGACAGAAGATACATCTTGCCCAAACACCACCAGATCCAGGGTTCCAACAACATTCTTCCTTCTAGAGTTTAGAACTTTGATTTTTGAGGAGACTCACAATAGAAAGACTTGCTTCTATCTGTCTACTGGGAAACAGTGGGTAGTATTTGCTTGGTGGGGAAGTCTGTGGAGCAGGGAATCAGCTATAGTTGGGCTCGGGGACTCTGCAGATTAGTTAGCTAGAGTATGCACAACACTGGTCAGTAAACGGTGTCTGCACTAGAGCTCCTCCTGCTGGCCCCAACCCCTAACCGCATCTGCATCTCGCGGCCTTGAAGACTGGATGGAACCTCCACCGGCCAGTGGAACTAGCTTCTGCGTGGCCCTCCTCACGTGGCGCCCTTCACCACCACGGTTGCTCGGAGACACAACCGCAGCTGCGTTGGATCCGCAAGAGGTAATGAGGGACACATGCAGGTGGCAGCTGCCTGCCTGCAGGAATACCAGGGCAGAAAGATCTGGATCTAAAAGCAACCCCTTCAGGATTGCCCTATTCTAACCTTGGGGTCCTGACAGAGTATGGATCCACGACCCTTGAACAGACCACATTAAGGACAGGCATTGGACACTACTTCATGGGGATCCTAGCTTCTTTTTTTCTCCCCAATACAACCCCTCAGGTGATTCTTGTCACTGAGAAGAGCCTTTGAAGGAGTTTATTACATTTTTTTTTAAGTCACCTCATAACGGGTAAGTTTTTAATTCTGATAATGGGCAATTTTTAATTCAAGAATCTTCTAAAATGCTTTTCTCTGTGCCTTTGTGTATTTTCTCCTTGTCAAATATCAATGGGCCATTATCATGGCAACTGAAACCTTCAAAGTTCATGACTTATATAAGAAGGAAAGGTTTGTTTTGAAAGATCTAAAAACAATATCCTGAATTTTACTTTTTTGTTTTGTTTTGGTTTGGTTTGGTTTGTTTTTCGAGACAGGGTTTCTCTGTGTAGCCCTGGCTGTCCTGGAACTCACTCTGTAGACCAGGCTGGCCTTGAACTCAGAAATCCACCTGCCTCTGCCTCCCAAGTGCTGGGATTAAAGGCATGTGCCACCACTGCCCAGCCCTGAATTTTAAATACAACTACATATAGTGATTTAAGGGAAACAGAAGAAATTAGTGAGACATTAGAGGCTGGGTGGGGTTGGGGGGTTTGTTTGTAGGGGATGGAGGTGGAGATTGTCAAAGCCAAATCTAACTAGAAAGCCACTTAAATGTATTAACCTTTGACTGAAAAAAACAAATTATCTTTTATTTGTTTCAGTAAAATTAATAAATTATATGTGTGTGTATTTACATAATGTATAGGCAGCCAGGTTTCCCAAAAAACGGAACTAACAAGTTGAAAGTGGTCACAAGGTGATAAATTCTGTTCTTTGTCTGTCTCTGATTTTCTCTGGGTGCCCTTCTTCCCACACACATAAAGTTTCATGCACTATGGTTCTGTACTTTAGAACAGATAGAACCTAATAATGTCATAGCTTCTAGATTTTACATCTTCTGCAGTCCCTCCAAATGGTTTGGATATCCACCTTTGTTCAGACCAGCTAGAATAAAGAACAGTTTTCATGAGCATTAAATATAGAAGCTGAGGGGGGAGTTATGGCTCATACAAAAGGAACCACTGCCCTCCCTGACAATGCTAGAAACAATCAGTCTGCCTCCCAAACATCCCCTCTGGTTATCTTGCTCACTAACTTAAGAAGCCTACATATACTCTATACGATTGTATTTGCCAACCTCTGCATCTAATGTAAGCATGTGACACAGATCCTTCTAACCAGGCACCCCCCAAACAGACTTGAACTTAGACAACACTGGTGATGGGTACCAGGCTAAATCAAATCTACCAAGGGTCTAAATTTCCTGACGAAGCAATGTGGGCATATGAGCAGGTGCTCCAAGAATTGATGTGATTGGAGCAGCTGTCACTTAGTACTTAGCACAGTCTAACTTAAGCCTGATCTGTGAGCAAAACTTTTTGAGAAGTAAATATTAGTTTTGTCAAGCTACTACTAGTCTCTGGTGCAAAAGAATCTGTCAGGGGGCAATCAAATATCTTTTTAAAAAATGAACGACATCTGTAGAGTATGATCCCCCCTCAGGATTAGGAGTCATAACAATGATCACTAACTGATTTAATTTATGTTGATTTTCTCCCCACTTTTCACAGGAGAGGAACTTATCCTCACATCCCCCTGTTACATCTTGATGAATATGCCACAGAATCGTCTGTGGATAAAAAAGGAACTGAGATTGTTGGGGGTAAGAACAAAATGCTGCTCAAGTAAGTCCACAGTGAGAGGTTTGTCACTCCTTAACACACGAGGTAGGCGATGTGAGCCACCTCTGTTTCCACTGTCAGCTCCCAAATGGAGGTAAATCAATGGCAGTGGCTTGTAATGGTGACATAGCATCAAAATATATACAGAGCCTAGAAATGGAGGGGAAATAGTCTCTTTTTTGCCATCTATCAATGTTTCCAACCCTAAGATGATGACATGTCCTAAAAGAGGTGAGCAAATTGTCAGTACATCCAGAAGAATCTGTGACTCCAAAGCTCTATGAGAATGGTTGGCTCCTATCACAGACACACTACTGTTTGCCCTGCCAGTCCCATCCACCACACCCTTTGGGTGTATGATTCTGCATCATCCACTCATTTGCTGAATGATAGAGCCAGATTAAGAGTCAAACACAAGAGATTAAAAATTCGGTGAAGCCGGGCAGTGGTGGCGCACAACTTTAATCCCAGCACTTGGGAGGCAGAGGCAGGCGGATTTCTGAGTTCGAGGCCAGCCTGGTCTACAGAGTGAATTCCAGGACAGCCAGGGCTACACAGAGAAACCCTGTCTCGAAAAACCAAAAAAAAAAAAAAAAAAAAAAAAAAAAAAAAGATTAGGTGAGAAAAATCCTAACAATCAACACACACACACACACACACACACACACACACACACACACACACACAGAGAGAGAGAGAGAGGCATAGGGTGCCTAGAAATAAGTAAGTTAAGCAAAGTCACAAGATTCAAGATAAATTGTGTTTCTGTAAGATAAAAATGAACATGAGGATGTCAATCCCAAAAGAAAAAAATTACATATATTAAAGAAACCATATATAGGACTTGTGGTTTGAAAATGACTAAACACTAATGAAAAATTCAAATTAGGTTGCATCAATAAAAAGACATGTTTATAGGTTACAAAGCTCAACATAGTAAAAATGTACTCCCTACATTGGCATATGGATTTGACAAAATTCCTATTAAAATCTTAGCAATATCTTGTATATAGCTATAAATCACCAAAGATTATGTGTGAAGGAGAAGGAACAAAAACCGCTATGTCAAAGTTGGACAAAGCACACTAGTTGATTTTTAAGACACTCCCTGCCTAAAGTCATCAAAATTATCTGATATTGTTTAAATAAGAAAAACACAGACAAATAGAGAAGAACACACAGTCCAGAACTAGACTCCACAGATACAGCCAACTGATTTGGGGAATATAAATTGTCTGTTTGTGTTTTTAAGAAGGGCTCTGTGTAGCTCAGGGGGTCCTCAAACTACTAATCCTGCTTGCTCAGTCTACCGAGGACCACTACGGGTATGAGCTACCATGGTTCGGTCAGTTGATTTTTTTTTTTTCATAAAAACCTCAATGGACAGTTTCACATAGGAATAACAAATATAAACCAAGTATAAATAGAAACAATGAGTCTTAATAGACTCTCAACCTTTTGAGAAATTAGATGAATGCTTAAGAAGCTATTGCTCCCCCATTAAAAACAATGCCAGAATGAAAACTAAGGTAGAGTGAACAACAGTGATTCAGAGCAGGCAGAAACAAGTAGCGTGTTGCCAAGGAACAAAAGTCCCAGGGCAGGTGAATTTTCCCATGGAGTTGAGCAGACAATGCTTCTCACTTGACAGAACTGAAAGAGCCTTGGCCTAGCTTCATCTCTGTGCTGTTATAAAATGTCCTGGAAAACAAAACAAAACAAAACAAAAAAAAACTTCAAGGGGATAGGGTTTATTCAGCTAACAATTCTAGGTCATAGCTAAGGCAGGAACTTGAATTGACTAATCACATCCCTAGTGAAGAGCAGAAAGAAAGTAAATGTATGAATGTCCAACCCTTCTAAATCAGGGGATGAGTGCTGTCCACATCAACTAACGTAATCAAAGAAGTCTCCCACAGACATGCTCACAAGCCAACAGGATCTACACAGTCCTCTTTGAAGCTCTTTCCCCAGATGATTCCAGGTTGTGTCAGGTTGACAAAACTAACACAAGGCAAGTATAAATATGACCATGCTGCCAAGACCAAATAAGATTTGTCATAATAGATGATTAAAAGCCATTTCTCCTTTTTTCCAAAGTCAGCAAAAAATATAAAGAAACATTTCACGGAGTAAGATAGAAGGCAAATAAGCATATAGAAAAATATATGACATCATTTGCAATTATCACTGGAGACTGAGGACAGGATTATGATACTCTTTGTGTACTAAAAACAAACAGTAGCAGAGCCAAATGCTGGCAATGACGCAGATACTCTGATCCTCCCATACCAATGATGGTGAGAATATTTTTTAAAAGATACTGACATTGTAAATTGTATTCTAGCAACCTCTTTGATAAAAAAAACATCCAGCTACTATTAGACCCAAAAATCTATGCTCCTGGACATTTATCCTGGTGAACAGGAAACTAGTCTACATGGCAATTTATAATTGATTACTCATAGTCTCCGTTTCTGAATGCCAATCAGGTGAATATTTGAGCCAGCTAGAATTACAGATACCATATTCTGCTATAAAAAGAGGAGTAAATCACACAAAGATACTACAGCTTGTTGAGTCTACATACTGTTACCCTGAAAAGGCCAGCCTCCAAGGATATATTTGAAACCATGTCCTTTGTCAAACACTTTGGAAATAGTGCAAGTATGAGAAACAGATGAGTGATTACCAGGAGTTAGGAATATCAGTAGGAAAGTTACAAGAAAAGGTAGAACTTGGGACACCTTGATTATTCTTGGTAAAACATAACAAAATGGCTTAGGACTATACCAAGCATTATATCCCAGCCGATGCCCCCATTCTAAAGTTCTTAAGCTGTCACTACTGTGGTAGACCATCACCTTTCTTCTTCACTCCAGCATTTGTCTTCAAGTGTGTTCCTTCTTAAGACTTAGTTGGAACTGCAACAAAGAATGGCATCTTTTCCTTTCAGACCGTACAACTAATGACAAGCCTGATTGTACAGAGCCTGGGATACTTCTGGACATACCTGTTCTTCTCTCAAACGATAGTATTTGGACTGGGACATAATTATCCTCCAATCGTAGGAACTTCAGGATACTCACTTTGGGCCTCCTTGCTCGTGAGTAACTTCATCTCTGGTAGTAACTACTATATGTATTCCTTACATTTCATAGATTTTGATCCAAGGAATATGCCAAAGAGAGTACACAATCCTTGTTCACTAGGAAACCATTCCCACATCTACCTGAAAAAGGACAATAGCAATGTGTTTTTTAAAACCTTTAGTTTATTACCTGCAATGTTCTTTCATAATAATATTCTACATTTGTTGACTATTTAGCCAATCTGTGCAGATTTTGTCTGCTGGATCTGGAATCTGAGGGCCTGAAATAATGGGATGGACTACAGCCAGATGCTGTAAACAACTTTACTTTGGTTTCAGTGTACTCATATATACAAGTAAAATAAAGAAAGCAATGGTCCTTGGAAGGTTGAGTTCAGGAAAACACATAAATAAACACCAGTAAGCACATACTAAATATTAACAGAGCAACCCTTTCCCAGAACTTTCTCAGGGCAGAGCAATTTAAATGCAATCACCTAGCTTGCACTAGAGATCATATCCGGGAAGACATGAAAGCAAGGCAAAGGCCATACCCAGGTCCGAGCACACTGACCAGATTGGGTTCTATAGCTATGTCCTGACACCCAACGAGAATAAACATGTCTTGTAAATTGAATATAAATATATGTCAGCACAAACTTATGTCAGAACAATCCAGGAAACAAAATGAACCTGAGGTAAAAAGCCCTGTGCCTTTTCTTTTTCTAGAGCCTTTCTCACTGCTACCAAGGCATTGTTCACCATGTACTGTTCTTTGGACAGAGTTCCAACATACCCCTCTTTGTTATTCTTTAAATTTTAGGGCATTGATTTTTGTTTGGAGTCATCAATACCCTAAGAGAAGCACAAAAAGATTTAAGTACAACACTAGATGCAAGATCGTGCACAGGATGTTTTGTCACCAGGACTAAGGATCCGTGCCTTGTACAGCGTCAGCGGTCCCTTCTGCTACTCCTTGTCCTGAAATTCTAGGCAACTGCTTAGAAAATGTCTGAAATTTGTCATCCTGGTAGCAAGTGGTCTATTTCTTTATAGAGCAGGACAACAGCCACATGTAGGGCTGAGTATCCTGAAAATTTTGGAAGCTCAAGTAATATGTTCCAGCATTATGGTAAATTTTAAAACTTTAAAGTAAAAAGATAATAGCAAGAGTATCTTCAGGAATAGGTCCCCACTTTTTTTTTTTAAAGTTGTTTCTTAAGGGTAGAATGTGTACATTTTACAAATGTTTGACCTTGTGGGTTATAAGGGATTTGAGTGTTATGTTGAATTTGCCATTCATAACAGAATTTCTTAAAATTTCTACTAGTAAAAGCAGGACCATTATGTTTTTAACCGTATGGGAATATCCATAATAGCGAATTCTGCAGTAAGGTGGAAATAAGAGTTTTGGAGAGAGCAATTTATCTAACTTTGAAAGTTGAATAGTTAATATTTTATCATGTTTTACAGTTTGACCATTCATGCTTAAGTTGGTATGTGACCATCCTTGCTTGGGGAACAATGATTAGCAACATGGGCATCCAAGATCTCAGAGTTCTCAACACAAACAGGAATGTTATTCTCTTCCCAGTTAACAAAGTGAAGCATAGGAGGATTGAGTACACAACCCCAGTGTGTCTCAGTAGTAACAGATCCATTCCACAACAACAGCATAGCAACAGCAGTTCTGTAACCACGTTCTCCCCTCCCACCCTTGTCAGCTCTTTTCCCTCAGTCAATGATTCCTTCATCTGAGTCTTTTTTGGCTCTGTCCTTTGGGTTTGATATCTCTGTTACGCCATATTCTTTCTGTCCTTCGGGTGTAGCCTCTACAGATGCTTTGGAATATCTTAGTCTGTCTTCTACAGAGGAGTGGGTCTTTCAGGTATCCACACCAGCTTTTCAGCACCCTGAGGACAAAAGACAAACACAGCCTCAGCTCTAGTGAATTAATGAAGCAGGGCCATTCATTGGCTAGACTGTAACATCTCTGCAAAGAACCATGGCCCTGGCTTACTGGGGGAGGGATGCAAAAATGTTCTGCAGCAATAGGGCCATCCTTGCCAAATTTTTAAAAAATATTTAAGTATGCCTTCTGGCTTCCATATGCACCCCAGAGCTAACTCTGTGCCACAGGTCTCCATACCCAGATTCTGCCTGGAGAGAGCTGGTCTTCCACGAGTGCTGACACACTCCTGATCACAGGCTCACAAGTTCACAGCAGGAACAAGCTACAGTCAAAGACACTAAGACCAGTTAACACCAGAGATAACCAGATGGTAAGAGGCAAGCATAAGAGCATAAGCAACAGAGAAGATAATGAGAAGACCAACCCTAAGGATATTAAGTATAGAAGAAAGCAAAGATTCCCAAATTAAGAGCCAGTAAATATCTTCAACAAAATTATAGAAGAAAATTTCCCTAACCTAAAGAAAGAGATGCTCATAAACATACAAAAAGCCTACAGAACTTCAAATAGATTGGACCTGAAAAGAATTCCTCCTATCACATAATAATCAAAACACCAAATTCACAAAACAAAGAAAGAATGCTAAAAGCAGTAAAAGAAAAAGGTCAAATAATGAATGAAGACAGACCTATCAGAATTACACCAGACTTCTCACCAGAGATTATGAAAGCTAGAAGGTCCTGGGCAGATGTTATACAGACACTAATAGAACACAAATGCCAGCCCAGGCTACTAAACCCAGAAAAACTCTCAATTACCATAGATGGAGAAATCCAAGATATTTCATGACAAAACCAAATTTATACAATATTTTCCCACAAATCCAGCCCTACAAAGGATAATAGATGGAAACTCCAACACAAGGAGGGAAACTTCACCGTACAACAACCAAGAACATAATTTGTCTTTCAACAAATCCAAAAGAAGATAGCAAACATAATTCCACCTCTAAAAATAAAAAAACAGAAAGCAACAATCACTGGTCCTCAAGGATGGTCAAGGATGCTGATTCCCCCAGAAGTTCTTTTGTTGTTAAGGATAGCTTTTGCTATCCTGGGTTTTTTGTTGTTCCAAATGAATTTGAGAATTGCTCTTTCTAAGTCTATGAAGAATTGAGTTGGAATTTTGATGGGGATTGC
>CM052703.1:46651929-46671720 GCA_028551405.1 Uromys caudimaculatus
AATGGATGGAATTTGAAAATATTATCCTGAGTGAGGTAACTCAGTCACAAAAGAACGAACATGGTATGTACTCACTGATAAGCGGATATTAGCCCAAAAGTTCAGAATGCCCAAGTTTCACTTTATAGGAACCGCTGGACTGAGAGTGAGGTCCCAGATGGAGGAGTTGGAGAAAGGTCTGAAGGAGCTGAGGGAATTTGCAGCCCCATGGAGGGAGCAACAGTGTCAACGGGTCTGACTTCCCCCCATGGTCGTCCTGGAGTTTGGACCACCAACCAAAGAATACACATCTATGGACCCATGGTTTGGACCACATATGTGGCAGGGGATGGCCTCGTTGGCCATCAGGGAGAGAGGAGAGGCCCTTGGGCCTGAGGGTGTTAGAGGCCCCAGTAAAGGGGAATGTCAAGGTGGGAATATGGGAATGGGTGGGCGGGTGGATGGGAGGTGGAATTCCCTCATAGAGGCGGGGATGGGGAGGGGATAGGGGGTTTCCAAAGAGGAGACCTAGAAAAGGGGAAACATTGGAAATGTAAATAAAGTATCAAAAATAAAAAAAATTAGAAAAAGAAAGAAAGAAAAGAAATTGAACAGAGGTGTGTAGCAATGGGGGATGGGGAACGGGTAGTAGTCACCAGAAAGTCCCAGATGCCAGGAAAGCAAGAGGCTCCCAGGATCCAACAGGGATGACATTAGCTGAAATATCCAACAAAGGGAAGAGAGAACCTATAGAGACCCTATCTAGAGGTTAGGCAAGACCCCCTGTTGAGGGATGGGGACACACACTCATCTCCAAATTTTTAACCCAGAATTGCTCCTGTCTAAAGGGAATACGGGGACAAAATATGGAGCAGAGACTGAAGGAAAGGCCACCCAGAGACCACCCCACCTGGGGATCCATCCCATATACAGACACTAAACCTAGACACTATTGTTGAT
Organism: Uromys caudimaculatus; assembly: GCA_028551405.1. Lineage (NCBI taxonomy): Eukaryota > Metazoa > Chordata > Mammalia > Rodentia > Muridae > Uromys > Uromys caudimaculatus. The sequence continues at coordinate 46,652,869 of CM052703.1, forward strand.
ACCAAGAAGTGCTTGCTGACAGGAGCCTGATATAGCTATTTCCTGAGCGGCTCTGCCAGAGTCTGACAAATACAGAGGCGGATGCTTGCAGCCAACCATTGGATTGAGCACAGGGACCCCAATGGAAGAGTTAGGGAAAGGACTAAAGGAGCTGAAGGAGTTTGCAATCCCATAGAAAGAATAACAATATCAACCAACTAGAACCCCCAGAGCTCCCAAGGACTAAACCACCAAGCAAAGAGTACACACGGAGGGACCCATGGTTCCAGCTGCATATGTAGCAGAGGACGGCCTTATTTAGCATCAATGGGCAGAGAGGCCCTTAGTCCTCTGAAGGCTTGATGCCCCAGTGTAGGAGAATGCCAGGTTGGTGAGGTGGGAGCAGGTGGGTGGATGGGGGAGCACCCTCATAGAAGCAGTGGGAGGGGATGGGATAGGGGGTTTATGGAGGGGAAACCAGGAAATATAAATAAATAAAATATCCAATAACGAAAACTAAAAAAAAAAAAAAGTATATAAAATAGAATATAAAATACTATGAGTAGTCACATTATCATACTCCTGCTCCTTTATTTTAAAGTAACATTTAATTTGTCTATTAGTTCTCTCCACAAAAGATTGACCCTGGGGATTATATGGACTTGCCTGTGCTATGGGCTATATCACACTGTTGGCAAAATTCCTGAAAAGGCTTGCCAATGTATGTAGGAACATTGTTAGTTTTTAAATACCTTACAGAGGCATTAAACAGCAGAAGCAGTATTAAGTTATTCAAAGTATTTAACAAACAAAAAATTAATTTTTATGAGAAACACAAATTTACAAAGGTACTCCAATTTTTACTTTTGTAAGCAAATCTTTTAACATTTTATTACTTTTTCGTAGACAACAAGGTATCATTCATGTAATGTACAATAAAAGCAGGGAAAACATCTCTTTAGCTCTTTAAAGCAGTAGAACAAACTTTGACATGTTGTGCTGTTTACTTGACATGCAAAGGCCCAATAGCAGCATGGAGGCAGATGTAATCACTGATATCTCCTTTCCTTTAAAAGGGATGGAAGGCAGTCTGGCATGCAGCCTTAGCATTCTCACATGCCAGATGCTTAGCAATAAGAATTTCTGCCTTTCCATCAATCCTAAGACAACTAACTACCTGTAAAGATGAGAAAAAAATCTAGATATGGCTTATCAGGACCTTGTCTAATTTTCGAAAGTTCCTCTGTCTTTTTTCCAGAATCTGGTAACTTACGCCAAGTGTCCTCAGTCCCAGAAGCAAAGGCACCACTCTTGGGAATGGCAGCATATCTCCCTTCCCCCATTTGTTCCAAGCATCATTACAGTCCTCAGGTACAGGAGGATGTAATATTTCAGGCGGGGCATCAGACAGTCAGGAGCACTCATCCTCAATGGGAGCTGACACTGTTATTTCAATTTAGTTCTGTTTGGTCCCTTGTACTGGAACCTTTTTAGCTTGTAAAAAAAAAAAAAAAAAAAAGTGTCTCATTATCTAGTTCATACTTCATGGCCTTTTCTAAATCCTTTGGCTCATCGCCATTTACTGTTTGTACAATATAGACCAATAACCAAGTCACCCAGAATTACACTGGAATACTCTCTCCTTGTCTATAGACTTTCACTATATTTTCTTTAATATGACCCCATACTCTGGGATCTAGAGTGCCCTTTTCAGGAAATCAAGGATTATGTTGTTATTAAATCCCAACATTCTTGTAGATGAGCTTGAGACATTGTAGCACTACTCTTTTTTCTTTAAAAAAAAAAAAAAAAGGAGAGAGAGAGAGAGATGTTAAAAAATGATGTATCAACTCAATATATGGTGCTGATTTCCCTACTTTTAGCCCCATGTTAATCCCTGCTTACCTCCTCCTGTAGGGTTCCTTGTGTCCTCCCGTAGTTTTTCAATCAGGTCCTGTTCAGGCACTACTTAGCAACTTTTTTAGCCAACCTGTGCAACTCTTGTCCGCTAGACCTGGCATCTGAGGACATGAAAGAATGGAGCAACTACAGTCTACATTGTTAAAGGGACATTTAATGCTTTATTTTTTCTACCTGTAATATTGTTTCATAATAAGAGTCTACAATGTAAAAGGGCTATTTGATACATTTTTAGCGATGGTAAGAAACACAAGGAGCATTTATGGAAGACAAAATCTGTTTGATGCAAATCAGCTATGCAAGTGAGATGCTAAAGTCATTTCAAGGTGCCCCTGGATTCCATTCCTACTGCAATTGTAACATTAGTGTCTAGAACCTTCATAGCTTTTATCTCTATAAATGTAAACCTTGAATTAGTTCTTGGGTTGTTTTCTTATTAGTCCCACTAAGGAACTAAGATAATATCCCTCATGTTATAGCATTCTAAAATTATGTTGAATTTATGTATAAACATAATGACTGGGCAATAACAAATGTGGTCTTTGCTTCCAGTTTAGCCTATCAGGAAGTTTTTCAATAATGCTACAGAAGAGGCCTTCAAATAATATGGTAAGTCAGAAGACTTAGAGCAGCTCTGCAAAGTTTTGAATGAAATTTTCAAAGAATAATAATTTTTTTAAGAAAAGAAAAATCAGTGGGGAATTAGCATGGCCTCTGAGTCATTAGATATTTCCCAGAAGCCATTGGGGGTGGGAAGAATTTAAAGTATGAGAAGCATAACATTACTCCAAAGAAAGATAATGTGATTGTGTCATCTCAGACAAAGTTCAGAAACAATACTACTGCCATATATGAATATGCAAACAAGTTTCATGATGACAAAGACCACAATTTCTTTTTTAATAACAATAATTTACTATAATTCTTAGAACAAAGAGTTCTAAGTAGGGTTACTAGTCCTAGTAGGGCTGCCTTGTCTGGCCGCAGTGAGAAAGGAAGACCACTATTTCTTAAGGCTTAACAAACTTAACCTTCAAACTGTAAGAAACAAGGGCCAGGGATATGGCTCACTTTCTGTGCAAGCGGAAGGACTGAATTCAGATCCCCACATCTGTGGTGCATTGTCTTGATTACTAATTGATGTAAAAGGATCCAGCCTACTGTGGGTGGTGCCATGCCTAGGCAAGTGTGTCTGGGCTGTATAAGAAAGCTAGCTGAGCAAGCCAGAAGGAGAAAGCCAGTAAACAGTGTTCCTCCATGGTTCCTGCCTCAATGTTTCTGTTTTGAGTTTCTATCTAGAGTTTCCTCTATAATGGACTGTAAGATGATATAAAACCTTTCTTTCCCTAAATTGCTTTTGGTCATGGTATTTATCACAGCAACAGAAAACAAACTGCAACAGTCAGTAACTGTGTGTACATGTGTATACATGTGTACTGTGCCAATAAATTCATTTAACAGGACATCACAGTTGTCATATAAAGTAGTGAGTTAAGGGGGGTAAAGATACAAAGAGCTTTGAGATTAGAAAGTCAGACTAGGTGCTTCATCCACAGACATCAGAAACATGCTAAGACATCCTACAACATCCAAAGAAGTCTAGATCCATCCAAAAAATCTAGAATAAATTAGTAAGATAATTTATCAGTGTTACAGAATATAAATTGCCTGTAGGAGAAAAAAATCAACTATGTGTCTGTGTAATTTGTTACACTTACCTATTAAGGGAATTCACATTGCTCTGAATACTGAACCCTTTCAAATAAAGCTGCTATGAATACTTCCTTACCAATAAGTCTTGATGCAGACATATTGTTCCTCTTACATATGGATACTTATCTTTTTCTAAAGAAACTACCCAACTGTTTCCCAAAGTATTTATTGCCTTTTCATATCACCCTCATCCCCACCACACTAGAAGCCGAACAAGTGTTCTTGTTTGTTGTATTCAGATAACTTTTCCCAGCAAACCTTGGTCTGTAAACATCCCTTCTCCAAGGGTCCTTACAATACAGTTGATGATTAAAGCTCTTTTTTTTTTTTAAATAAAAATAATGATCTTGGAACCATCACTTTTCCATGTAACTAAAGCTTTGGCAAGTGTTTCAACTTCAGTTACAAAGAACCATACAATAGTGTTGGACTTTTAGGGCATAAAAATAATAAATGTTTTAATTTGGTTGTCTTTCCTTTTGTCTGGTGATATTTTTGTTTATGATTTGAAACTTTCACACACATATACAAAATATTTTCATTGTACCTACCCCCTACTAATTCCCTCTGACTCCTCTTGGGACACCTCTCTCATCCATCTCCCTCCCAAATTCATGCTGTTGTTGTTTGGTGGTGGTGGTGGTGGTGGTTGTTGTTTACCCTGAATCCATTTAGTGCTGATCATGTGTGTATAGGTGTGGAGTCATCCTCTGGGATGTGGGCAACCTGCCAGAAGCCACATCCCCAAAGGAAAGTGACTCTCATTCTCTCAGCATCCTCCTCCGCTAGTTTTGGAATTCTGACTGGCTTGAACTACAGGCGACCATGGCTGCTATGAGTTGATAAATGCAACATCCATGTCATATCTAGAAGGCAACAGTTCTCATCTCTCCTTATCCTCTAACTCTTACATTCTTTCTGTCCTCTTTTTCAAGATGTCCCCTATGTGCCTAAGTAGGAAGAAGTTGATAGAGAAAACTCATCAATGGCTGAGAACTCAAAGTCATTTATTCTTAACATTTTTACCACTTTTGAGTCTCTGCATTAACCATTACTCACTACAAAAGGCTTCTCTGACCAAGGTTGAAATCAGCACGAATCTATGTGTATAAACATAAATAGTTAGAAAGCAACTTAACAACATGACTATTTAATAAAAGAAAAAACAATGGAGTCCTCTCTGTGGTCTATGATATCCCCAGCTGTGAGCTTCAGATGAGGTTTACAAGACATGGAATCCATCATGTGGAATGGGTCTCAAAATCAACCAGAAATCAGTTGGCTGTCCCCATAACACACAGACCACTATTGTACCAATGAACATAACTTGCCTGGCAGGTTGGTTTTATAACATGCCAAGTCCACTGTTGGGTAAGACCACTGATATCTTTAATCCATTAATGCACATAAATAACACCATCCAGCACTGTGAAAGCTAGCCTGTAGGGGGTCAGTTTTCTGGGCAGTTTGAGATAGAATTCTTCATAACCTTCATTGGTTGTCTTTCTATAAGGGAAACTTTTTGAAAAGAATAAAAGAAATGACATCAATCAACACCATATAACAGTTTACATTAAGATGGTTTGTTCTTTGAGACAGGTTTCAGAATCTAGTGATTTAAATTAACATACTTGTATTCTAGCTTTATTAACTTGAAAGAAAATATTGTGAATATAGACAAGGAAATAGGTATAAAGAATATTCCTCTCAATAGCGATATTAAGTGATAAATCACCTCTCTAGCATCATACGTGGATAAAATGCAATGTTATAAAGCACGCCTTGTCTGGAGTGTGTAGCCTGACAAGCCTGTGGCCTGGAGAATGACCACCAACAGTGTGTAGTTCCCCCACATCATCAAGAAATCTAGCTGGATAGCACCTGTATTCCGAAGAAAATTCCCTAAATCTTGTCTTCCTGCTGCCTAACAACCCTAGAAACTTACTGGAGCATTAGTTTTTGGGTAATATAAAGCGGTGTAACATGGTAAATTTCTCCATATCATGAATACATTTTTATGTTCCATTTGCATTTAACATGCATTCCACTTTTCCCAATGGTCTAAAAACTATCTAATGCAGAGACTATTTCTTTTCTGTCTCTTTATCTACTAACTCAGCGCAAAACAGGCATTCAGTCAGTTACCTATAGAGAGAGAAATACATGAATGTCACAGCAAAAGTTTTATTACCCCCCCCAAAGTGTTTGGTCCTACTAGGAACCTCACTACTCTGCAGTTCTGACAACCTTTTTAGTGATCTCACTAATCCAAAAAGATTAAAATTTCTATAATCCTACCAGAATACAGTTGCCAGAAATAAATATGGAATAGTTTCAATTACTGAACAATACTTTTTAATCTGTTCTAGCTGATCTGGACCATGACAATGAACATCCTAAGCGTCTTTGCGACACTAATTGGTATATTTTTAGCAACAATCGAACTGATAGTGACTTCAAGTTTAGAAGCTTCTCTGTGGCAATATGTAAGTATGGGGTTTTTGAGAGAATTTCATCATGATTTTAGAATTGTGCCTTTAGTTCCTCTGTGAGGATCAAAGTGTTTAAGTATTAGTCAAACCAACAAGATTCTTCTCATCAGTTTAATCTGGGACATTTCTACCAACTCTCAGTGTGCTGCAAGCTCCAGGCTACATTCTAAAGCCTTGGGTAATCAAGTAAAGTCTTACAAATAGTAATATAGATATTTTATTGATGAAGCACTGTAGTCAACTGCTCCTTGTTGCTAAGATATTATTATGATTGACAGTTCATTTCTTCCCAGGTATCTACATCTCTAAGACCAATTTTCCCAAGGCTTTAAAAGATCAACTTCTTGAGTTCTTTGGATATATTGGATATTAGCCCTCTGTTGAATGTAGGATTGGTAAAGATCTTTTCCCAATCTGTTGGTTGCCGTTTTGTCCTATTGATAGTCTCCTTGGTCTTACAGAAGCTTTTCAATTTTATGAAGTCCCATTTGTTAATTGTTGATCTTAGAGTATAAGCCATTGGTGTTCTGTTCAGGAAGTTTTCCCCTGTTCCCAAATATTCGAGGCTCTTGCCCACTTTCTCTTCTTTTAGATTCAGTGTATCTGATTTTATGTGGAGGCCCTTGATCCACTTGGACTTGAGCTTTGTATAAGGAGATAGGAATGGATTGATTTGCATTCTTCTATATGCTGATCTCCAGTTGAACCAGCACCATTTGTTGAAAATGCTGTCCTTTTTCCACTGGATAGTTTTAACTTCTTTGTTAAATATCAAGTGACCATAGGTGTGTGGGTTTATTTCTGGGTCTTCAGTTATATTCCATTGATATACTTGCCTGTCACTGTACCAATATCATGCAGTTTATCATTATTGCTCTGTAGTACAGCTTGAGGTCAGGGATAGTGATTCCCCCGAAGTTCTTTCCTTGTTGAGAATAGCTTTCACTATCCAGGGTTTTTTGTTATTCCAAATGTTTTGCAAATTGCTCCTTCTAATTCTATGAAGAATTGAGTTGGAATTTTCTTGGGGATTGCATTGAATATGTAGATTGCTTTCTGCAAGATGGCCATTTTCATTATAGTAACCCTGCCAATCCATGAGCATGGGTGAACTTTCCATCTTCTGAGATCTTCTTCGATTTTTTTCTTCAGAGACTTGAAGTTCTTGTCAAATAGATCTTTCACTTGCTTGGTTAAAGTCACACCTAGGTATTTTATATCATTTGTGACTATTGTGAAGGGTGTCATTTCCCTAATTTCTTTCTCAGCCTGTTTATTCTTTGAGTAGAGGAAGGCTACTGATTTGTTTGAGTTAATTTAATATCCAGCCACTTTGCTGAAGTTGTTTATCAGGTTTAGGAGTTCTCTGGTGGAATTTTGGGGTCACTTAAGTATACTCTCATATCATCTGCAAACAGTGTTATCTTGACTTCCTCCCTCCCAATTTGTATTCCCTTGACCTCCTTTTGTTGTCTACTTGCTCTGGCTAGGACTTCAAGTACTATTTTGAATAGGTAAAGGCCATCCAGAGAATGCCCCACCTGGGGATCCATCCCATATGCAGTCACCAAACACAGACACTATTGTGGATGCCAAGAAGTGGATGCTAACAGGAGCCTAATATAGCTATCTCCTGAGAAGCTCTGCCAGAGCCTGACAAATAGAGAGGTAGATGCTTGCAGCCAACCATTGAACTGAGCACAGGGTCCCCATTGGAGGAGTTAGAGAAAGGGCTGAAAGAGCTGAAGGGGTTTGCAACCTCATAGGAAGAACAGCAATATCAACCAACCAGACCCCCTAGAGCTCCCAAGGACTAAACCACCAACCAAGGAGTACACATGGAAGGACCCATGGCTCCAGCCGCATATGTAGCAGAAGATGACCTTGTCGGGCATCAGTGGGAGGAGAGGCCCTTGGTCCTGTGAAGGCTCAATTCCCCAGTATAGGAGAACATGAGGGCAAGGAGGCAGGAGTGGATGGGGGTTGGGCGAAACACCCTCATAGAAACAGGGGGAGAGGGGATATGATAGGGAGTTTCCATGGGGGACAGGAAAAGGGGATAACATTTGAAATGTAAATAGGAAAATATCTAATAAAAAAGGGGGGTAAAAGATCAAATTTGCTAGAGTAAGACTTACTCTTCCACAGATGAAATATGGATCCATATGGACTTATATTAGCTATAGACTTATGGTCAATGCAAGTGCTATAGTCTATATAGTAAAGCTTATCTTTGCAATAGATGTAATTTGGAAGGGTCATATACTCAGTTCCATATACACAAGCCATATGGACATTTTTGTGCTTCTGCATCTGTTTTTTTTAGAAGCTCCATGCAGAACTGTTTAAGGCTGTTTGTGTTTGTGTGTCTGTTGTCCTGTGCAGATGGTACTATGACATAGGCACACTTAGCCACTTAGGTTTGTTGGTGTGAAAAGAAAGAATGATGAGGACAAAGAAAAGGAAGGGATGCTGAACAAATTATGTAGCAATTTGAAGCCAAGGGCCTTTACAGAGGCCAAAACATCTGGAGTTTAACCAAGACCTAGAGACTACATTTTTTAAGTTGATGCCATTAGATGCTGCTTGTGTCTAACTTGCTAATCTAATTAAAGAAAGCTCTCCTAACTTCAACATATAAGAGTTATGGTTAATGAACTAGTTCCAATATATATTGGTTTGTAATTCACCATTACATTTTTCTTATTTCTATGTATCTTGAGAGAAACTTCACAATAAATAAAATGTGGATACAAACACAAATCTATTTATTTCTGACTCAATAAAGAAGTAAACTTCAAATGTTTAGCTACTTGCTTAAGGTCATGGGTCTAGTCACCTGAAGAGCATTTATGCTGATCAAGGTTAAATTCCAAGTCATCTCACCACACTGAATAGAGCCTTAACAAAAATCAGTACAGAGACACATACCATTTTATTGGCATAGGAAATACAGAGTTTCCCTTTAGTATCACTTACTAAATAAATAGGGAAAGTTTCATAGTATATACTTCCCTATTAAATAAGCCCTATTATATCAAACTTCAAAATAAAAATGTACCTCAACTCTATCTAAACCAGAGGTTCATTATCCTTGAGAAGCTATGCTGGCTCTATCCACAACAAAGAAGAAAATACAATTATTCCCATTATAATTTTGTCAGAAATATATTAATTCGCCATTCCCAATAAATATTAATTGTATGAACAAATATATGCATGAATTTTTGGTTGTTAAGAGTATAGGATACAACAAACAGTTTATATTTTCTATTTTTCTTTTTCCTGCATTGTAATTATGCTGTAGTTTTTAGTGTTAAAAAGTAAGAGTTTAAGGCCTGGAGAAATGGCTCAGCGGTTATGAGCACTGATTGCTCTTCCAAAAAGTAAGAGTTTAGAAAATGTTCTAGTTTGCTTTCTGTTGCTGTTAATAAAACACTAACCAAAATCAATTTATGAGAGAAAAAGGGTTTATTTCAACTTAAACTTTCAGGTCAAAGTTCATCGCTGTGGGAAGATAGGGAAGGAACTCAAGCAGGAACTGATACAGAAACTGTGGGGGGATACTGATTACTGGCTCTCTCAGACGTTCTGTCTTGTTCCATGCTAGCTTTCCTATGCAAGCTAAACTCAACCACATAAGGCTGATGACACCCACAGTGTTTTGGAACCTGCAACAGCAATCATCCGTCAAAACAATTCCTCACAGACATGGCCATGGGCCAGTCTGACTGAGGCAATCCTTCAGTTGAGAGTCCCCCTTAGCAGGTATCTCTAGGCTGAGTCATAATGAAAGCTGACAAGTACAGGAGCCTGCCTTCCTTTGCTATTTCATATAATTAATCTGAGGAGTATTGATGCTAATTCTGCTTTCAAGGTCTGGTAGGATTTTGTAGTGTTTCTTAGGAGACATTTTATTACCTTTTCCATATTGTTTCTGGTTGTGGAGATGTTTCAACTATTTCTTTGGTTCTATTTTGAGATGTTTAGATCTTCTAATCTGTGAGACACAGGTTTTAAAAGCATGTCTTTATGGTTTCTGAGTTTTGTTGGGAACTGTTATAATTTCTCTCTCTTCATTTCTATTTTATTAATTTAGATCTTCTCCATCTTTCCTTTTACTTAATTTGCCTAAGGGTTTGTCAATCTTTTTATTTTATTTTTAAGAACCAACTCTTCATTTTATTGATTCCTTGTGTTGGTTTTTGTTTGGTTTTATTTCCTTATTTTCAGTCCTGATTTTAGTTATTTCTTCCTATCTACTATGTTGAAATTTGCTTTGTTCTTGTTTCTCCCAATGATCTAAGGTGCATCATTGAATTGTTAATTTGAGATAACTTTTTTGGTTTTTATTGTTTTGTTTTTAAAGATTTATTTATTTTATGTATATGAGTACACCATTGCTCTCTTCAGACACACCAGAAAAGGGCATCAAATCCCATTACAGATGGTTGTCAGCCACTATGTGGTTGCTAGGACTTGAACCCAGGATCTCTGGAAGAGCAGTCAGTGCTCTTAACCACTGAGCCATTTCCCCAGCCCCCGAGATAACTTTTTTGATGTAGGCAACAAGTACTATAAACTTTCCTCGTTGGATTGTCTTCATTGTGTCCCATCAGTTTTGAAATGTTATGTTTTTATTTTCGCTCAATTGTAGGAATTGGGTTTTTTCTTCTATATTGATTTTTTCAATGACCCAATTATTCTACAGTATGTAGTTTAATCTCAATGAATTGATACACTTCCTGTATTTTTTAACTTATAATTTATTTATTTTTATTGGTTATTTTATTTATTTACATTTCAAATGTTATCCCCCTTCCCAGTTTCCCCTCTGTAAGCCCCTTTCCCCTTGTTTCTATGAGGGTTCTCCCCCACCCACCCAACCACCCCTGCCTCACCGTCCTAGCATTCCCCTATGCTGGGGTATTGAGCCTCCATAGGACCAAGGGCCTCCCCTCCCACTGATACCAGATAAGGCATTCCTCTGCTATATATGCAGCTGGAGCCATGGATCCCTCAATGTGTACTCTTTGGTTGGTGATTTAGTCCCTGGGAGCTCAGGGTGGTCTGGTTAGTTGATATTATTGTTCTTGTTTTTATATCTATTGATATCTAAGTTTATTCCATTGTGATCAGATGAATACAGGATTTTATTTCAATTTTCCTTTGCTTTGTGTCTCAATATGTGTTCTATGGGCTGCTCAGAAAAAGAATGTCTATTGTTTAGTGTTTTAATGAACTGTTCTGTAGATGTTAGGTCCATCTGACATCTCAATGAACCTCACCACTTACTAAGGCTCAAGAAACATTGCAGAAGAATTAGAAAGAATATAAAAGCTGAAGGATTGGGAGGAATGCTGTGAAATGGCATGATATGGCTATCATTATAAAGAACTCAAAGTATCTGTAGTTACCCACACAAGATCTATACAAGATTAAGCCAACTAAAATTCTGACACGGACAGGGAAGATGAACACCAGGCCCTGATTCTTCTAATGAGCTATTGGAAGCAGATAATTGCTGGGCAAAGAAGAATCATACTTTTGTAATAATATGGCCACTAGTCCAGTGTATGACTCCACACACATGCATATATGGGCAGTACTAGTTGAACTTAGTGGGCTACCAAAAAAAAACCCATGAAGTTGGTAGGGGAAATTTCAGGTTGACACAAGAGGAGCTGGATGGAGAAATGGGACTATATATTGCTATATTTCATTATATACATATGAGAAACTCTCAAAAATAAGGACAAATATTAAGTAAAGACTGTATTTTTTCTTTTTGGATACAGAAAAGTGGTAGGTTGCTTACAGAATACCTGTTCCTGTTCACCATGTTGGAGTTTTTTATGGCATTCACAGTAACTGAGTGGACCTATAGAGCAAGACAAATAGAAGAATAAAACAGTGAGTCTATCATTCCTCCCATGAACAGAAGCTACTAACTTCTGTGGTGTACCCTATTCAGATAAGTTAGACTTAATCATCAGTAGTGTCATCTCTAAACTATGACTAGAGGTAGGGGGAAACATTTTGCTAAACTGCTCATGTACTAAGCAACTTTGTATAATTGGAGCTAAATAAGTCTCATTATATAAAGTGAGTGGGACTGAAGATGTAGCTTAGCAATAGAGGACTTATGTAGAATTAGTGTGTTTCTCAGTTTGATAATCTGAAGAAGCACATAAAAAGAGACTAGGGATAGAGTATGGCGGTAGAGGCATGGGTACTGGGTTTTAGACTCAGCGCTACTTGACTGGCCCTAGTTGCCACTATCCACCTCCACAAACACTGTGCTCCAGCTTCACCACTTGCTTCTTCCTCATTAAATACACCTTGTTTAGTTTACCACCTTAGTTCGTAGATGGAATTCCTGAAGTAACCTCTGTCTGTAATTAATGTGATAAAAATTAAGAAGAGAGAAGACATCAGATAAACTTTTTCCTTAGATTTCACACTTTCTCTTGCCTCAATGGTTGCCTCTGGATTTGTACAGCAAATTTCATTTCCTTTTAACAACATGTGGATGATATGTGCCACTCCAGAGGAATGAGGGTACTTATATCTAGCTCACTATTTGCCTTTCAATAAATTTTCCTTAGCTGAAGTAGTGAAATAGGAAGTTGAAATTCATGTAAAAGTCTAATCCTCATAAACTTTAAAAATATACAGCTAGGACTAGAGAGATGACTCAGTGATTAAGAGCACTTGTTGCTCTTCCATAGGACCAAACTTTGAGTCCCAGAACCCCCGTGGCTCACAGCCATCCAAAACTCCAGTTCCAGGGAATCCAACAACTCTCCTATGGCTTCTGTAGGCACCAGGAACATGCACGGTGTATAGATATGCATGCAAGCAAAACACTCATGCACATATATAGATCTTTTTTTAAAGTGTATATGTCTCTACTTAAACACAAAGCCACAAAACTCATAATCCTCTGACGAAGGAACAAGAGAAAGAACATCAATTTAAATGTTTTTTTTTTTAACTTATACCAAATAAATTTTAAATGGTGAGGAGCAGAATAAATAGGCAAGGAAAAGAAAGGACAGGCAGAGGGAAGGCAAATAAATAGCAGAAGAAAAGGAGAAAATGACTTAAAAAACAATATAAAAAACAAAACAAAACAAGACGTGGTCTGGGAAGTACATCTCAGATGAAGCCCTTGCTAGCACAAAGAAGGCCATGGGTTCCGGGACCAACACAAAGGAGGAAAAAACAGCTCATGATTTTATTTATTTAAGACTGTTAATAATAAGACTATTCTTGTTAGAATTATCTAGTTCTTTATCTTAGATCACTTTAATAAGCAATTTCCTATCATCCAACGTACCCCCAGGTTGATCGGTATCATCAATGCTGCCCTTCCCCTACACGCTAAGAGGAGCACCATGGCCTCAGTCAAGGAGGAAAGCCTGTTGATGAGTGAGGAACTTTGTTCAAGAGACTCCATGGAAAGTGGATGTTACTAAGTCTTCCTCAGTATTTCCTCTCCTCCGTTTCATTAATAAAAACTGATAACAATGAACACGTTTGTTTTTCCATGTGGGAAATTTATCATGAATTTATTTGTCATAAATTAATCTGAGGCTGAATCTGGTCAGCCTAAGTTAAAGGGTTCTCCTAAGCTCAAGAATCACATGAATGGGCACATATTTTTCTAGCATCAACCTAATGTTGATGAGGTGATGTAATGCTGCCTTGAAATGATTTCATATTGAAAAGAAAAATAAGCAACCCTGTCATCAATGAGACAGACTAGCTCTAGACATTAGACATCTTTCTAAGCAGCTATTGTTAAAAGATGCCTAAGTCATCTATAGTGTGGAATGTATCACTGGATATATCTTTATGCAACTGAGACCACACAAAGGAGTGTCCACAGAACTCTCTTATTAGAAAGTCCATCTTCTGCAATATTTTATCCTTTTCTCCACAGCTTTTCTCTGTTATCTATTATACCTTGTATGTTATAAATATTAGGTAAACTATCTTTCCAGCAATATTCTGTTGTATCATTAAAGACCTTTTCTGTTGGTCATCTTTCCATTTATGTGACAAAATGTGTGAGATAAACAACTTCTATGAAGGAAAAGTTTCTTTGGGCTCCTGATTTCAGAGGCTGCAGGCCACATTTGGCTGGATCTATTCCTTTTGAAGATATGGTCAAACAGCACTATGAAGAGGAGGAGGAAGGAGGGGGAGGAGGGGGAGGAGGGGGGAAAGGGGAGGAGGAGGATGGGGAGGGGGAGGAGGAAGAGGCAGAGTAAGGCTGCTTACCTCATAGAAGCCAAAGAGAGAGAAGAGGGAGGAACAAGGGGTGGGAGAGAGGAAGGAAAGGGAGGGACGAGGAAGAGGAAGAAAGAGAACACACAACAACCATTGCGTCACCACCTCACAGTCACTACAGCAAGGAACCAACCATTAGCATATGGATGATTGGAGAACATTTAAAACCTAAACCAAAAGCCCCTTCTCTCCTCTTACTTTTTTCAAACTCCAAATCTTATTCCCACTTTCCTGTCTTCATAAACAACTGATCCATGGAGCGAAACCTGCTTATTTTATATGTGAGTGCGCCCAGAAAAGGTCTATGGCGTTTTATTACAGTCATACTGCAATTCATGTGGATCACACATGCACATGCACACATACTTTCCTCCTCCAAGTAGTACATGTTTGATTCACTGGTGTTGCTATTCATATATCAGCTGATTTTAAATGCTGCCTGATAATCTGTGACATCTACATCAGCACATTTATGCATCCCTTCTTCCAGGAATGGACACATAGGTTACCTCTTCCCTTGAGTAATTTCATTGAGTATTGCATTCTTCAGCAGAATATCTGATATATTTGTATATCACACACACGCACACATACACACACACATACATACACACATATACACACACACACATACACACATACACACATACACACATACACACATATACACACACACATACACACACACATACACACATACACACATACATACATACACACATACATACATACACACATATACACACACACATACACACACACACATACACACATACATACATACACACATACATACATACACACATACACACACACACACATACACACATACATACATACACACACATACCATTTGCTTAAGGAAAACAGGAAGTCCCACCACTCCTCTGTTGCAGGCTACTTGATGTTACATACTTTTTTCTACAATGTACTCTGTATTCTCTTGATCTCTCAAGGTCTCACAGATTCTGATATCAGCAGCATTGCTTCTGATGTTCCAGTGTGACAAGAAAGGTTTTATTTTTTTTTCAACTGGAGTTCACACAAGCAGTAAATAGCACCAACTCTGTGTTCCTTGTAGCTAGAAACCACAGTTCTGAGAGAGTGGAATACACAGATATAGCAAGAAGAAATCCAGAATGAAGAGCAAGATTTGAACATGTGAAGGATAAAGGAATAATAGATAAAATAAAGTTCATAACCCATAGAAGAAAATGAGGTTGATAACAGAAATGTAGACACTTGAAAACAGAACACTTAATTCGTAGCAAGCAAGGAAGTAGTGAATGACATATGGCTACATACACTGGGGAGAGATGATGGAAGAGTGTGAAGACCTTTTATTTGTCTCTCAAACAAATAGAAAGCCATCCAAAAATAGGGGTGTGTGGGCTGAGAAGATGGCTGAGTAGATAAAGTGCTTGCTGCATAAGCATGGTTTGAATTCCCAGAACCCACATAAATCCGGCTATGGTAGCACCACATTTGTCATCCCAGCTCTCCTACAAGAAGATTGGGTGACAGAACCGAGAGCATCCCCAGAATCTACCTGCTATTCATTCAGTTGTTTCCATTTAAGTTTCTATTGTGGTCTTAATGTAAAATGTCCCTCAAGGACTCTTAAGTCTGAATGCTGCATTCCCAGTAGTGACACTGTTTGAGACATTGTCAGACCTTTAGGAGTCAGTGCCTTACTAGAGAAAGTATGTCACTGGGGGTGAATTTTGAGGTGTTACAACCTGGCCACATTTCTTGCTCTCCTTTTGCTTCCTGACTTCCAGACCAACCTCAGGCTCCTGTTCCTATGCCTTCCCCACCAGGAAGGACTCTGCCTCTGGAATAATAAGCCAAAATAAATCTTTTCTCCCCTAAGTTGCTTCTTGTCTGGGTTGGTTTTTCATAGCAAACAAAAAGAAACTAAAACAAACTGTTATAAATAATGTGACTACATTTAAGAACAAGTTTTTAATGGAGTTATGTTTTGAAATTTATGTAGATATATGCCAAAGAGAATAACCACCAATGATATAGGAAAACATAGGCAACCCTTGAACGAGCGCTATCTACTATTTCAAATCTTTTTATTCCAAAGTATCTGCACAATTTATTAACAAAGTTTATGGGTTCCAAGAGAACAGTATATTCATCAACACTTGTTATAATCTGTCGTTCCCCATTATGCTCACCCTAGTGGGTATGAAGTGGTATATGTGGTGTACCAGTGTGGCTTAGGTTTGCATTTAGTTAATTAGTAATGGAGTTCATCTCTTCAAGTGTTTATTGACAGTTGTAAATCTCTGGAGATATAGACTCTCTTGCCAATGTTTAATAAGGTTACATTACTGTCCTCATTACAGGTTGTAAAGGGTATTTATATATCCTGACTGAAATCCCTTCTGAAATGTATGTGGAGACTCTGTGGTATTTCAGCCCCAATTCTTGAAAATATTTGCTTCCATTCTAAGAGTCAATATTTAATTTTTTTTACATTTTTATTAATTTTAATGTACCAAATAATGGGTTTTACTATAACACTTTCATATGTGCATATCATTGTGATTTGTTCATATTCATTGCCAAATTACCCTCCCTTGAAATGTCATTGAAGTCAGCTTGTATGCATTTTATTTTTAAAATTGCCTCTATGCTCATTCAAGAGGTTGCTCTATAGTTTGGGGGCTCTAATACATTGGGATCTATGTGTTTGGTTTGTAGCAGGCAGGAACTTGCAGCAATTTTCTGCGTTAGCCTCCTAAGTGGGTGATTACAGGTGTGAGTTGCCACACCCAGTTCTCATCTAGCTTTGTTATCAAGGGAATAACCTTCTAGACTAGTTTAATAGTTCTTTCTGAAACAGTGGGTGGGTGAAGACTGTCTCCTGTCTCCAACTAAGTTCTTGCCTTCCCTTTTCTAAGAATGGAGTGGGCAGGCAATAAAGGAGAAACATAGGTAAGAAGAGAGTAGCAACTTTAAAAGAAAAAACTCCAAGACCCTCAGTGCCAAGAGATGCTGACCGAGAGGCAGTGTTCCAGCTCTAAATCCATAACAGGCTTGGGGTGAGAGCTTGCATGTGTTACAAGACTATGCTCTCCAAGGACTTTGGAGTGCCAGCCTAGAGTGGTCTCTTACAGACCAAGTCTGCAGTTTGACAGAGTTCTCCAGGAACTTCCTGCCCTGGGCAGAAGTATCAGGCATGAGAAACCATTGAGTCCATCTCCTATTTCCATCTTCCTCAAGTCTTGAGCATCCAGAGAAATATCCACAGCCAAAGGCAGAATCTCTAATCTGAAATCTGGTATCATATTTCTCCATCAAGTTACATGACTAAAGTGTGTCTTGAAGCCTTGAGCATGCCAGAATCTATTGAGAAACTGGCTGGGTTCTAATTGGCTGAATGTGGACACACAAGCAAGGTAAGATTTAGGACCTGTAGGGAAAAGCTATTAAACAGTTAACACTTCTGGATGTTCCCAATGGATACAGTACGTCTTTGGCAGCTTCTGCCTGCTCTTTCTGGATTGTTCATACTCCAGACTTTGGCTGTTAATCCTCAGCTTTCATGTGATAGGGATTTGTGTCTTTTGCAGAAACTGCTATTACACTGACAGCTGTCCACTCTTTTTTTTTTTTTCTTTTAATTATTTTTTTTGATACTTTATTTACATTTCCAATGTTTCCCCCTTTCCAGGTCTCCTCTTTGGAAACCCCCTATCTCTTCCCCCTCCCCTGCGTCTATGAGGGTATTTCATCTCCCACCCAGCCGCCCACCCACTCCCATATTCCCACCTTGACATTCGCCTTTACTGGGACCTCTAACACCCTGAGGCACATGGGCCTTTCCTCACCCTGATGGCGAACAAGGCCCTCCTCTGCCACATATATGATACGAGTCATGGGTCCCATGATGTGTATTCTTTGATTGGTGGTCCAGCCTCCAGGAGGACCGGGAGGATCGGGCCAGTTGACACTTTTGCTCCCTCCATGGGACTGCAAACTCCCTCAGCTCCTTCAGCCCCTTCTCCAACTCCTCCATCTGGGACCTCACTCTCAGTCCAGTGGTTATTGAAAAGTGAAACTTGGGTATTCCAAACTTTTGAGCTAATATCCACTTATCAATGAGTATATACCATGTTCGTTCTTTTGTGACTGAGTTACCTTGCTCAGGATGATATTTTCAAGTTCCATCCATTTGCCTGTGAATTTCATTAAATCATTGTTTTTAATAGCTGAGTAGTATTCCATTGTGTAAATGTACCACATTTTCTGTATCCATTCCTCTGATGAGGGACATCTGGGTTGTTTCCAGCTTCTGGCTATTATAAATATGGCTGCTATGAACACAGTGGAGCATGTGTCTTTATTACATGTTGGAGCATCTTCTGTGTATATGCCCAGGAGTAGTATAGCTGGGTCCTCAGGTAGTATTATGTCCATTATTCTGAGGGTCTGC
>CM052703.1:46672220-46688146 GCA_028551405.1 Uromys caudimaculatus
TACCCAGGTGTTCGAGAGTTTTCCCCACTTTCTCTTCTATTAGGTTCAGTGTAACTGGTTTTATGTGGAGGTCCTTGATCCACTTGGACTTGAGCTTTGTACAAGGAGATAGGAATGGATCAATTTGCATTCTTCTACATGTAGACCGCCAGTTGAACCAGCACCATTTGTTGAAGATGCTGTCTTTTTTCCACTGAGTGGTTTTAGCTCCTTTGTCGAAAATCAAGTGACCATATCATTTGTAGGGCAGGGTTTATGGAAACATATTGTGTAAAATTGGTTTTGTCATGGAATATTTTGGTTTCACCATCTATGGTAATTGAGAGTTTTGCTGGGTATAGCAGCCTGGGTTGGCAGTGTGGGTTCATTTCTGGGTCTTTAATTCTATTCCATTGCTCTTCCTGCCTGTCTCTGTACCAATACCATGCAGATTTTATCACTACTGCTCTGTAGTACAGCTTGCGGTCAGGGATGGTGATTCCCCTAGAAGTTCTTTCATTGTTGAGAATATTTTTCACTGTTCTGGGTTTTTTTGTTATTCAAAATGAACTTGCAAATTGCTCTTTCTAACTCTATGAAGAATTGAGTTGGAATTTTGATTGGGATTGCATTGAATCTGTAGATTTCTTTTGGCAAAATGGCCATTTTTACTATATTAATCTTGCCAATCCATGAGCATGGGAGATCTTTCCATCTTCTGAGACCTTCTTCAATTTCTTTCTTCAGAGACTTGAAGTTCTTGTCATACAAATCTTTCACACCAAGATATTTTATTTTATTTGTGACAATTGTGAAGGGTGTCGTTTTCCTAATTTGTTTCTCAGCCTGTTTATCCTTTGAGTATAGGAAGGCTACTGATTTGTTTGAGTTAATTTTATATCCAGCCACTTTGCTGAAGTTGCTTATCAGGTTTAGGAGTTCTCTGGTGAAATTTTTGGGGTCACTTAGGTATACTATCATATCATCTGCAAATAGTGATATTTTGACTTCTTCCTTCCCAATTCCTATCCCTTTGACCTCCTTTAATTGTCTAGTTGCTCTGGTTAGGACTTTGAGTACTATATTGAATAGGTAGGGAGAGAGTCAACAGCCTTGTCTAGTCCCTGATTTTGTGGGATTGCTTCAAGTGTCTCTCCATTTAATTTGATGTTGGGTACTGGTTTGCTGTATATTGCTTTTGCTATGTTTAGGCATGGGCCTTGAATTTCTGATCTTTCCAAGACTTTTACCATGAAAGGATGTTGAATTTTGTCAAATACTTTTTCAGCATCTAATGAAATGATCATGTGGTTTTTATCTTTGAGTTTGTTTATATAGTGGATTACGTTGTTGGATTTCTATATATTGATCCATCCCTGCAGCTCTGGGATGAAGTCTACTTGATCATGAAGGATGATCAGTTTCATGTGTTCTTGAATTCAGTTTGTAAGAATTTTACTGAGTAATTTTTTGCATTGATATTCATAAGGGAGATTGGTCTGAAGTTCTCTCTCTTGTTTGGTTCTTTGTGTTGTTTAGGTATAAGCATAATTGTGGCTTCATATAATAAATTGGGTAGTGCTCTTTCTGTTTCTATTTTGTGGAATAGTCTGAAGAGTATTGGTATTAGGTTTTCTTTGAAGGTATCATAGAATTCTGCACTAAACTCGTATGGTCTTGGGAATTTTTTGGTCTAGAGTCTTTTTGTTCTAGAGCTTTCAGGTGTGCCGTGAAGCTGCTAGTGTATGCTTTCTCCAGTTTCTTTTTGGCAGCACTCAAAGCTATGAGTTTTCCTCTTAGCACTCCTTTCATAGTGTCCCATAAGTTTTTGTATGTTGTGCCTTCATTTTCATTAAATTCTAAAAAGTCTTTAATTTCTTTATTTCTTTCTTGACCAAGCTATCATTGAGTAGAGTATTGTTCAGCTTCCATGTGTATGTGGGCTTTCTGTTGTTTTTGTTGTTATTGAAGACCAGCCTTAGTCCTTGGTGATCTGATAGAATGCATGGAATTATTTTAGTCTTCTTGTGTCTGTTGAGGCCTGTTTTGTGACCAATTCTATGGTCAGTTTTGGAGAAGGTATCATGAGGTGCTGAGAAGAATGTATATTATTTTGGCTTAAGATGAAATGTTCTATAGATATCTGTTAAATCCATTTGGTTCATAACTTCTGTTAGTTTCAATATGTCTCTGTTTAGTTTGTGTTTCCATGATCTATCCATTGCTGAGAGTGGGATGTTGAAGTCTCTCACTATTATTGTGTGAACTGAAGTGTGTGCTTTGAGCTTTAGTAAAGTTTCTTTTATGAATTTGGGTGCCCTTGTATTAGGAGCATAGATGTTCAGAATTGAGAGTTCATCTTCGTAGATTTTTGATTTGATGAGTGTGAAGGGTCCTTCCTTATCCTTTTTGATAACTTTTGGTTGAAAGTTGATTTTTTTCAATACTAGAATGGCTACTCCAGCTTGTTTCTTGGGATCATTTGCTTGGAAAATATTTTTCCAACCTTTTACTCTGAGATAGTGTCTGTCTTTGTCACTGAGGTGCATTTCCTGTATGCAGCAAAATGCTGGGTCCTGTTTATGTATCCAATCTGTTAGTCTATGACTTTTTATTGTGGAATTGAGTTAATCGATGTTAAGAGATATTAAGGACCAGTGATTGTTCCTTACTGTTACTTTTGTTGTTAAAGGTGGAATTATGATTGTGTTGCTATTTTCTTTTGAGTTTGTTGAAAGAAGATTACTTTCTTACTTTTTCTAGGGTATAGTTTCCCTCCTTGTGTTTGAGTTTTCCATCTATTATCCTCTGTAGGGCCAGATATATGGAAAGGATATTGTGTAAATTTGTTTTTGTCATGGAATATCTTGGTTTCTTCATCTATGTTAATTGGGAGTTTTGCTGGGTATAGTAGCCTGGGCTGGCATTGGTGTTCTCTTAGGGTCTGTATGAGATCTGCCCAGGATCTTCTGGCCTTTATAGTCTCTGATGAAAAGTCTGGTGTAATTCTGATAAGTTTCCCTTTATATGTTACTTAACTTTTTTCCCCTTATTGCTTTTTAATATTCTTTCTTTGTTTTGTGCATTTGGTTTTTTGATTATTATGTGATGGGTGGAATTTCTTTTCTGGTCCAGAATATTTGGAGTTCTGTAGGCTTCTTGTATGTTCATGGGCATCTCTTTCTTTAGGTTAGGGAAGTTTTCTTCTATAATTTTGTTGAAGATATTTACTGACCCTTTAAATTGGGAATCTTTGTTCTCTCTATACCTCTTATCCTTAGGTTTGGTCTTCTCATTGTGTCCTGGATTTCCTGAATGTTTTGGGTTAGGAACTTTTTGCATTTTGCATTTTCTTTGACAGTTGTGTCAATATTTTCTATGGTACTTCTGCACCTGAGATTCTCTCTTCTATCTCTTGTATTCTGTTGGTGATGGTAACATCTATGACTCCTGATCTGTTTCCTAGGTTTTCTATCTCCAGGCTTGTCTCCGTTTGTGATTTGTTTATTGTTTCTTTCTTTTTTAAAAAAGTTTTTATTAATTATTCCATTCATTTACATCTCAAATGATATCCCACTTCCTTGACACCCCCTCTACTGACCTTCCCCCATCCCATGATATCCCGGTTATTTTTTATTGTTTCTATTTCCATTTTTAGATCCTGGATGGTTTTGTTCAATTCCTTCATGTTAGGTTGTGTTTTCCTGTAATTCTTTAAGGGATTTTGTGTTCCTTCTTTAAGGTCTTCTACCTGTTTACCTGTGTTCTTCTGTGGTTCTTTAAGGGAATTATTTATGTCCTTCTTAAAATCCTCCATCATGAGATGTGATTTTAAATTAGAGTTTTGCTTTTCTGGTTTGTTGGGGTATCCAGGGCTCGTGAGAGAACTGGGCTCTGATGATGTCAAGTAGCCTTGGTTTCTGTTGCTTATGTTCTTTCCCTTGCCTCTGGACATCTGGTTATCTCTGGTGTTAGCCGGTCTTGCTGTCTCTGACTGTAGCTTGTCCCTCCTCTGAGTCTGTGAGACTCTTACCTTGTGAGCCTGTGATCTTAGCTGTGTCTGTACTCCTTGGAGACCAGCTCTCTCCAGGTGGGATTTGGGTATGGAGAGCTGTACCACAGGGTTAATTCCGGGGTACAAACTGAGACTGGAGAGATCCTGTTCTCATTTGCTCTACAGTTCCTGAGCCCTGTGGTCTTTTGGAGGGTACTTCTTTGGCCAGTGATTGGAGCCAAAGTGTTTGTCTCTCCTGTGAATTTAGGAGTGACAGCACTCCTGGAAGACCAACTCTCTCTGGGTGGGATTTGGGTCCAGAGAGCTGTGCCACAAGGTTAACTCTGGGTGCAGATGAAGACCGGAAGCAACACCAATTGTTTAGTTTAGCTCTATGCAAATTTGCTTACTGATACTTTGGGGTTACAAGCTTAGCACAAAGACTAAGAAGGAATATGGTGTTAACAATGGCTGCTTAGGTGATGGTAAACATTAAAAAGGGCAAGGAAGCCAAACTCTGATTCCCCACAATCATAGTTGCTAAGCAAGCTCCTTCTCAGCAAAGTAGCCTCTATGCCACTGTTCTTTTCTTTTTCTTTTTCTTTTTTTTTTTTATTGGATATTTTCTTTATTTACATTTCAAATTTTTTCCAGTTTCCAGGTCTCCCCTTTGGAATCCCCTTATCCCTTCCCCTCCTTCCCTGCCTCTATGAGGGTGCTTCTCTACCCACTCATCCACTCCCATCTTCCTGCCTTGGCATTCTACTACACTGGGGCATCAAACACCCTCAGGCCCAAGGACTGCTCCTCCTACTGATGTCAAACAAGGCCATCCTCTGCCACATATGTGGCCAGAGCCTTAGGTTCCTCCATGTATACTCTATGGTTGGTGGTCCAGTTCCCGGGAGCTCCAGGGGTCTGTATGCCACTGTTCCTTGGGGGGAAATATAAATCTTTAGCTGAAATAGAGAGCAAAGTTTGTTTTAGAGTTTCTCTGTGAAGCTCTGGCTGTTCTGGAACTTGGTCTGTAGACTAGGGTGGCCTTGAACTCACAGAGATCTGTCCACCACTGCTTCCCAAGGGCTGGGATCACAGGCATGTGAACCAATTTTTTTTAGCTTGCTAGTGTTCTCCATATTTGCCTATTAAGCATGCCTTTCCCACACTCCCCAAAAAGACATACTGAGGTGCATGTTTGTGTGTATATGTGTGTGTTTAGAAAAATTCAGTGATTTTTTTTTTCATCTGAGCATTTGGAAGAAGTTTTCTTACTCCCCCTCAAAGTCTCGGAATCATCAATAGCTCTTCCTCTTTGTGTCATAAAACATTTCTGTCTTTGGGGTTATATCCAGCTTTCCCACATACCTGACATCTTGAAGCACTACCCTGGGTTATACTGCAGGATCCTGAGAAGATGAACTGTGGGAAGAAATTTGTATTGAAACACCCACACTGTTTGATCCATCCCCTTAACAGATTCTCTTCTTGATGCTACTGTAATTCTGATGTCTAGACTATCCCTGAGTTTTACAAAGAAAGTGGCATTGAAAAAAAAGCTATCTTGGTTCTAAGAGATTCCCTACAAAAAGTGGTTCTACTTTTTTCTGTTAGAGAGATGAATAGATGTTTAAAAGTTGGTGATCACTCATGTGGTCAACATGTAGGTGATGGGACTCGGGAATTTCTCAATAATTTTACGAGGGACAAATAGTGGATCCTTGACCATGCATTGATGTTCAGTTAGCAAGTTAATGACCAAAAGTGTTAAAAATAAGATGGCTGGTATGGCAACTGTCATCTATAGGAATCCTCTACCCCTCAAAATATTCTAGGGAAATAAAAGATCACTACAAAATAATTTCAGAAAGCGTTTGATCTGAAAATCAAATGGCTTTAATTTTTATTTTATTTTATTTTATTTTATTTATTTATGGCTGTTTCCTCAATCTCTGTGATGTCTGTGACCTACTGGGAACTAGCTGAAAGCATGGCTATTTGTGGTTATTTTGCATTAAATTTTCTTCCTGTGGTATGTCTTCCATTTGCCTTCAGAATTCCCAGAAGGTGACCAAAATATTCTAAGAAGGAGATCAAGAATCTCTCAGTCCAGGAGGGTACAGTCTGCTATGGAAGCAGAGGCACCTTATCTTGGTTTAAAGCAAATCCTGCTGTTTTATTGTGGGGCATTCTGTCAGAGTTACTTAAACTCAATAGACAAACTTTTCTCATTTATAAAGCAGGGAGTGAAGAGCTACTGTATTTGATCCTTGTGGCAATGTTGTGTCGATGAGGTAACATGAGCTTAAAGTACCACTGGGATATGCATGATGCAGGGATGGACACACCATTGAATATGATTCGTGGTTCATTTCTTCCATAAACATCTTGTTTATGTCTTGAGCCTAGGGCTTTCTAGACACTTTGCAATTGAAGACTCATTGTATCATTCCAGTTTAAGTAATTGCTCTTTACTACACACACATCTCTTTCCAGAAAGTTGTCAGTTTTGCAATGCTTTCAGAGGTAAATCCTCTGAAGAAATGCCTGTCAATCAAAAAAGTGAATGCCAGTCCACTGGCTTAGTGAAATGACTACTATGTCTCAGAAGTCTTTCCACAAAGCTCAGAGACTGGGCTCCACTTAGACCTCTACTCTTTTAAAGCTCCATCTTGGTAGAGAAGAGCAAGAACGAGGAAGAGTATTTATTGAAACCTGTTCTCTGCAAAGAAATTCATCCTTATATTAAGCCTTTTGCTTCTCGAGACTTACTATCAAAGGGAAGTCAGTTGTGTCCTAGGTCACATGACTTCTGCATAAATGACCCCTGATTAACAATTTTTTTTTTTTTTTTTTTTTTGGATTGAGTGCATCTGTGAACTAAACTAGCTAGGGGGAAGTCATGGCTTTGGGCTTCCTCAAGTATAATTACTTTTAATTGGGCATGCTCCTGGTGGACACTTTGATAAATATACCCATGAAAGTATTAGAATATCTACTTTAGGAATTTCTGTTTAATTTCTCCCCATTCCTCTTGGCCCCCCTCCCCACCCCAGGGTTCTTCTTTTCTTTTCCCGTATTTTCTCCAAAAACTGCCTCTATTTCCCTAGACACTAAACTCTTGTTTTTGAGTTTTCACCCTGAAAAGATAGGCTTTATAGCTGTTATATACGCAGCCATGCTCTTTAAGAGTCTTCTTAATACTACTCCTTTGAAATCCTTTCTACCCACACATCCCAGTCTCTAGAGGCCTTATCAAAACAGGCAATAAACACAAAAATGCTCAAATGAGCACTGTAAGTCAGTGATTGAGTCTAGTAAACTATTGACCATAGAATTCTCTACTTGATCAATTAGAATAAAATAAATAGAAATTAGTAATGCCACAGTTCACTCACGAATGCTCCAGAAATAAACAGGTAACAGATGCTAGTTATCATAAGTTCAGAGCCGATACTGTGTTTCTTTTCTTCTAGACGGTGCAAGGAGAGCCAGAGAATCCCCAGTGCACAGTGAATTAGGCCAAGCATTATTTGTGCAGCCTGTGAGAAGAGAGAGCCAGTGTTATTATTCAAGGTGTCTCTACTAAAGATGGCTTCAGTCTGAGTATCTGAGAAGTCTTGAACATATTCAGTTTGCTCTGTATATTAGTGTATTCATCAAGGCTTTCCAGAAAAGAATAATAAACAAGAAACAAGATGCTAATTCTAGTCTCTTCAGGATATTGATATAATCATGGAGACCCCAGACACCATTCCACCCTATCCCATTGTCCTGCCAACCCTTTTGTTTCAGGATGGTGAATATTCACCATCACTGAGTATTGAAAGAGTTACATGTCAGGGAGGAACCAAGGTTGAGACAGATGTGGCAGAGTGGTTTGGGTCTTCTTTGCTTGAACAAGAATGTTTTTATTTAACAACAACCTTGAAGGACAGTTATTTTGATCTTGTAAGTGCTTCTAGGTAATTTAATAGCAGAGGCCTACTGATCTGTCTTTCTCAGAAGGATGCCATAGCTAAAAGGGGAGCTGCTGGCCATGGGGACCTGGAAGTGTCTTTCTGAACCCTGCTATCCTTTCCATGGATTTTAAAAAGGCAGACTGTAGTCAGAAGACTTGTCTCTTGTTCTTCACTGATAAAACCAACTAGGAACTTTTGACCTCTCCTTCTGTCCCTCTTTCCTTCTTATCTGGGACTTGAACTTCAGTTTTCCCTTGTTACCTTATCCAGTCTTGATCTTTGCCACTGGAGAATGAACAAGTCTAAGCCTTATTTAAAAGAAAAAAATAGTATTTGTGAAGTCCAAAACCTCGTTAAGGATCTATTGACCATGACAAAGATGGAGGAAGAGATGGTTTGGTTATTGCACTGGTTAGTTTTTTTTATCAACTTGATAGAAGCTGAAGTCATCTGAGGAGAGGTACCCTCAGCTGAGAAAACACTCCCAACACATTGGCATGTGTGGCAGTTTGTGGGGCATTTTCTTCATTTGTGATTGATGTGGAGATACCATCTCTGAGAAGTTGGTCCTGGGGTATATAAGAAAGTAGGTTGAGTAAGTTGTGAAGAACAAGCTAGCAAGCAGCATTACCCCATGGCCTCTGCTTCAGTTCCTGCCTCAAGATTCCCTTTCTTGTCTTCTACTATTGATGAACTGTAGCCTACAAGCCAAACCAACTCTTCCTCCTCAAATTGCTTTTCATTAGGATGTTTTTCCCTTAGAGCAATAGTATAGAAAGAAAGAAAGGAGGAAAGAAGGAAAGAAAGAAGGAAAGAAAGAAAGAAAGAAAGAAAGAAAGAAAGAAAGAAAGAAAGAAAGGAAGGAAGGAAGGAAGAAAACTAAGGCAGGTATGCACAGCCTGAGTGCATATCCTATTCACTTGATTGCTAAAATCTTTCTGTACTGAGTGAGAATGGCCTTTGTTGAGTACTGACACGAGATGCAAATATCTTCAATTTTCTTTTGCTTATTTTTAGAGATTTATTTCAAACGATGCTTCCCTAAGTGTCTAAATTACTTTTTCTGTTACTGTGAAAAGAAATGTGGCTTGGTGAGTCAAATAACACCTACCTCACAACGAACAACTCAGGTTGTGTGGTAAATTGGTGGACTATGCTTATATGTTCAGTTTGTATTTAGGTGCAGTAGAAGGCCAAGTGTTCCTCAAAAGGACAGCAGTTATATTCAGAGAATGGCAAGATTTTGCTCCATAAAATGCTGCAATAAATTAGTAGGTGTCTGCCAGAGGCTTCAGCGAAAAACAACCCACCCCCATCAGCCAACAACATTGCAAATACTGTTGGAATGGCTGGACCCACCAGTGCAGCGATAATGCAGCATGCACAGTAGCCTGGATTTAGAGCAGTCTCTACCTGTTACAGCTCCTATCAGCTATTTGGGATGCTTTTCAAAAAGGCATGACAAACACTGCCAAAGTAGTTCATTGTTTCAGAATCCCCTCCTTCCAAATTTTTGACACTCTTTTCCACCCTCCATTTCTTTTATTTTTGAGATTATAATTACATCATGTCCTTCCTCCTTTCCCCTTCTCCTCTGATCTATGCCATTGACTTGGGATTCTTTTCCTGCATCTATGTTTATAATTTGAAAGTTTGATTTTTTTTCATGGTGTCACACATGTCTACAGGTCTGATAGATTTTGGAGAGAAGCTATGCATTGATCTTTCCTATTTGTATGTTTGTGATGAGATCTGGGCATGAGAGCTTCTTTTGTTAGTTCTAAGTTTGATTCTGGCAGAGCAGGTTGGGACAGAAGAGAGGATGTGTGGGCAGTTTGGGTCTGAGGTTGAAAAAGGCTTTAGGGGGAGTGGAGTCAGGGGGGTTTAGGAGACTAGGATGGTATACAGGATGTGCCTTCTGGTCTAAGCCTTGAGTGTAGGTGTGGATCTATATGTGGAAAGTTTGGATATGGTGTGGGAGAGACATGTGGATTGGGGGTTAGGTGGGGTAAGTTCTGGCAGAGCAGTAGAGATTGTCTGCCTCATGGGCAAAGACTCAGCCAGGGTGCTGGATGTGGGACTCAAGCTATATCTGGTGGATTGGGGAGGGTATATGGATAGGGAGTGTCAGGTAGAGGCACAGGGCTGGATTCTGGAGGAAGATGTGGGAGATCTGGCTGAGTAGAGAGGTTGGATTTGGCGTAAGTTTTAATGCTGTTGGCTTGGACCCAAATGTTGTTCAAGGACACATAAATATGGGTGGGTCTTATGTATAAGTATAGCATTCTAAATTTGAAGAGCGCTGAGAGGGACAGCATTAGTGTGTTGTATGATTCACCCATAGGTGAGTTTACGGGATGATGTTGACAACATGAGACCTCAGAGTTTAAACAGCCTCTTCTGGCTTTGTATTTGAGATTATCATCTGCCTTCTTTTTTATTATCTACAAACATTGTTTCAAACCATTTCAAACAAGGGTTACCAGCAAAGGCAGAAAACAAATATCTTCAACGCCTCTAATACCAGAGTACATTACCTAAGACCAGGATAGATTGGGATAATGTTGAGGAATCTGTGAATGGTATGTGAATGCATGCTTTGTGTGACCAATTAGCTCTGGTCCAATTGTCTTCACGTCAGAACACATTCATCCACATCCCCAAGGAGCTCATTGTAAATCCCGTCAATGCTTCTACATTTTTTATTGGTAAAAAGTAACACTATTTATTAATCAACATAATACTTAGTGCTTACCCCCAGTGCATTTGTCTCTTCTTTTAAGATATAAGATGAAGATACTTTATTTGCTGACATTTTGACTTAGATATGGGATCAAAATAATAGAGGATGAATGGGCTCTTTTTCTGTAAAGAGATACAGGGAAAAAGTAATACTAATTATTTTTGAGGAACACATTTAAACTGGAAGTTCCCATTTGACTACCACATAATTACTTGAAAATAGCTTTATTTTTTTAAGACATAAATCAAGTGACTGATTTCTATTATGTGTTTAATTGTTTTCTGGAAAAAACCAAGAGCTACCTTTCAGATTATTCCTTCACTGTGGTCTTTACTGAGATAGAGTAGATATTTTGAAAATTAAGAAAACAAAAAGTGTGTGTGTGTGTGTGTGTGTGTGTGTGTGTGTGTGTGTGACTTCAGAGGTGAGAATAAGGTGTCAGAATTCCTGAATGTGGGTGCTGAGAACTAAATTTAGGTCTTATCTAAGAGTAGCAAATGTTCTTAGCTACTTAACCACCTGTCAGCCCACAGTAGGTATTTTTAATACAGTTATTCCACCGTCATTGTCTTTATTTTTCTAGACATTGCCTGCTCTCATAAGTCCACTGGGGTCCTGGGTTCTTGACTGATTTTTTTCTCTCTCTTAAGAATATGCCATGACTACCATACAACAAATAGCCAATTCTAATTAAGCCAGTGGGTGTTTCATTTATAGTCAACTGTATTTAGTATGAAGATAACACATTCTCTTTTTTGACTTGCCTCTTGAACAAGAAGTAGCAGAGCTGCCATGCTACCTTATGAAAGAAGAACAAAAGGAAGGCCGTGTGCTGTATTTGCATTAATGATATTGCTAAGGATAAGGCTAGTAGCTTTTGAAGAGCTTATTAGTAGGTGATGGTTCGGAGGGTAGCTGCAAACAACTTTTATTATTATACCCAGCTAGCCTTTCTCATTTCCATACCAAAGGACTTTATACCATGGGACTTGTAGAACATTCCTTCAGTACATGGCAGGAGCATATCTCTCTAACTCACTAATAATGTGTGGATGGTGTGACATGCTTTGACTGAGAATGACATGTTATTCTTGAGGCAAAGCTTTTTTTTTTTTTTTTTTCAACATTGGAAGTTTCTGTTATCTGTTTTTCTCAAGTATCTTTGCTGTGAGGACATTACATCCTGGAATTTTCCTGTTGTTTTTTTTTTTTTTTTAATGAGGATACCAAAAAGAGGAAATAGGGAGACAGTTCCTAGTCTACCACCAGCATTGTGATATTGAAATAGCAGCACTAACTAACACTCTGGTACTAACATTCTAGGCTGTATGGAAGGATGACATATGGGGGAACACATTGTCAGGAGAATGTGGAAAACAAGACTAACACTTAGAAAATAGGGGTTCCTTTAAACAATACAAAAATAGCAAACCCACTACCTGGCCAGAGAAGCAGGTAGAGGGCATATCTCCAGATCTTCACTCTCCTTTCTCTTCTCCAAAGTCAATCCCCAGGTCTCATGCTTTACTCTGCAGCAGAACATCTGCTGTGCCCTCCCTTCCTTTCTGCTCCCATCCCCAGAAGATCATGTAGGTCTTCTCCTACAACCTCCCTCACTGCCCCATCCATTTGTCTCAGCAGCCAACTCCCACAGGCACTCCCTAGGGACATACTGGCCATTCCAGGGAAGCAGGTAGCCAAGCTTCAGAACTTCATTCTCCATCTTCGTCTCCAAATCCAAGCCCCCAATCTCATCTCCAGCTCTGTAGCAGACCACCTGTTGTGAACCTGACCTCCTCTCTGCCATATTCCCAAGGGACTAAGAAGATCCTTGTGGCATACTCTGCTTTCTTCCCTCTTGTTGACTACTTTAGCACCCCTAGCCCAACTCTATCCCTAAGTGTCATATACCAATACCTAGAAACACATTCTACCTGAAACCTCCACCTGGCAGGATCAGAAGCACTTCCTACCATGTAACTCACATTCTCTTAAGAACCAGATAGGGCATCAGAAACCAAAGAACAAAACACGTACTGAATAAAGACAAGACCAGTTATCAACACATAGAACTATGATCCCAAACTCAAAGCCTAGAGGCCAACATAAAAACACAACCAATAGCAGCTAAGACAATAAATACATCTCCACTAGAGCCCAGCAACCCTATTATAATTGGTTCAGAGAAATGTAATAGAGTGGAAGCAAAAGACAAAGACTTCAAAATAGCCCTTATGAATAGATTAGAGGTCCTTAAAGAGGGAATGAATCCATTAAGGGAATTCATGAAAACACAAACAAACAATGGAAAGAAATGAAGAAAATTGTTCAAGACTTGAAAGTGGAAATAGATTCAATAAAGAAAATTCAAACTGAGAGAAAATGGGAAATAAAAATTCAGAAACTTGAAAAGGAACCTCATAGGAAAGCCTCACTAGTAGCATACAAGAGATGAAAGGGAAAATCTCAGGCACTGAAGGCAAGTTAGAATAGACTGAGCACATGGTAAATTTTGGAGAAAGTTTCATTAGCTGCTGAGAAGAAGTTATATTCTTTTGTGAATATTCTGTAAATATTTGTTAGGTTGATTTGGCTTATAACATCAGTTAGCTCCAACATTTCTCTATTTAGTTTTTGTCTGGATGACCTGTCTATTGGCAAAAGTGGGGTACTGAAGTCTCCCACTATCAGCATGTGAGGGTTAATATATGATTTAAACTGTGGTAGTGTTTCTTTTAACAAACTTGGGTACCCATGTGTTTTGTGCATAGATGTTATGAATTGCAATGTCTTATTGGTAGTTTTTTTTCTTTTATGAGGATGTAGTGTGTTGTGTCCTTCCCTATCTCTTCGGATTAGCTTTTGTTTGAAGTCTATTTTGTCAGATTTTTAAAATGGCTACACCAGCTTGCTACTTGGGTCCATTTGCTTAGATGCTTAGAATATATTTCTCTCTCTCTCTCTCTCTCTCTCTCTCTCTCTCTCTCTCTCTCTCACCTTGAGGTGATGTTTATCCTTGATGTTAAAGGTGTGTTTCTTGGATGCAGTAAAAGGATGAATTCTGTGTTCATATCCATTCTGTTAGTCTTTGTTCTTTTATTAGGGAATTGAGACCATTGATGTTGAGGGATATCAAGGAACAGTGCTTGATCATTGTTGTTGTTGTGTTTATGTGTGTGTTTTCTTTTTTAGATTTGCTGGTCTGGTATTATATTGTCCACATACTTAGACACAAAGCAAATGTCAACAAATACAAGAAAATAGAAATGACATCCTGCATCCTTTCTGACTACTGAGGATTAAAGCAGGTTATCAACAACAGAAACAGTAGGAGCTTACAAACTTATGGAAACTGAACAGCTCTCTACTGAATGAAAAATGTGTCAAAACAGAAATAAAGAAAAAAGTTAAGACTTTCTAGAATTCAATGAAAATGAATACGCAACATTCCCAAACTTTTGGGACACAATGAAACAGGTGTTAAGAGGCAAGTTCATAGCACTAAGTGCCTACATAAAACAAAACAAAACAAAAGAAAAGAAAACAAAACAAAACTGGAGAGATCTTTTTCTAGCAACTTAACAGCACACCTGAAAGCTTTAGAACAATAAAAAATAAAAAAAATCAGCAAGAAATAAACTAAGGCATGAAATAAATAAAATAGAAACAACAACAAAGACAATGTAAAATCAATGAAAACAAAGATTTTATTATCAATTACATTGATAAATCTTTATTCAAATTGAAAGGTAGAGAGAGAAAAATCAAATTAACAAAATTAGAAGTGAAGACAAATAGAATAACAGACACCCGGGAAATCCAGAGCATTATAAGGACTACTTTAAAAGCCTTTATTCCACCAGATTGAAAAATCTAAAAGAGTAATTTTTTTGATAGGTACCATTTACCAAAGTTAAATCAAGATGAGATAAACAATGTAAATAGACCTCAGACACCTAGTGAAATAGAAGCAGTGGTTAAAAGTCTTCCAACCAAATAAGCCTGGGGCCAGAT
Source organism: Uromys caudimaculatus (assembly GCA_028551405.1). NCBI lineage: Eukaryota > Metazoa > Chordata > Mammalia > Rodentia > Muridae > Uromys > Uromys caudimaculatus. The sequence continues at coordinate 46,686,910 of CM052703.1, forward strand.
GGTTTTTAGCACAGAATTCCATCAGACTTTCAAAGAAGACCTAACGCTAATATCCCTTAAATTATTCTACAAAATAGAAACTAAAGGATCACTGCCCAATTCATTTTACAAGACCACAGTTACCTTGATACCCAAACCACATAAAGACCAATCAAAGAAAGAAAAACTGGATAACCAAATAGTGCCGGGAGAAAGCTAGCATCCCAGGAGTGTGGACAAGCCTTCAATCGTAGGTAAGGCCAGTACCTCTGCTCAGAGAGACCCACCCAGAACCCCCAGGACACAGGGACTGAGGAGTGGCCTTCTGGTTTCCTTGTGTGGCCCGGGAGCTGATCCTGTGACACAGGGCTCCATACTCAGTGCCAGGAGAGAGCTGGTCTCCCAGGAGTGCCGACACACCTTTGAGCATTCCTCGATCAAGAGGTACCCTTGCAGAGCCATCAGGACACAGGAACCAAGGAACAGCTGGGGACAGGATACTTCTGGTTTTTGTCTACACCCCAGAGTTGACCCTGTACCATAGTTCTTCAAACCCAAATTCCTCTCAGAGAGAGCTGGTCTCCAAGGAGTACTGATGCAAAGGTTTGCAGGAGGGAAAAGCTACAGTCAGAGAGAGCAAGACCAGAGATAACCAGATGTCCAGAGGTGAGGGAAAGAACATAAGGAACAGAAACCAAGGCAACTTGGCATCATCAGAACCCCAGTTCTCCCACCACAGTGAGCCCTAGATACCCCAACACACCAGAAAAGGAAGACTCAGATTTAAAATGACTTCTCATAATGATGATAGAAGACTTTAAGAAGGAAAGAAATAACTCCCTTAAAGAAACACAGAGGACACAGGTAAACAGCTAGAAGCCCTTAAAGAGGAAATACAGGAAAAAACAAACAGGCGAAGGAAATGAACAAAACCATCCAGGATCTAAAAATGGAAATAGAAACAAGAAAGAAATCACAAAGGGAGACAACCCTGGAGATAGAAACCCTAGGAAAGAGATCAGGAGTCATAGATGCAAGCATCACCAACAGAATACAAGAGATAGAAGAGAGAATCTCAGGTGCGGAAGATACCATAGAAAACATTGACACAACAGTCAAAGAAAATGCAAAATGCAAAAAGCTCCTAACCAAAAACATCCAGGAAATTCTGGACACAATGAAAAGACCAAACCTAAGGGTAATAGGTATAGAAGAGAATGAAGATTCCCAACTTAAAGGACCAGTAAATATCTTCAAC
>CM052703.1:46688646-46730408 GCA_028551405.1 Uromys caudimaculatus
TTGGCCAAGGAAAGAATACAACAGAGAAATCTGATGAATATAGTTGCAAGAACCCTCACTACCAGCAACAGAAATATCGACCAATGGAGAAGCTGGAGGGATGGCTCAGCACTTAAGGGCAGTCACTTGTGAAGACCCAGTTTTTTTTCCCACTGCCCACATACAGCAGTTCCCAATCACCTGTAAGTCTCCAACATCCTATTCTGGCCTCTCTGAGCAATGTATACACGTGGTGCACATACATTCAAGCAGGCACACGCACATACATGCAAATAAAAATGTATTAAACTTTTAAATACTTTAATTACCAAATCAAATCTAGTAACATTTTTAAAAGTTTATGCATCATGACTAAGTAGGAGTTATCCTGAGAACTCAAAGTTAGTCAGCTTATAAAAATTAATCAATATAACATACTATATTATTAGGTAAAGAACAGAAACATAATCACTAAAAAGATAGATTGTATATATAGGTTGTAATAGTGATAGTTTAAATATCTGTTCAGCTTACCTAATATTTTTCAAAATAAATCATTAGTCTCAAAAATTAACTGCATTCTTGCATCAGCCTAAAATTCTGCCTGGGAGCAGAGGGTCCTGACAGCTACTATATGAAAACAAATTGCTGAGATGAAGTTGAGCAGTAAATGGAGACAAGGTCCTGAGAACATTTAACTAAGTTATTAAAGAATGCTTACTTTAGACTATGGGTACTAGAGGGCCCTCGAAGGATTTTTTTTTCATTTAGTTTTTTTTTTTTAATTTACTTTTTTATAATAAAATTTAATTGTTAGAAAATTTTAGAGAAATGTTCCATATAAAAGTATAAATCAATACAGTACTTCTAATGAACAATTTACCAACAAGTACCAAAGTATAAATTGTACATAAAATTTTATCTAGTAAATTTATTTCTAGGAATTTATGTTGACAAAAATATGTATGTACTGTGGGATATCTATCACAGTATTGTATACAATAGTGAATTATAAGAAACATGTCAAATTTAAATATAGAATTAATAAATAATGAAATTACTTGTAGACATTTCTATAATAATTAAAATGCTACTTTTTAGGCTAAAACTTTAGAAACCAATATTATCATCTTATACTTTCACATTATAAATATGATTAAAATAAATTAACTCACTTTGTAAAAACTTTATGCAATTGGAAATTATTTCTGACAGATCAACTCTTACAGTTTTATAGGCCATTCATTTTTTTCTCCTTTGAAATGACAAAGAAAAGTTGACTTCAGTCAAAATAGCACACATAACTGAATCGCATAAATCACACATTTAATGTTACTTGTTTTCAGTAGACTTTGAAAATCTTACTACTGTCACACTCAACTAGAAATAAGTTGACAACTCCTGACTAAATTCAGAGAAAATAAATACTAGTCTTCTAAAATATAAAGGACTCACCTCCCTAATGTGACCATAAAATTCAAATACCTCCAATGTTCTCCCTTGAAGATATGTTGGCTTCACTCTGAGCAAAGAGCAACATTCCTTTGCATTTCCCAAGACCATTACACTAAGATTCATCAGATACCTATAAGAGTTGCTGAAGTTACCCTTTAAATATTTCTAGTTCTGTAGTGACTGTTTCTGTAAAGAATGAAGTGTGAGGGGTGTTTTTCATGACATTTAAGATTTTTACTAGTTAAATCACAGATGTAGAAAATAAAAGGATTCAAAGTATTAGCAACAAATAAAATTGTACCAGTGGACTTTGATAAAATTCTATAAAATTATAATCATTTCAATTATAATCACTGCTTAAGAATGCTTTAGAAAACAATTCCTTGAGTCCTATCTATCCTTCAGAATGTGTCACTTTCCTGAACTGTGCCATATTTGTGTATTTTAAACATATATTATTATATTGCCTGCAATTTTTAGAGCATAGATGTTCAGAGTTGAGAGTTCATCTTGGTAGTTTTTCCTTTGACCAGTATAAAGTGTCATTCCTTATCTTGTTGGATAACTTTTGGTTGAAAGTTGATTTTATTCAATCTTAGAGTGGCTACTCCAGCTTGTTTTTTGGGACCATTTGCTTAAAAAATTGTTTTCCAACCTTTTACACTGAGGTAGTGTCTCTCTTTGTCACTGAGGTGCGTTTCCTGTATGCAGCAAAATGCTAAGTCCTATTTATCCAGTCTGTTAGTCTCTGGCTTTTTATTGGAGAATAGAGTCCACTGATGTTAAGAGATATTAAGGAAAAGTGATTGTTACTTCCTGTTATTTTTGTTGTTAGAGGTGGTATTATGTTTGTGTGGCTATTTTCTTTTGGGTTTGTTGAAAGATTACTTTCTTGCTTTTTCTAAGGTGTAGTTTCCCTCCTTGTGTTGGTGTTTTTCATTATCCTTTGTAGGGCTGAATTTGTGGAAAGATACTGTGTAAATTTGGTTTTGTCATGGAATATATTGGTTTCTCCGTCTATGATAATTGAGAGTTTTGCTGGGTATAGTAGCCTGGGCTGGCATTGGTGTTCCCTTAGGGTCTGTATGACATCTGCCCAGGATCTTCTAGCTTTTCTAGTCTCTGCTGAGAAGTCTGGTGTAATTCTGATAGGTTTGCCTTTGTATGCTACTTGACCTTTTTCCCTTACTGCTTTTAATATTCTTTCTTTGTTTAGTACATTTGGTGTTTTGATTATTATGTGACAGGAGGAATTTCTTTTCTGGTCCAGTCTATTTGGAGTTCTGTAGGCTTCTTGTATGTTCATGGGCATCTCTTTCTTTAGGTTAGGGAAGTTTTCTTCTATAATTTTGTTGAAGATATTTACTGTCCCTTTAAGTTGGGAATCTTCACTCTCTTCTATACCTATTATCCTTAGGTTTGGTCTTCTCATTGTGTCCTGGATTTCCTGGTTAGGAGCTTTTTGCTTTTTGCATTTTCTTTGACTGTTGTGTCAATGTTTTCTATGGTACTTCTGCACCTAAGATTTTCTCTTCTGTCTCTTGTATTCTGTTGGAGATGCTGACTCCTGATCTCTTTCCTAGGTTTTTTGACTCCCAGATTGTCTCCCTTTGTGTTTGTTTCCATTTTTAGATCCTGGATGGTTTTGTTCATTTCCTTTGCCTGTTTGTGTTTTCCTGTAATTCTTGAAGGGATTTTTGTGTTTCCTCTTTAAGGGATTCTACCTGTTTACCTGTGTTCTCCTGTATTTCCTTAACAGAGTTATTTATTTCCTTCTTAAAGTCCTCTATCATCATCATGAGAAGTGAGTTTAGATCTGAATCTTGCTTTTCCGGTGTGATGATGTATCCAGGACCTACTATGATGGGAGAATTAGATTTTGATGATGCCAAGTAACCTTGGTTTCTGTTGCTTATGTTCTTATGTTTGCCTCCTGCCATCTGGTTATCTCTAGTGCTACCTGCCCTCCCTATATCTGACTGAAGTCTGTCCTTCCTGTGATCCTGGTTGTGTCAGAACTCCTCAGAGACCAGCTGTCTCTAGGAACTTGGGATCCTGGGATCCTGGGATCCTGGGATCCTGGATGTTTTAGAGCTTCCTCTGGGTGTTGTAGGACTGGCTGTGGAGTTCATGCCCAAGGTCTGCTCCCCTTGAAGGATTTTAACAGCAATGTATCTCAGTCAAACTTTGTTCCTACTATAATTACATTCATTAGAATGTTTTCTATAGCAAATTATAGATGCCCACCCCTAGCTCAAATTACTCAACCAACCAGGAAAGACTGTATCTGTTAGAATAACAGCTCCAAAGTTAGGAAGACTTTAGGCATGACAGGTTCCAGACTTCCTTCTGTCCTCCCACTCTGCTGTCAGCATCTGTATCCTAAGACTGTTTCAGTTCATGATCCCAAGATGGCTCAAGCAACATAACTCCTGGTCACATGCCTCAGAAATTGGTTCTTCTTCCTCTGAAAGAACAGGAAACCTCTCTCTCCCTTTCACAGATACAACTTCCTCCAGCTCTGAACTAAATAATAGCAAAGAAGACTAGATTGACATAAGACAAATTACAGTGGTAGGGTGATTTTGAGGGAACCCACTTGCCTCCGGGCCATTCCAGAAGAAGAAGAGAAAGAGAAACCAGAAAAGAAAACAAGGCATCAGACAAGGATAAGTAATTGAGCAATCCAAGTGATCCATATCTAAACTTAAATAATGCAGAATACCAAAAGTAAAAGAAATTTGAAAGTCAAAAGGTTTATATACATTGTTTATATTAGTTTTATAATCTATTTTCTCAGGCAACAGGGACTATAGATTGCTCAGCCTTTAATTGTAGTTACCATATCACTCAAGAGTTATTGAACATAGTTTTGAATACTTAACCTTAATCCCAATAGATTAAGAGATGGTTTCTTAAGTACTTATCTTTTCAGGGGGATTTTTGTGTGCTCTTACTTCGCAAAATATTCTTTAATACATTTAAAAGACACATGAAAAAAAATATTAAAGAAAACAATAATACCATGTCACTTAGGATATGTTCTAGTCTCAATTTCTGTTTCTTTAAAAATAAATCTCTGCCTCAAAGAAACTTAAGGGAGAAAAGGGTTTACTTGGGTTATAATTAGAGGATAGAGTCCATTACTGAGGGGAAGTCAAGGCAGGAACTTAAAGCACCATGTCCACAGTCAAAATCAAAGAGAGATTAAAAGCATGGATCCTTGTGTTCTTGCTGATCTCAACCAGCTTGCTTGACTCTTATACAGTCCAAGGCCTGGCCCATGAAATGGGGCCACCACATTCATGGTAGGTATTCCCACCACAATTATTAATCAATAACAATTTCCAAAGACATGCCCACAAAGCGCTCTGATGTAGATAATTTTTCCACTGAAAGTCTCTTCCAAGCGAGGCTAGGTTGTGTCAAGTTAACAGTTAAGACTAGCCAGCATAGAATGCCTTCCTGCATGACATCCAAGACCCCTGAATCTGATAGAACCACCAGAATATAGCAGAAGGTTAAAGTCCTTTTGAAAAGTGTGATACTTGAGGGTAGTGTGTTTGCTGCAATTCGCAGAAACCTGTGGAGTAGATATGATGCATACAGCATACATGTCTATTCCCAGCACTCGGGAGGCTAAGGCAGAAGGATCATCCATTCCAGGACAACTTGATATACATAGTGAGATTCTATCCAAAAATAAACCAACCAAGTAGGTAATTAAGCAGCAGTACTTCTTAGGTCATAGGTCCATGGGTCTGGCCTCAGGACACAATAATGTTGTCTTTCCAGAGTTTCAGCTTGGCTATGCTCTAGGCTTTTACATTTAAGTGGTTGTTATTTAGACTAGTTTTGACTTGATGACTAAGGGCTAACCTTTTTTTTTTTTTTTTTTTGGTTTTTCGAGACAGGGTTTCTTTGTGTAGCCCTGGCTGTCCTGGAACTCACTCTGTAGACCAGGCCGGCCTCGAACTCAGAAATCCACCTGCCTCTGCCTCCCAAGTGCTGGGATTAAAGCCGTGCGCCACCACTGCCCAGCTAACCTTTTATCCTCAAGACAATACTAATGACCAATTTGCTATTTCTCAAGTTTCCCTAGATCCACCTTCAAAATCGCAATCTCTACCTGAGTTGGAAAATGTCTCTGAAGACTGCCTTCCAGAAAAGGAAACAGAAGATGAAAATGATGTGACTAACTGAAGAACCCTGCAGGGTTTGTTTGTTTTTTGTTTTTTTCTTTCCCTCACGGGAAACATACTCCAATGATGTCCTTGCCAGTTCTCACTTTCTCCTAGTTCAGTAATAAAGGATGCAATCTGATCACAAATTGGCTTTTCCTTCACTGTCTTAGTCAGTGCTCTATTGCTGTGAAGAATTACTATGACCATGGCAACTCTCATAAAGGAAAGCATTTAATTGGGGCTTGCTTACAATTTCAGAGGTTTTGTCCATTGTCATCATAGTGGGAAACATGGCAGCATGCAGGCAAACAAGGTGTTAGAGAAGGAGCTGAGAGTTCTACATTCAGAGCTACAGGCAACAGGAAGAGAGCCAGCAGGGCCTGGCTTGGACTTTTGAAACCTCAAAGCCCACCCCCCAGTGACACACTTCCTCCAACAAGACTATACCTCCCAATCCTTTCAAATAGTGTCACTCCCTAAGAATTTAAATATATGACCCTATAGGAGCCATTCAAACCTCCACACCCACTGTAGATTACCAGCCTTCTCTACCCCTAAGATTTAGGGCATAACAGGAAGTCAAGGTGGTTCTCATTTCTATCTCCATTCATGGAAAACATTATAAATGAAGGAACCCTTTCATCACAAAAAAAGAAAATACCAGCTTTAGAAGAGGCATGGTGCTGCTGTAGTGAAAAGCAAGACTCTAAGTTAATGTATACTACTGCTAACTTAGGGAGTGGTTCCCAACCCATAGAATAGAAAGGAGGGCTACATGAATTTGTCACTAAGAGAGCTTAGCTTAGCTTCTATCTAACTCATAGCAATTCATCAGCAGGCTAGCATCATTTATTAGCTCTCATTATTGTAGCCATGGTGATTCAGGAGGCCAAAAGGAATAGTTTCTAATTCCCAATACTGGTGACAAGAGTCCATCTCTAAAAGTAAAGTGAGATTGCTTTTAATATATTTTTTCTTAAACCATAAAAAGTCCCTGAAAGCTCTCTGTAAGTTAACGTTGTGGTGCATTTATGTCCCTCAATAAAAAGAAAACAGATGTTGACTTTTTAGTGCCAGTACCTCAAAATATGACTTTATTTAGAAAAAAAGTCTGGAGCCAGTAAGATGGCTCAGCTGATCAAGGTGCCTGATGCCATGTCTGGCTATCTGAGTTTGATCCTTGGGACCCACAGGGCAGAATGAGAGAACTCCTACAAGTTGTCGCCTGTCCTCTCCATATGTAGAGTAGCATCACATTAATATAGAAACAGAATAAATAAATAAGTTTTGTTTTGTTTTTGATACAAAGTCTCACTATGTAGTCCTAGCTGGCCTGGAACTTAGTATGTAGAATAGGCCGGTCTTATCTTCACAGTCATCCACCTGCTTCCACCCTCCGAGCACTGGGATTAGCAAAAAATTTTAATAGAAATACAGTCTTTACGGAGGGAATGAAGTAAAATTGATGTAAGGGTGAGGCCTAATCTAGTATGGCTGATTCTCTTATAAAAGTGAGGATTTGGCTGGACAGTGGTGGCGCACGCCTTTAATCTCAGCACTCGGGAGGCAGAGGCAGGCGGATTTCTGAGTTCGAGGCCAGCCTGGTCTACGGAGTGAATTCCAGGACAGCCAGGGCTACACAGAGAAACCCTGTCTCGAAAAACCAAAAAAAAAAAAAAAAAAAAGTGAGGATTTGGACAGAGTTTGGACAGAGTCAGGCAAGCAGAGAAGGGAGGTGACATGAAAAGGGAGAGGACCTGTGGAAAGGGAAGGACTGGAGTGATGCATCTATCAGTCAAATGACAAGATCAGCAGAAAACCATCAGAGTTGTAGAAAGGGATCTTCTCACAGAGTGTCCAACTTTTAAAAATGGCAACACAGCATTGTCATCTACAACTACATTGGGCCAAATTCATAGCTATCCTGGGATGCATGTGGCCTGCAGGACACACTGACAACAGTTCCCAGAAGGAGTCTGACTCTGAAAACATCTTGATCTAGAACAGTGAGACAGTATATTTGTTAGCATTCTTTCTAAACTCCACCCCACAGTTACCTGGCAACAGCCAGGCAGGCCTGACCCACTATAAAAAAGGCTGCTTGCCTCCTCCTCCCTCTCTTGCCCTCTTTCCCCCTCCCTTCCCCATTCCCTTCCCCATTCCATTCCCCCTCTCACCACATGTTCATGGCCAGCCTCTACTTCTCTTCTCTTCTCTCTCTCTCTCTCTCTCTCTCTCTCTCTCTCTCTCTCTCTCTCTCTCTCTTTCTCTCTCTCTGCCTTTCTCTGCCTCTACTACCCTCTTAACCCCCCTCCCCATGCCCTGAATAAACTCTATTCTATACTATACCGTCCTGTGGCTGCCTCCTAAGGGGGGAAGGGAAGCCTGGGCATGGGACCACTGAGACACCCCTTCCCCCACACCTCACCACACCCCCATAGAACATAGCTTATATCTCTTTATCTTTTTATAAACACATCAATATTTCCATTGTTGTTAGTCACCCAGTCTGTGGCCTTTTGTGGAAGCTAGTCACACACCTTTCCACTCCAAGCTTTATTGGGTTTGCTCCAGAGTTTGGGCAGGTGTTTACATATGGAGAGTGCCCTCTTATCTGGACATCCCACAGTGGGAAAGTGACATTTGAATGGCTCTACTCTCCAAAGTCAGATGAGAGGAGAATCTGTAAAGGTTGTGGGTATTGCAAGAGAATGTCATTTCCCATTGTTAGGTTTTCAGAGGTTTTCTGGCCAGCTCTAGAACAGTCATGACAAGATTCATGGATTTCAAGGCATTGTTGTCCAGTCATTCAGGGAGGCCCATGGACCAGCTTGAAATTTAGAGTTTACAAGAGGCAAAAGGACTCCCTCCTACCTTCAGACACTACTATGGAGCACTGGTGGGAGATGAACCCAGAAGAAGCCTTGGGTTTCCTGAGAATCACTGTGGCATGTGGAACAAAGCATGCCAAAGCATTTCATCAAAAAGCTGCAGTGATGGATCAGTACCACAATATAGCAAGTTGCTAAAAATACCACCAGTGCCACTAACAACTGTTTAGATTAGGAGGCTCTTTGATGTTCAGCCCCTAGAAGCCTCCAAAATCCTGCCTAGATTGAGGTTTACAGTCTACAGAAAGAAGAGCATACTCTGACCTAAGAGCTCATATGTGTGTACACACGTGTATGTGCTCTTGTGCACATAGACATATATATGCACATGGATGTGCAGGCCAATGGGCAGTGTTGGGTGTCATTCCTAAGATGCTATACACCTTGTTTTTTGATGCGGGATCTCTTACTGGCCTGGACCTCCCCAAACATGCTAAGCTCACTGGCTGGTGAGCTCAGGGATCTGCCTGTCTCTCCCCTCACACAGCTGAGGTCACAAGCACATGCCACCATGCACAACTCTTTTTCAGCATGGGTTCTGAGATTTGAATTCAGATCCTCAAGCTAGCAAGGCACCTTGTCAACTGAGCTATCTCTCTAACCCCACAGGAGCTCATTTCTTTTCATTTAACCCTTTAAAAACAACAATGGTTGTTTTTAAAATATTCATATGTTTCCTTTAATGTGCATATTTAATATTTATAGCAGTAAAAACTATTGTGAATACTACATACATAAGTTATGTGTTTGGAGTTTGCCTTGTTATTTCTCAGTTTTACTGTGATACTATCTCTAGGATTCATCACACAACTTCTCCAAAGACTCTATCACATATATAGTCAGCAAATTCTCTATCCCTGAAAATGTGCAGCAGAAATGTGAGCATCCTTGAAGGAAGTTGTGGTTTGGACATGAATTATTTCTATGGGTTCATGTGTTGTAGACTTGATTGGTCATCCATCTTCTTGTTTATCCATGCTTCCTAGACACCAGGAAATGGATAGTCTTTTCTACACATTTTCATTGCCATGGTGTTTGGCCTCACCTCAAATCCAAACCAATAGTATTTGCTGGCATTGATTTGAATATCTCTCTCACCTCAAGGTTTCCGTCCCTTCAAGACAGTTGGCATCATTTCCAGGAAGTCAATAAAAGAGAGAAAATCCCAACCAGAATGATAGCTGGTTACTGAAACCCACATGACCTAAGGCCCAGTTCTTACACTACTTATTACTTCCCTCAGCACAAGTGGTTGATGTCATTCATCTTTCTTAAAGGATGTTAAGTTATTTTATGGAGATAGGCACATTACAGGAAACCTTCCCTTTAAAAAGAAAATTCACATGAATATCAAGAAGAAAAATGTGTTTAATTTCAAAAAAGATTGATCCTACCAGACATTAAAGCATAATACAGAATAATGAAAATATCATAGAAGTCACTCCTATATAGACAAGCAGGCCAGTGGTATACAAGAAAAAACTCACACAGAAATCGAGCTTATAACTAAGGTGGCATTTCGGTGCACTGCAGTAAAAATGAATTGACAAAATTTTTAGGATAACCAAGTAGACATTTGGTAAAGTATAAAATTATACTTACAGCTTATGCTATTTTCAATAAACTCATACAAGAAAATCAAGATGTAAAAATGGAAACTGGACCTACAGATGTAACTCAAGGAGAAGAGCAGTTCCCACGACATGTGTGAGGCACCACGATTAAAAAGAAGAAATAAAACCACAGAAATACTAGAAAAAAACAAAAATAAAATTCCATTTAATCATGGGCTTAATGAGACAACTGAAGGAGACCAAGAAGATACAAATTGGAAAGGAAGAAGTCCAAGTATTGCTATTTGCAGATTATATGATAATTTATGTAAGCAACCCCAAAAATTCTACCAGAGAACTCCTTCAGGTGATAAATACCTTCAGCAAAGTGGCTGGATACATGATTAACTCAAAAATTCAGTAGCCCTTTGTACTGGCTGGTTTTATGTTTCAACTTGACACAAGCTGGAGTTATCACAGAGAAAGGAGCCTCCCTTGAGGAAATGCCTCCATGAGATCCAGCTGTAAGGCATTTTCTCAATTAGTGATCAAGGGGGTAGCCTTGTGAGTGGTGCCATCCCTGGGCTTGTAGTCTTGGGTTCTATAAAAAAGCAAGCTGAGCAAGCCAGGGGAAGCAAGCCAGTAAGGAACATCTCTCCATGGCCTCTGCATCAGCTCCTGCTTCCTGACCTGCTTGAGTTCCAGTCCTGACTTCCTTTTGTGATGAACAGCAGTGTGGAAGTGTAAGCTGAATAAACCTTTCCTCCCCAGCTTGGTTCTTGGTCGTGATGTTTGCACAGGAATAGAAACCTTGACTAAGACACCCTTCTATATACAAATGGCAAACAGATTAAAAAAGAAAAAGAAAAAAGAAAAAAAAGAAATCAACCTTAACAATAGCCAAAAAATAATATAAAATATCCTGGGGTAACTCTAACCAAGCAAGTGAAAGACTTGTATGATAAAAACTTCAAATTTTTGAAGAAAGAAATTGAAGAAAGTATCAGAAGATGGAAAGATCTCCCATGCTCATGGATTGGTAGGATCAACAAAGTAAAAGGTCATCCTACCAAAAGCAACCTACAGATTCAATACTATCCAGATGACCCTCAACCAAAGAATGGATACAGAAAATGTAGCTCATTTACACAATGGAATATTGTTCAGCTATTAAAAACAAGAACATCATGGATTTTTCAGGCAACTAGATGGAACTAGAAAATATCCTGAGTGAGGTAACTCATGCCCAAAAGGACATGCATGGTATGTACTCACTTATAAGTAAATATTAGCCATAAAGTATAGGCTATGCTCACTACACTCCACAGACTCAAAGAAGCTAAATAAGAAGGAAGGCCCAAGTGAGGATGCTTGAATCTCACTTAAAAGGGGGATAAAATAGTCATAAGAAGCAGATGAAGGGAGGGAACTAGGAGGGAGGTGGATGGGGAGGGGAATGGGAGGATTAGGATGTCCCCCCCACCCACACACACACACACTGCCAGGCCTCCCCATTCCCTGAGGCCTCAAGTCTCTCAAGGGTTAGGTGCAACTTCTCTCACTGTGGCCAGACCAGACAGTCCTCTGCTGTATTATGTCAGGGGTCTCAGACCAGCTAGTGTATCTGCCTGGTTGGTGACTCAGTGTCTGAGAGATCTCTGAAGTCCAGGTTTGTTGAGACTGTTAGTCTTCCTATGGGGTCGCCCTCCTACTCAACTTCTTCAGGCTTTTCCCTAATTCAAACACAGGGGTCCCCGACTTCAGTCCATTGGTTGGGTATAAGTATCTGTTTCTGTCTCAGTCACCTGCTTCTTGGGTCTCTTGGAGGGCAGCCATGCTAGGCTCCTGTCTGTAAGCACACCATAGCATCAGTAATAGTGTCAGGCCTTGGAGCCTCCCCTTGAGATGGGTCCCAATCTGGGCCGGTCACTGGACCTCCTTTCCCTCAGGCTCTTCTCCATTTATGTCCTTGCAGTTCTTTTAGGCAGGAACAACTCTAAGTCAGACTTTTTGACTGTGGGATGGCAACCCCATCCCTCCACTTGATGCCCTGTCTTTCTACTCAAGGGGGACTCTACAAGTCCCCTCTCCCCACTGTAGGACATTTCATCTAAGGTCCTTTGAGTCCTGAGCGTCTCTAACCTCCCAGGTCTCTGGTACATTCTAGAGGGTCCCCCTACCTTCCACCTCCTGAGGTTGCATATTTCCCTTCATGCTGCTGACCCTCAGTGCTTTACCCCTGTCCCTCCCCCCAATACCTGATCATGATTCCCTTTTCCCCTGCCCCTCCCTCTCACCTCCCCCACCCAGTTCCCTCCCTCCCTCTTCCCTCTGCTTTGGATTAAGATTTTTTTTAATAAGTCAAAATACATTCCCAGGGCCAGGGAGATAGATCTGTGAGCTAAATACATGCTGAGAAAGCATAAAGACCTGTGTTCAGTACCCAGCCCCTACATGAAAAGAAAAGGTGATAAGGCAGCATACATCTGTGACTCCAAGGCTGGATGCCCAGAGCTCACTGACCAGCCAGTCTAGTGGGATCTGTAAGCTTCAAATTCAGTATGAGACCTCAAAAACAAATCTTAAAATCTCTAAAAATAAAGCAAAGGGGTAGGAGGAGCCATACCACTCCTGGGGATCTGTGAACAGTTAATTAATGGGAAGGAGAGACATTTCCTTCATCAGGATAGCCATATGTAAGCTACCCATGCACCTGTAAGTGAATCCTCAAAAGGTTTCCATAATTGATCTTTATTAAACATATTGTTCACTAAAAATAAAGAAGAGAAACATGAAAAAAGAAAGCGGGCTGGTTGGTAACAGGAAGGGGATAAACAGGAGTGAGAGGAATATGAAAATAATGAGGGGTGACTGTGATCAAAATACAGTATATAAATGTATAAAATATCAGAGTGAAGAACATTACATACAGCTAATATGTGCTAAAAGTAACTTTTTGAAAAATGAAAATAAGGCAGAAAAAAATATCTGACATAGACCTCTGACCTATAGAGACAGACAGACACACACACACACACGGACACGGACACACACACACACAATAAAACAATACCAGAATTGAAGAAATTATCCCACAGATAAGATCTAATAAAAAGCTGGCTTTAAAAACTTGGGGGCAAATCTGAAAAGGGTATTGGCAAGGTTTGACTGCATCAGAATTTTTCATCCCTTTTGCTTTCAATGTCCCTTGTGTGTGCCTTCCTAAAACGAATCCTGTGCTTTCTTCTCTTCTAAGCTTTGTCCCTTTTGATAGCCTCTGCCTATAATGTTCTTTCAATTGGTCAACTTGCAAAGTTCCAGCCATCCTCTCATCTCAATGTGCTCAGTGAGGAAGAGTCTATTGAGTGTCTTTCATATTGAAAGACCTGACCCCCTTATGAGAAAAATTAGACCCCTAGCACACTTGGAGCCAGAAACAGAAATAGGACTGAAATTGCATACTTGGCCAATCCCTACCTGGCTGCATTCTTTCCCCTAAGAAACGGGTGACCTTGGCCTGGCCCCAGGGCCAGAGGCACAATGTTTCAGGAACTAGCTAACCACAAAAGTGTTTGTGCAACTGCCTTGTGACTTAGAACATTCTGTACTTCCCCATAACGCAAATTCTTTCCGTTCCCCACCCCTTGCTTTGTAGTTTTTTCCTTTAAATACCCCTGACTTCAGCTGCTCGGGGTCGAACTCCTCTGCCCCTGCGTGGGTTATGAGCTCAACCCCAGTGCACTGGTTCCCCGAATAAACCTCATGTGATTGCAGCAAGGACAGTCTTTCGTGAGTTCTTGGGGGGGTCGTGCCATCCTGAGACTTGAGCGAGGGTCTCCCCAGCTCAGGGGTCTTTCAATATGCCAACTGGAATTTTGAAAAAGTCAATATGTCACATCTGATTCCAAAGACCTCACTGCTCCAGTACAACATCCAATACAACAGTTCTTATACATGATCCTTATTGTCCAGGTAAGATAAAAATAAATGGAAGGGAATAGAGATGGCTCCATAGTTGAGAGACATCTGCTCTTGTAGATGACCCAAGTTCTGTTCTCCGCAACCACATGGTGGTTCACAACCATCTATGATAACAGTCACTGCACACACAAAGCAGACAAGCATACATAGAGGCAAAATATTCATACACATAAAATGAAAGTAAATGAATATTTAAATCTATGGATGGGAGTTGAGTGTAACTTTCATTTTACCCATGGGTTCCATCTTTTCTCACTGCAGTTCAATAATTTCAAATATCTAAGCACTCCAGCTCCAATCATTTCTCTCTGCGTTCTCCAGGAATCACTTATTTCTTTGCTGTGAAGCTGAGTCAACCTGTCCTCTATTTCAGATCAGTACATCCATCCCTAAACGTCCAGGTCATTCCTTTGTCTCCTAGAGCACCAACACAACCTCATGTCTCCATTCAGTCACCTTGAAGCCCTTGACAAATTGAATTGTATTTAACTGGTTCAGTGACTAAAACAGGAAGCAAATGTGGGTGTGGAAACTCTGAGCAGCTGCTGATCCAGGCCTCACCCAGGAAAGAGGACTTTGAATCATTCTAAATGAATTGCCCAACTGCACAGGGTGCAGTCATTCTCTCGGGAAGTAAGTTTTCTACAGCAAAGAGTTAGGAACAGGAACAAGAGAGACTTACTTGGCAACCGGGCACAGTAAGGTGAGTGTACATGATAAAATGTTTATTATGAATTGCTGAGGAATGGAAATACGGGGTTTGTGTCAAATGAGATGTGGGGAATGTAAGTAGATGAAAGACGCTGTAAAGGTGCATTGGATGAGAAACACTGGAAGGGTGTGTTGTACTCATTTTATTGTGTCTGTTACAAAAACAGAATGGAAGAAGAAGAGAAACTTTTAAAGGCCTACCAACCATATGCAAAATAGGATCAAAACAATAGAAGACATGCAAAGAGGGAAAAGGCACGGCCTGACTTCCAGTAGTGCCTAACTTCTCTGGGCTTTACTTTTATCATCCATGGGACAGGTTAAAATTGAAAGAGAGGCATTTGCAAAGCATTGGTTGCCTGGCATTCTCAGCAAGCCCTATAATGGAAGCTTAACACTGTCTCTAAGATGGGGTTAACAAGTATACAGGGTTGAATTGCTCAGGTAAAAATCTTTCTTGGTTATTTTAAAGTGCTTAATGTCCTATGTGTGTGCATATGTACGCATGTGCTCAAGAATGTGTGTGCGCATGTACATGGAGACCGCAGGTCTATATTGGGTGTCTCTCTTACTCACTCCCCAGAGATTCCATCTCTCCTGCCCCATAGGTGCACTTGGCAATAAAGACAATAACAATAGACTTGTTTTTATTATTATTAATTATTGTTATTATATTTTATTTACTTATTGTGTATGGCCACACAAGTGCTACTAAATGTTCTTGGAGATAAGAGAACAAATTTCGGGAGTCAGTTCTCTTTCCACCATGTGAGTCTCAGGGTCTAAACTCAGGTCACCAGGCAGAAGTGACTTTACTTGCTAAGTGGTCTCACTGGCCGTACATTTGATTTTTTACAAAAGGTGCTGGGGAATCCAAATTCATATCCTAACTTTTATTGAGAAAGTAGCTACTGACTGAGCTATCTCCCCAGCCTCTTGAAGTCTTTTTAAAATGTAATCATAAGTATATAAATGATGAGTGATTCCATTGTATTTATTTTTTTCATCAGCATGAATACAGTTACTTCATCGGGCCCCATGGCCAATTCTGTATATGTGGTGGCACCTCACAATAGTTATCCTGTGGTCCCAGGAACCGTGCCTCAGGTGCCTCTTTATCCCAGCAACCAGCCTCAAGTCCACATGATTTCTGGTAATCATCCTGGTTTTGTGCCAGCCTTGACTGAACTGCCTGCCCAGAGAGTCTTGAAAAAGGGTCAAGTCCTAGGGGTAAGTAAGAGGAGTCCACTGTGTGAACCAGAGACTACATGCTACAGACAGAGGAAAGCAGAGGCTTGAGACAGACTAATAGAAATTCCAAATAAGGGGCCAGGAAACAGGATAGTTCAGTTATAATGTTTAGTGCAGTGTCAGCAAGCTGAGTACCATCCGAAGAACCCACCTTACATAAGCTGTGGAAATGTACACTTGTAATCCCAGAACCAGGAAGTCAAAGACAGGTAGATATCTGCAGCTCTTTGCCCAGCCAGCCTAGCTTACTTGCTGAGTTCCAGGCTAGTGAGAGACCCTGACTCAAAACAATGTAAAGGGCTCCTGGGGAATGATAACCAAGGTAGATGTTGGCCTCATCATACATGTACACACACACTCACACACACACACACAAACACACAAAAGATATGCAATGCTACACACCCATACCTGTGCATGAACATGCACACATATATAAATACATATGCATGCACATACATACATACATACATACATACATACATACATACATACAAAATGAAAAGAAAAAGAAACTTCAAATAAAGCAGGTGGGGCTGGCTTAGACAAACACAGGTCTGTTGGAAATCTCTTCAGTACAGGAGCCTCAGTGTATGGCCTTGTAGTTTCTGATTTGGGCATTTAGGAACAAAGAATAATTTTTTAAAAACAGCCAAAAAGCAGAACCTTTTGCCTCTAAGCATTTGTTTCCTATAGCTTAGGAAGAAAGAAAGTTCAACAAAGACAAAGTTTCCCAAAGGTGTAACAAAGCCCAGGGTTGTTGAATCAAAGCAGAAAGAAGGCAAGCAGGCTAGACAATCAGCAATGCCTGAAAAGCTGGCCTGAATAGCACCAAGGAGCTCATTTCATTTCATAGCCCATGAATGACAAGCAGTGATTCTGATCCAGACTGTCCATGTTCCAATCCCAACTCATGTTCTAACCTTGCTTGGGGAAATCTAAAAAGAGGAGATATATAGATATATAGATATAGATATAGATATAGATATAGATATAGATATAGATATAGATATAGATATAGATATAGATATAGATACACACACACACACACATATACATATATATATATATATATATATATATATATATATATATATATATATATATATACACACAATGGTTTATTTCTGAGACTTTATCCTCCAAATATACCAATAAGCACAAAAAAATGTGGTATCTATAAATTTATTTATTGCAGCATGGTTTATAGAGACTGAAGGATGAAAGCAACAGAACTATCTATTCTAGTTTTGTTTCTGTTGCTGTGGCAAAATACTCAGAGGAAAAGAGGAAGGAAGAAGTTGGTTTGGTTTACAGTTCCAGGTTAGCCAGGAAGTTGAAACAAAAATTTGAAGCACCTTATATCATATTCACTGTCAAGAGCAGAGGGAAACAAACACATATACACCATCTTCTTGCTCTCATCTGGCTTTCTTCTATCCTACATAGTTCAAGATTGCTGTCTAGGGAATAGTGGTGCCCACAATGAACTGAGTCTTCCTACATGAATCATCAATGGAGACAATCCCCCTCAGACATTCCCACAGTCTAACCTAATCCAGACAGTTTCTCATTAATACTGTGTTCCCACGTGATTACAGGTTGTGTCAGGTGACAGTTAAAAGTAACCACCACACTATATATCAGTTTAACATTGGTCAAGCCACTGTGTTGTACTTACAACAAACAGAATGTTGTGGAAATGTTTGTGCAATGATTGGGTATTACTCCAAGATACATTATTAATATACCATTAGTATGAACTTAAGGAAACAATATATGCTTTTTATATCATGTCTGCAGAAACACACACATATAGCTGTATCTGTATGAACTTCATGTGGCTGCTATAATAAAGTTCCATGAACAGATGGCCAAGAGCAACAGAAATGCATTATCTCTCAGTTATGGGTAATAGACAACTAAGATCAAAGTCTGCCAAGGTCATACTCCCTCTGAAGGCATGAAGGAATGATCTCTTCCAGATCTTTCTCCAAGTTTCTAGTAGTGCCTTGGCTTGCTGCAGTACCACTCTAGTTCTCAGATGGCAGTTATGTTTTATGCTGGTTTTTAAGGTAGGCCTTGGATTCAGAATCCTGGGTTTTCATGACTATTTTTTTAAGTAATGACACTGGTAATATTGGATTGGGGATTGCCCTATCCCAACACAATATGAGTCATCTTGACTCATAACATCAGCAATATACCTATATTTATATAAGGTCATATTCAGAGAGACTAGAACATTAATACATGAATTTGGTAAAAAGTAAAGAAAGATAAAATTGAATCTATGAGACAAGGAAAAGATGCAAGCAAAATAATTACATATAAGGATGCTGAACACAAGGCTGTGTGTAATATAAAAACTAGAGATCACCTTACCTGTCTAACATCAGTGTTATAACTTTCCCCAAAGACTATAGGAAGCCTTTAAAGAATATTTTTGAAAGGCAGCTAGTGAGTTGGGAAGTGGTTAAAGAAGCAAAGTACTTGCCCTGTTAATATAAGGACCTGAATTCAAATCCCAGATAACCATGTAAAAGCCAAGTACAACAGCAAGAACCTATAATACCTGGGGAGGCAGAGACAAGAGGATCCTTGTAGATTGCTGGCCAGCCATGTTAGTCAATTGGTGAACTCCAGGTTTGATGAGAGTGCCTGTCTGAGAAAAAAATAAGATGGAGGATGGTTGATAAAGACACCTGATATCTCTCTCTCTCTCTCTCTCTCTCTCTCTCTCTCTCTCTCTCTCTCTCTCTCTCTCACACACACACACACACACACACACACACACACACACACAATTTAATGACCCAAGAACATGGTCAAGTGCAGAGACACCATTTCCATGTTACCAAGATACATGTTTGAAGAAGAATAGAAGGCTATATCAAATGTAAATGTTTGCTTTCTGTGGGGGAGACAGGTTGACTACAGATAGTTTTCATTTATTATTATGTTTCTCACATTATCTTTTAGACAGGGAAACTACATGGGTATTACAATATAAATGAAGTACAAAGAAAAGGCAAAATCGGGGCTCAGAGGCAAAGGCTTCAGCTTGTGGCTCTCCCGACAGGCTATTCAGATCCTGATTGGCCTGGTGCACATCGGCCTGGGCTCCATCATGATTACCAACCTCTTCAGCCTCTATACACCTATCTCCCTCTACGGAGGTTTCCCCTTCTGGGGAGGCATCTGGGTGAGTAGCTCCTGTCTGATGCTCAGGGCAGCCTTGCTAAACTGTTTGGGAATCTGGAGGTGCTTGCCCAAATAGCTTAGTTGGAGAAGGGGTTAGGAAGGACTATAGCAAAGTGCCATAGGCTGGACAGCTCTCAGTTGTGGAAAAGTGCTATCTCCCAGTTCCAAGGCCAAAGTCCAAGACCAGCAGAGCAGCTGGTAGTCACCACTAAGGTCTCTCTTACCTCTCAGGTAGCCATCTTCTCCTGGTGTCTTCCCTTTGTATTTGTGCCTACCTTATGTCTCAATCTCATCATCCTCATCCTCATCATCATCATCATCATCATCATCATCATCGCTGTTGTTGTTGTTGTTGTTGTTGTTGTTGTTTTAAATTAGCATACAAAGTAATGGGTTTATTACCGCCCTTTCAGTCTTTTTGTTGTTATTTGCCTGCTCTCTGGCACACCCCTTCCTTGTTCCCCAGCTTCCCTCCCATTTGACCCCTTCCTTGCCTCAGTTTTATCTCCATTGTTGTAATAAAATACTCCGACAAAACAACAAAGGGGGAGAAGGGATTTGTTTTAGTTTACAATTCCAGGCTACAGCCCTGTATTTCAGAGAAGTCAAGGTGGTGGAAACTTGAAATAGCTTGACTAGAAATTAGAAAATGGCTAGTCACATCATAGCCATAGTCAAGAGCAGAGAGAAATGAATGCATGTGTGCTCACTTTACCTACTTGCTTGTGATCAACTCAATTTCTCACTCTTAGACAGTCAGGAACCCCTGTGTAAGGAATGGAGCTGCCCACAGTGACTTTTTGCTCCCTAAATCAATTAACTTAGTTAAGATAATCCTCCCCCAGACATGTCCACAGGCCAAACAAATGTAGATAATCCCTCATTGAGACTGTCTTCCCACATGGTCTAGGTAATGTCAGGGTGACAATTCATCACACCCCCTTCTGCTTTCATGTCATGTGTATTCTGCCACTCTCATTTGCCATCAACCTTATGATCTCTTTTCATGAGTCACAGCACACACACACAAACACACACACACACACACACACACACACACACACACACACACGCCACAATCTGCCTATGAGAGAAATCGTGTGGGATTCATCTTTTAGACTTTGGGTTACTTCATTTAACATGATAATTTCTGGTCAAGCTGTGTGTATTGCTGACCTCCACTCATAAGAATGCTAATAATTGGACATAATAGAACACACCTTTAATTTCAGCACTCTGGAGGCAGAAGCAGGAGAACCTCTCTGAGTTTAAGGCCAGTCCGTTCTATATAGAGATCACCAGGCTAGCTGGGGCTACATAATAAAACCCTGTCTACAGTCACATTCTGAGGTTCTTGGGTTAGGTCTTTGAAAATATGAAACTAGTGATCACAGATAAAGCTATAGCCCTACAAGGCTGAAGCTACCAAAGACCAAGGTATTTCTTCTAGAACATCAACCCAGAAACATTTCACTCACAAAGAAAACTATATCAGCCAGGCAGTGGTGGCT
This sequence comes from Uromys caudimaculatus, assembly GCA_028551405.1. NCBI lineage: Eukaryota > Metazoa > Chordata > Mammalia > Rodentia > Muridae > Uromys > Uromys caudimaculatus. Next base: position 46,709,367 of record CM052703.1, read on the forward strand.
CAAGTTTAATCCCAGCCCACCGGAGGCAGAGGCAGGCAGATCTCTGTGAGTTTGAGGTCAGCCTGGTCTGAAGAGCCAGTTCTAGGACAACCATGGCAACAAAGAGAAACCCTAACTCAAAAGACAGACAGAAAGAAAGAAAGAAAGAAAGAAAGAAAGAGAGAGAGAGAGAGAGAGAGAGAGAGAGAGAGAGAGAGAGAGGGAGGGAGGGAGGGAGGGAGGGAGGGAGGGAGGGAGAGAGAGGGGAGAGAGAGAGAGGGAGGAAGGGAGGGAGGGAGGGAGGGAGGGAGAGAGAGAACAATACTGAAGCTAGGCTTTCAGGCACTGTACAACAGAAATAGAAGACTGAGCTTCAAAAACTTTTTTTCCTCAATAATCAATAGAGTCTGTGGCCCAACAGTGAAAATGCTTAACCTGCTATGCACAGATGCTCAGAGACCATTTTGGTGAAATATCTGGCATGGTAGCTATGCATTATTTTTCTAAAAAGGTCCTTTACTTTCATTAGATTCTCAAAGTGATCTGTGACTCCACAAAAATCCTACGGTTCTTCCTCCATGCTGCTTTATTGCCTTTGGACTCTCTCATCCTTTTCCTGGTACCTCCCCAACACACACACACACACACACACACACACACACACACACACACACACACACACACACACTGCTCTGCCTCTCTCCAACTTCCTTTCTTTCTTGTTACCTCCCTGTGACACAAGGTTTCCCATAAGTATCCAAACTCCAAGATGACCTAAGAAGTCCAACAATGCCACCGTTTCCTGTAAAATAGTAATAAAATGGCCTGGCACTCTGTGACCCCACAGCCTCACCAGCCTACAGAACCATAAGGATGTATCCTTCAAAGAACGTGTTCTGATGCATGACTCATCTTCCCAGGCTGCGATTTCCTTAAACTATGAACTGACCCAGACTTGGAGCTCAACCTCCCTCTGTCCGCCAGCTCTCTACAGATTGGACCTGTGTTGAAACATCTCATGTCACAGCTACTCACTAGTGTCACATTAGAGTCCCCTGTGTGTTTGCTAGCCCCAGAAAGTGCCTGGCATCCCAAGTGCCCTGGGGGCCTTCAGCTCACAGCCTTCTTCCCTTGTCTTCTGGTGTTGTGTTGGTTTTGTTTGCTGTTGTTCTTTGTCACTTCCTTAACCCCACCTCCACCTTTCCACTTCCTATCAATTACCAATGCCCTCCTCCAGAGCACAGGAGCATCCTCTCAGGCACCTCCAGGGGACTAATGAAAATTCAGCTTCCTTCCCTCCCTTCCTTCATTACACATCTCTATAAGGGAAAATCTGTGAAATTGAGAATTGTTTCTCCACTGACAGAAAAAAATAGGACATTTTCCCTGGAACGGAGGCAACTCAGATAAGTTCACATTGTAGATAACTATGCATCTGCCCCAAGGGGAAGGACGGGATGAAGGCTAAGACATTGAGTCTGAAGCCAAGCTACCTGGGTTTGATCTCAAGCTTGCTACTTGCTTGGTGATCTTGACTGAATTATTTAAAATCCATAAGCCTCATCCTGCCCATATTTTCAAATTTACTTTATTCATTTTTAAAATTTTGCACATGTTGTGATCACATTTACCCCCATTACTCTTTTATTCCTTTTCTCACTCCTCCTGACCCTCTTTTCCCCCAGTATTTCATCTCCTACTTTCATGATGTTTTTTCTTTTGACCCACTGGGTTTAATTATGGCTTCTTGTATGAGCATGGGTGAGGAGGTATTTGCTAAAGCATGAAATCTTACTAGGGGCTACATGGCTGAAGAAAATGACATACACACAAATTTTCTCCATCTTTATAAAGGAAATAACTGTAATATTAGGTGGACTATTATGGTTTAAGAAAAATACTACCTGGGGATGGAGGAAAGGAGATTACTACTGGGGATAGGATGAGGAAAATGTTCTCAACTTAGATTGTACAACTCTATAAATATACTGAAAATACTAGGATTGTGTGCTTTAAATCAGTGAATGATAAGCAGATGAATGAATCCCCCCCCCAACAGAGCCATTTCTTAAAGCACCTCAAGTAGAACCCTGCATCTTAGCTGATGCTCTCTCAGACCACCACTGCTAACACACTGGGCAAACAAGAGCAACTGATCCCTCAGCCACATTGTCTACAGAGCACAAGTATTGGCAAGAATTCTCCCCTCATATGATGCTCAGCATCAGTGACTCACGTTCATTATCTAAGTGATTGAACAGAACCCATTCAGTCATGCAGCAAGAAAGGACCAATGCTGAGCTCTCATCTGAACACAGCAGTGGAGTCAGCACTCTTTCCCTCTTCCCTCCAGAGCCCCACATCTCACAAATCCTGAGATAAAACCTAGAAGGCAACAGATGGTAAACATCTGTAAGCAAACAGCAGAAGATGGGCTAATGTCAGTTGACTACTATGAACAAGATACAGTAAATGTAAGGCATAAGTTTTAACAATGATGCCTAAAAAAGATAAAAATGTTCACTTTTTTTCATCTGAGGAAATAAAGCTTAGACGAGTTAATAACTCACCAAAGATCACTTAGGTTTCAAACCAAAGTTTAAAACCTGTTCTGGTGAATTCTAAAATCCTGATTCTCCCATCCCTGCCCTGTCCCTTAGCAAATCAGCACACATATTCTCTACCACTGTAGAACTGGGATCTCCATAAGTCACTCTCTGTGTCAGAGAATAGATGCACTCTCAGAACCAGACTCCTAAGGAAGGGTACCCTGATGCCTAACCCTTGGTAAATTCCCAATCTTGTGCACAAGTTTATCATTTCAGGATCTCTCTCAGTGGCGGCAGAGACTCAGCCCAATTCACCTTGCCTGGTAAGTCACATTCTGAAGTTGTCTGTCCCAGCTGGGGACCTATAGTGTCACAGTGAGGAAAAGGACTGACCAACAATCCTCCTCTTACTCTTGCACCACTAACACCTAGGGCACTCTCATGCATGCTAACTCTTGCATACAGGGGACACACACACACACACACATCTCATATAGGGAAGGGACAATGCTGCCACCACTCTTAAGGTGTCCGAATGGGAAGAAAGACAGAGAGGACTGACTAGCTTGCATAGAAGGCCCTCACAGGAGCAGAAACAAAGCCCCGAGGAGCCCAGGACACACTACACAGAACAAGGAACTGTGCATGCCCACAGCTTATAGCACAGTCAGGCTTCCAGCCATTTCTGCGGGGACCAGTAAGGGCCCAGCACCTGCTACACTGAGAAATCCAGAATCTGAACTCTGAAGACCGACAGGGCAGAGGTTTTTGTGCTTCCCTAGAAATAAACTCTGCTTTCTTGACAAGTAGGTTGCCCAGAGTAACTGTCTTCTAGTGATGAAGGGTCGTACAATTAGATGAGCTCTGTTGGAAAATACCCAGAAAAGGAAGTTGAACCTATCTTGACATGCCTCTCTGTACATGAAGCATAAAGTATTTCATATCACTGAACTGTGACCTTTATAAATGATTACAATGGTAAAGACTATGTGTGTTCTATTTTAACCCAGTACAAATGGGGAAAGGATGCTTGTTGAAGCTGCGGGTTCTACTTACCTTCCTTCCCACCCTATCCCTGTATGTCTTCTGCAGCTGAATGCCAGTGTGGGCTTGAACATCTTCAGTGCCATCTGTTCTGCAGTGGGCATCATGCTCTTCATCACAGACATGAGTATCTCAGGAGGATATGTCTACCCTAACTACTACCCTTACCAGGAAAGCTTGGGTGCGGTGAGTGTCCTTAAATAAAGGTTTATTTAGCTTTATTTAGCTATGTTCAGACCAGAAAGAGCCTGGCAACCAAGCCTTCCCACTGAACACTGGAAGAGAGGGAAGTGCTCTTGGGGCCAGGACAGGGTTTAAAGTCCTCAGCTGAATCCTTTCCTTAGCTTCTACTGCCATTGTAAGATAGTTAGGTGCCTTGTAGCACTGGAAAAATCAAACATGACAACTATGACGATGCAGAAATACCAGCTGCCAATTCATTAGCAGCCGTCCACCAACTCAGCTTTCCTGCCAGCTGTGTAGACCAGGGTTCAAAAACCACTTTTTCCCTCCTTTGGAAACTCTCATGTTTATACTTTTAGGTTACTATACAAAGTTTCGTCATGACACTTACTTGTCATCCTCTATCCTCAATTGCTCTCTTTCCACCTCCCGTCCACCCGTAACTCCAGCTGCTCCCCTTTCTTCCCCCCAAATTAGTCCCAGCTTCTACTTGTCTTTTAATTTTTTTATTTTTAACGATTTATTTATTTTATTCTATGTAGACAAGTGTTTTCTGTACATGTACATCTGTATATGCCACATGTATGCCTGATTTCCATGAAGGTCAGAAGAGACCCTGTAACTGTAGTTACAGATAGTTATGAGCCACCATGTGGGTGCTGGGAACTGAACCCAGGCCTTCAGCAAAAGCAGCCAGTGATATCAACCACAGAAACATCTCTTGATCCTCTACCTCCTTTATGACATTTTCCTCCTTTCTCAAGATTCCCCTTTTAGCGTTGTGACCTACAAGACACACACACACACACACACACACACACACACACACACACACACACTAAAATCTAGGTTCCACATATGAGAGAAAACATGCACCATTCATCTTTCTGAATCCTGCATATTTCTCTTAACATAATGGCTTCCAGTCACATCCATTTTCTTGCAAATGTCAGGATGTACACAAGATCAGGCTTTGCAACCACCCCTCACAGGGGGAGGCTAGGATTGCCAGACTCTAACATACTTTTTCTGCAGAGCCAGATGGGCTTTTAGGCTCCACTGGATATACAATTCCTGTCACACACAGCAGGTCTTTAGCATCCACAGAAAACAGTAACCGAATGAGCACGGCTAGACAATGGCAGGATCAGCTCCAATAACTGTCACCTGCTCGCCAGTCCTAGCAACCAGCACCATGTAATAGAAATAGAAGATGAGGTATATATAGGATTTCAAATTCTCCTCTTGCCACATTGAAAAATTCAGCTAATTTTTTATTTTAATTTTTAATTAGCATACACTATTAAAAGAAGTGATGACTAAGGAAGGGAGAGAGGTCTGGTTCTGTAGAGACAGGCTCTGCAGCAGGTTCTTTGTTCACTTCAGCCACTATGGTGGAGTGGAGATCAGCTCCAGGTCTCAGGGGATGAGAGCATCTAGGAAGAGTGATTACTGCACAGACAGACAGACAACATGGTAGAGACTTTAGGGATAGTTCAGGTTCATATAGTAGAATAGATGGCAGGTCTTATAGGTTTTGGAGGAAGGGAGGAGGCTGTAATCTACCACATAGGCCTGTGACAAAAGGAGGGGAAAGGGTTGTACATTGCCAGCAAGGGAGGAAGGAGTCTTGCTAGCATGGGACTTAGAAGGTTTGAGAGAGATGAGGGGCAGAGCCACATTTAGGTCAGGTGTAGTAACGGTCGGGAATATTTTCATTTTGAGCAGTGATTCTTTGACGTCCAGGTTTCATTTTGAGCAGTGATTTTTTTTCACATCCAGGTGGGTTTTACACTAACAACGCATGTCAGTTTGGGTCTTGGCACTAATCTGGTACCCATCAGTTACAGCAATACTAAAACAAATAGGCAACTTTGGGCATGTTCTCTCAACCTGCCCATGGACCACAGCCTCACTCAACAGACCAATTTCTCCTCCCCTCCTTCACCTATCCCCAGCCCCTGTCAGCCTGGCCTCCTCAAAGCTCTTTTCATCATGGCTGCCAGCCTGATCCCATTGATATCCATGGTCATGTGTATTCCCTACACAACCCATTTTACTAAGAAATTATCCCTGAAGTAACCATTTTCCTTAATATGAACCTCCTTCTCATAAAGTGTATTGCAATGGATGATAAAAATAACAATTTTCCACCCGTACTTTAGCCTCACAAAAACCTGGGAGACATTTGCCCCATAAGGTTCATGGAGGGAGACTTTGCCAAGGCCACACAAATGGTCCATTGCAGAGTCTCATCAAACTCCTGGCCCAGCACTAATGCCATCCAGATTTCTTCTGATTCCAGAGGACAGGCATGGCTATTTCTGGTGTACTGCTCATCTTCTGCCTCTTGGAGCTCAGCATTGCAAGTGTGTCCTCCCACTTTGGCTGCCAGGTGACCTGCTGTCACTACAACAATGTGAGTCCTGGGGCTCCTCTGTGGGTAGAAATATACCCCAAGCTGATAGAAAACTAACAGGGTCTCTGTGGATTTCATTCCAGCTAAAGAGGAGGAAGTAAAGAAAATATCTATGGGTCTCAGTGTTTGTCTTTAATGAGCCTTTATTACTGGGGTACCTTAGTCTACTTTCTGTTGTTATCACTAGGCTGGGCAACTTATAAAATAAAAAGGTTTACTTGCCTCTCAGCTACAGTGGCTGGAGTACTTAAACATCATTGTCCTGGGGGACTTCTGAGCAGTGGCTTTCTCTGCCTGAGTTATAACATAAAAGAGAAGGAAAAAAAAGTATTCTAGTTTAGAAAGGTTCAAGCATGTATGGTGGCTTTATTACAACATCCTCCTGTGAAAACTAGTCCTCTCTCTGAGTCAAGCATAAATCCATTCATGAAAGTGGTACCCACCGCCTGATTGCCATCCACCAGACCTCACTTCCTACAGGTTCTGTCACCTCATCAGCACCATGCTGGAGTGTAGGCTTCCAGCAACCAACCTCTAGAGAACTACTCTATCCTTATTGTAGTGTGTATCTGCTGTGTGCTTTTGTTTTTCAGGCAGGTGTGGTCATTCCAAATGTCTATACAACAAACCCAGTGGTCTTCCCAGAACCACCGAACCCAATACCGAGTTATTCCGATGTAGTTCAAGACTCCAGATAAGTGAAGCTGAAGATTCTAAAAGAATCCTTCACTGAGACCAAGTGACATCCTCTCCTACTTAGATTCCTGTAAACCAGGTTCTTCCTTTCCTGACAAACTTGGGAAAATGTCTTTCTTGTGGCCTAAATTGTGGACTCTTGCTTCAACTCACCCTGGAAAATCTCTATTAAAACAAGTTGGGAGATTGAAATGGATTTAAACAAAGATACCCTGCCAGGACACACGCATCTGTGTGGTGGTAGGCACCCTACACCAGCTTTGGTGCACACACATTCATGTAATCCCAGCCTTCAGGAGTTTTTAGGATGGAGAAATAGCTATTTTGTCATCCAGACTTCCCTCTGTCAGTCATTCAGTCACTTAATAAATATGTATTGAGCATCAGAAATGCCTAAAGCTCTGTTTGTGGCAGATATGAACATGACATAGTTCTTGATGTCACAGATCAGCAAACTGCTGGCCTCAGAAGGAAGAGAAAGAGGAGGGAAAAACCTTTTTTTTTTTTTTTTTTTGGCTAATTCAGGACAGAATGCAGAGAAAGAAAACACAGAAAAAAAACACAAAGATGGATATGACTGATTCTATCAGTAATGCAACAGGAAGTAATAAAGGCAACATGTGGGGCCGCTGAGGTGGCAGCATTTGAGTAGGCTGTTAAAGGGCAGCGAGGATTTCTGGCTATAGTGAGGAAGCATAGAATTTGGGAGACCCTAGAGAGGGCCAACCCTAAAATTGCTGCTATCTTTCTTCAATGGCACCACTGAATTTGGTAAGCTGAGTTTTAATACATGACTTTTAGGGGTATATAAATACTCAACCTACAAGATAAACTATGTAAAGTCTATTGACATGATTTCAGATGTCATGTATAAGAAAGCAACATGTAAGTTGGAGGGTTCAGTTTTCCATAACAAGGGATGGATCAGCAATATTGAGAGATCAGTTGTCAAAATTTCTAGTGGAGCTGTTTTCCCAATAGCACCCCCTCCCCGTCTCCATACCCTCTGGCCTACAACTCCAGCAGAAGCCTACTGCTCTACTGGAGACCATGCTGGTACTTGGAATTCCGGGTAGGACCCCATCCATAGCCCAACAACACTCCTTAGAGCCCACTCAGTTTTCTTAATAGTATTCCCTCCCCTGATCTCCATATCCCAGTCCATACCTCCAGAAGAAGTCCACTGCTCTATGAGAGACCATGCCAGTGCCCAGAACCCTATAACCCATGTTGGTACCCAGAACCCCAGAGAGAGACGACACTGGTATCCAGAACCCCAGAGGCCACACTAGTACCCAGAATCCCAGAAATCCTCTGCTCTACCAGAGGCCATGCCAGTACCTGGAACTCCATAGGTCACACTACTTCTCAAAACCCCAGATCCCCAATACAATGCTGGCACCCAAAATCCCAGAGATCATGCTGGCCATCAAAATACCAGTTGAGACACCCTACTGGACCTGAAGACTTGCCAGTCACCAGAACCACAGTTGTCTCAGGCAAGAAGACCATAAAGGAAACAGAAACCAAAAGAAAAAACATCCATCTAACAAAAATAAACTCAGAAATTGGCACCTAAACTTATAATTACCCCAGACCCAGATGCCTAGAGGACAGCATAAGAACACAATCAGCGACAGCCAAAGCAATATATGGGCCCACCAGAGCCCAGCTATCCTACTACAGCAAGCCCTGGATATTCCAACACAGCTGAAGCACAAGAAAATAACCTTAAAACCAATTTCATGGAGATGATAGAAGTCTTTAAAGAGGACATGAATAAATTCCTTAAAGAAATCCAGGAAAACATTAACAAACAATGGGAGGAGATGAATAAAACCCTTGAAATAAAGCCAAGAGAGCCAAGAAAAATAAACAAACAGGTGAAGGAAATGAATAAAACTGTTCAAGATCTGAAAATGGAAATAAAAGCAATACAGAAAACACAAAATGAGAAAATCCTGGAGATGAAAAATCTAGATAAGCAAACAGGAACTACAGATACAGCATCATCAACAGAATACAAGAGATGGAAGAGAGAATCTCAAGCATGAAAGATATGATAGAAGAAATTGATACATCTGTCAAAGAAAATGTTAAATCTAAAAGATTCTTGACACAAAGCATCCAGGAAATATGGGTCATGAAAAAAACCAAACCTAAGAATAATGGGAGAAGGAGGAAGAAGAAGAGAAGGAGGAGGAGGAGGAGGAGGAGGAGGAGGAGGAGGAGGAGGAGGAGGAGGAGGAGGAGGAGAAGGAGAAGGAGGGATAGAGGGAGGGAGAGGAGGAGAAGGAGAAAGATTCCAGCTCAAGGACCCAAAAAATATTTTTAACAAAATCATAGAAGAAAATTTACCTAACCTTAAGAAAATGAAGGCACAGCATACCCAAACTTATGGGACACTGTGATAGCACTGCTAAGAGGAAAGATTATTGCACTAAGTGCCTTCATAAAGAAATTAGAAAGATCTTGTGCTAGCAATTTAACATCATACCTGAAATCCCTAGAACAAAAAGAGGTAAACACATCCAAGAAGAATAGATGGCAGGAAATAATCAAACTCAGGGCTGAAATCAATAGAATAGAAACAAAGAGAACAATACAAAGATCAATGAAACAAAAAGTTGGTTATTTGAGAATATCAAAAAGATAGAAAAATCCTTATCCAAACTAACTAAAAGGCAGAGAGAGAATATCCAAATTAACAAAATCAGAAATGAAAAGGGAGACATAACAACAGACACCAAAGAAATCCAAAGAATCATTAGGTCATACCTCAAAAACCTGTACTCCACAAAATTGGAAAATCTAAAAGAAATGTGCAGTTTCCTTGATAGATACCACTTGCTAAACAATTTAAGGTCAGACAATTTAAATAGACTGACAACCCCCTAAGGAGATAAGAAGCAGTTAGTAAAATTCTCCCAACCAAAAAAAAAAAAAACAACAGGGGCAAATGGTTTTAGTGCAGAATTCTATCAGTTTCAAAAAAGATAACACCAATACTCCTCAAATTATTCTACACACTAGAAACTGAAGGAACATTACCAAATTTATTTTATTGGCCACAGTCACCAAACAACACAAAGACTCAACAAAGAAAGAATATTACAGACCAATTTCCTTCATGAACTTTGATGCAAAAACACTCAATAAAATAGTTGCAAATCAAAGCCAAGAACACATAAAACATCATGATCATGTGGAGATTCATTGCAGAGATGTGGGGTGGTTCAGCATATAAACCTCTGTCAATGTAATCCATATAGACAAACTGAAAGGAAAAAATCACATGATCATCTCATTAGATTCTGAAAAAAAGTCTTTGACAAAATTCTGGTCTGTGCTGCCCCCTGAAGCCGTGTTGGTATTAATGGACCATACTGCTGTGAGGACATATTGATATGAACAGCCTGTGCTGCTCCCTGAGGCCACGGTAAAGTCCATAGTTGGGATGCCTCCAAGGGCCTTATCTGGGTATGAGCCAGCTATAGCCTGGGACCATGTTCATGGTATGTGTTGTCTCCAGAAACCATGTAGAAGCTGGTGATCTACACTCCCACTGACTATAAAGAGCAAGAAAGCTACTTTTGCAGTAATATTAATAATTGCAGATGCATAGTTGAAAAAGAGGAACATGGAAGGCGTCTTTAACAACCAGTACCCATTCCCACACCCTCCCAAAAAAAGCAGCCTAAACAGGAAGCCACTGAAGAGCACACTTTAAAAAGTGTGCTATGGTGTGCTTACAGACAGAAGCCTAGCATGGCTGTCCTTTGAAAGGCCCAACAGGCAGCTGACTGAGACAGACAGATACTTACGCCCAACCATTGGACTAAGTTCGGGGACCCCTATGGTTGAATTAGGGAAAGGCTGGAAAAAGCTGAGGAAGAGGACAACCTCATAGGAAGACCAGCAGTCTCAACTAATCCGGACCCCTGAAATCTCTCAGACACTGAGCCACCAACCAGGCAGCATACCAGAGCTGGTCCAAGGCCCCACATATACAACAGAGGACTGCCTGGTCTGGCCTCAGTGAGAGAAGACTGGAAGACTCACCTAATCCTTGAGAGACTTGAGGCCCCAGGGAGTGAGGAGGCCTGGTAGGGGTTCCGGGAGGGCATCCTCTTAGAGACAAGGGGAGGAGGAATGGGATGAGGAACTGTGGGAGGGGGAAGCTGGAGGAGGGCAACAGCTGGACTGTAAAAAAAAAAAAAGTAAAAGTAATTTTTTTTAAAGTGTGATAAGGATGCTGAAGTTAGCACTCCACAGTTGATGGCTTTTGGCCAGGCTGCACAAGGGGAAAGATTCAGTTCTGTTTAAGGGCCAGTCCACTGACTTTAACCATGCTCTGTTGAGTACATAGACAACACAAAGCAAACTTTGTTTTGTCATTGCTTTGTTTTTCTTTGGGGGGAAGTGTCATAAGGTGCAACTAGACATGAAAGAAACTAGTGTGATTGGGGTACGTAATGTGAGATCCCCAATCAATAAAAATATTATGTTAAAAAGGGGAAAAGAGAGAAAATAATAATAATGTAAAATATCTTGAGATATTCTAATTAAGCAAGTGAAAGACCATTTTTTAAAACCAGATTCTTTCTTTCCCCAATATTTATTTATTTATTTTATGTATATGAATACACTGTTGCTGTCTTCAGACACACCAGAAGAGGGCATCAGTTCCCATTACAGAGGTTGTGAGCCACCATGTGGTTGCTAGAAATTGAACTCATGACCTTTGGAAGAGCAGTCAATGTAATAACTGCACAATGGTAGTTCTAGATTAATGTTTGACTTGCATAGAAAGTTTGAAGAAATTATTAGAAAATGAAACCGAGCCACATACTGCTAGAATTATACAGGGTCCATTGCCAGAAAGTGAAGGCATTTACTGGAACTATGAAACAGTCCTGGGATAAGGGGGAAATGGGGTAAGGAAACACAAACACCAGATACTTTAGTTCAGAAAGGAAAAAGCCATTGAGTCACTGAGTACAATGTGCAGAAGCAGAAGCCAGTGGAACTTCTGAGTTAAGGGTTAACCTGTTTCTTTCTAACCACTGCCTGACACCTTTGCCCATGTCATTTGTTCTTAGAGCCTCACAGGAAAACCACATGTTGCTGACCTCAGAGCTTTGAGCTCTGAAGTATAATAAGCCAAAATTAAAGTTTAAATAATGATAAGTTTGCAATTATTATTTTGGCCACAGGCCTGGGATAGAGAAAACTTGAAACTTTGAGGAACAAGCGTTAATTCTTAATTCTTAGTGAGATGTGGTCATTCCTTTGAACTTGACACATCTGGTAATGATTATACAATGTCTCTCTTTCTACCTGCTTTTTGAAGTAACAAAAGACTGGGACAAGTTAGAGGTGTGAGGTGTGTGGGAGTGTGGAGAGAGAGTGTGTGCAGCCTCAAGCTGTGGAGCAAGCAAAGAAGAGAGAGCGAGAGCGAGAGCGAGAGCGAGAGCGAGAACTTCAAGCTCGGAGACTTGCCCATCAGTTTGAACCAGAAAATGTTGCCTATGTATTTATTATGCGCCTTCCAGATATCCCTGCTTCCAGCTGAGAACCCCAATCCAATCCTGGGTCAAGGCTAGACCCCAGCAGGTTATGAGCTACCATGTGGGTGCTAGGAATTGAACCTAGGTAGTCTGGAAGAGGAGGCAAAGCCTTTATCCACTGAGCCATCTCTCCAGTCTCCAGATCATCAATTTTTTTTAAATCCAGTTCATGACTATTCACATTTTCAATAAACCGAGCACAGAAATACCCACATTTACTCACATGGGGGAGTAGCAATTATAGAGGGTAGGGTCATGAACCTGAGAGGGAGTGTGGGGGACTTGGAAGGAGTTGGAGGGCAGACGGTAGAAATAATGCAAATATAGTATTCATGTATGAAAAATAAAAGAAATTTAAAACCGAATATAACGCTCTTCTGTGAGGCTTGCAATAATGTCTTTTAATCGAGGTACTTCCAAAATTTTTCTTTTAAATAAGAGAGGGGAGGTGGAGATCACAGTGTGTAGATATGCATACTTTTCTCTTGTTCTGTATTTTGTTACATTGGCTTCACTTGTGAACTTAGTGTTTGGGGCGTGCAAAGATATTTGGCCTCCCCCACAACTGCTAAAACCAATTTTCTTCTTACTAATTTTTTATTTTGGAAAATAGTCTTTTTCACTAAAGATGCATATCTATGCTGACATGAAATGTAGTGTTAATTTAACAGCTAACAAATACATCTTAGTCATCTCTTATTTCATTTATTAAGTGGTAAATATCAACAAATGGAATCCTTGTAAGCTTTCAAAGTCTTTAATTGATTTCCTACAAGTGCAAAGACGTCCTGAGTTCCTTGAGTTAGAATACCCTTGTCTGCTGTGCTATCCCATCTCACAGCCCTATGAGAGTTCATTCTGGAGTGCTTCATTCTGCAGCCTCACAACCCAGTCTAAAAACACTTCACTCCTCCTCCTCCCAGTGTGTAGTCTTGGTCCTCCAGGCAGACTCAGTGGCTCTAGTGTAAAGCCCATCAGACTTAGCCATCCGATCACTCATTACACAATCAGCAAGTATCTGCCCATGCAGACCCACTCCTAAGTGCTCAAAGGCTAATGAGAAGGAATAACATGTATGGTAACTGTGGTCCAAAGACATAAAACAGATCAAAGGCAATGCTGTGGACACTCAGGACAGAACATGCAGAGGGAACAAGATTCTGAGACAGGCACCCTCTCTGTGCCAGTGTCTGGCCAGAGTGTAGAGGGTGAAAGTGAAGGCTAACTGCTCGCCCTGATCACGTGGGAAGAGCATGGGAAGCAGCTCTGCAGAGGCACCAGTGAGTCCTGAAGTAGGAAGAAAAGGGAAGTCAGAAGAAAGCCACAAGCATGCAAGGAGAGCAAGGTACCTAGAAGAGAGAGCCAGTGCCAGCATTCTGGCACAACCAGGCAAGGGACCAAGATCAATGTTGAGTGACAGCTCTCTTGATCTGCTACCTGTCAACTTGATAACCTCCACCGGTCTTCATTTTTGTGTTTTGTTTTGTTTTTAATTGCTCTAAAGAGACACATGATCAAGGCAGCTTATTTTAATTAATTAATTAATTTGGGGTCCTCAGTTTTAGAGAATTAGACTACACTCAACGGGAAGCACAGCAGCCAGCAGGCAGACATGGCACTGGAGCAGTAGTGTACTTCCTGAGGAGGCAGAGAGCAGAGAGAGGAGAGGGGGAATAAGAGAGAGATCGTGCACAGTGGGACACACCTCCTCCAACAAAGCTGTACCTCCTAATTCTTCCCAAACATTTCCCAACCAGGGACCAAGCATTTTAACTTATGAGCCTGGGGGAGGGGGGGCATTCTCACTCAAACCACCACACCCCATGGACAGCAGGGCCCTCTGCCTCTGCTGAGGATTGCCTCCTCTTCCTTTTATTTCCGTGGCACCTCCTTTAATCCCAATCTGACAAGTCAAGTGGATGTGCCAGCAATGACTGCTTTCCTGTCACTACATGACAAGAGTTTCCACAGACACTCTATGAGCTTTCTAGGGCTATGATAACAAGGTGGCACAAACAGGATAGCTCATTAAACGTATTGTCCCTTGATTCTGAAGACAGGAAGTCTGAGTTCACGGTGTCAGCAAGGCTCGGTTCTTTTGACGACTGTGAGGAGAGTCTCCTCCAGGCTTCTCCTAGCCTCTGGCTTCTGGCAGTACAATAGTGTACTCTCCTTGTGTTCACATCTGCTAGTTCTTTAACCTACAACCCACGATGAAAACACAAACATAGGAGATGCATGCTTGTTCATCCTTTGTGTCCTACCTGAAGTCACAGCCTTGAAAGCCCAAAATCAGCATTCGCTTTAAGGTGTTGAAATACCACATCTGCTTATCTCCATAGCTAAGGACAAAGCAGTTGTCTTGGGAAACACTGTACTGTGTTCTAAGCAGGGAATTTCCCAAGTGGGAAAAAGCTTCTTGGGACTGTGTTTGCAGATCTTCCTGTTTGTTTGTAGGATAGGCCAACTAATTGCACAAGCTTCTCTCAGACTGGGGTTTTTTTCAGTCCACTCCTGCATAGCAAATAACTGTCCCAAAGCAGTTCAAAGAGAAAGTAAAACTGACATTCTCAAACTTTATATAAAAACCCAAAAAGAAGACCAGCAGGAGTCTAGCAGACAACCAGAGCTGCAAGATGGCTATGGTGAGTACCTCTTGATCTGTAAGGGAAAATCTCTGGTGGGTGAGCTGACCCATGGAAGGACTCATCCCAGCTTACTGGGGAGAATGAATATCACCTTCCATTTTTGAAAGCTTATATTTAGTTTGTTATTATTTCTGAGTCTGTTTTTCCAGGAAGAGTTCTTATTGGGTGGGTATCTCCTGTCTGACCCCACAGAACTCCATTCTAAGCCTGGGATGTAGAAAGGAGACATTACTAGGTGGGCATAGGAAGGACCAACCAGGTGCTGTGGAACACACACACACACACACACACACACACACACACACACGGGAATATCTGGAGAGAACTGAGCAAAGGACTTAAGCATAGCTTTCTCCTGGCTTCTGTGTACGTTCTCCCTGATTTTCTCCTCTTTCATGGATCACTTCACTGATTCTTTTCCTCAATGTAAAGAGAGGCCTTATTTCCTCCCCCCTTTAAAATAGCTCTGTCCCAGCCCAGCAGACTTTTTAATGATCTAGCTTTCTCTAGATGCTCAGAGCAATGGCAGGAGTTTGTATATGAGCCAGAAAACTGCCCTCTGCTGAAGATAAGGCACCCTATACGTAGTTGGAATCTTCCTCTGCCCTGGAAAATGTTTGATACAGGCCCTGCTCTTCCGTGTTAGCTTTGCTTTCCCCCTCTTTCCTTTAACCATCTCACTTTTCTGTCTGTTCTTGTCCATGACCTCACATCCTATTCACTCTTACCCAGAGAAGCTTCTCTGGTTCCCTTCAGACTGCAACTAGAATCGTCAGGGTCCAGATTTATCTAACAGTCCTTAATGGGCCAGCTAAACAAATAAGTAAGAGCAAAAGGTAGAAAAGATGAATCTGTTGTGACCTCTTTGAGAGGCAGAGCAAAGGGGTCCAGTGACTTGGCTCCCCCACCCAGGCCTATGACTCAGTTCCTAGCATGAAGTTTAAATAAAGAGCCAGAGGTATACAGAGCTAAGAATTTCTAATCAAGTTGTAGCCCTACCCACCCTCACTGTCTCAGCTCCAGACCCTTCTGCAAAGTAGTCTGAGAAGTTGTCAGACTATGGACAATCTCTTTTTGCATGGTAACAGGCTCCCAGCCTTTTCCTTCTCCTAGTACAAAAACACACCCTTAGGGCTTCCTGCCTCTGTCTGAGCAACCTACCAAGCTGCTGGCCTCAGCAATGGTTCTTTACAGAGGCACTGACTGTAAGGGAGTAAAGTAACCATTCTTTTTCATCTACCCTGGAGACTCCCAAAGACACAGAGAGACCTTTTACTCATGGACTTGAGAGAGAATGGGAGAGTTCCCAAAGCCATAGAGGTGGCCCACTGCAAAGTCACAATTCAAACTCAGACATTTCAGATCAACATTCATGTCCTCTCCATCTGACCTGCTTCTAGATCCCCGGGATAATTCTCTTTGGTGGAGTGATCATCCTCTGCCTGGTGCAACAACTCCTGAGGTATAGGTCTCCTAGGAACGCCTTTACATTCTGCCATCAAACCAATTATGTGAGTCCTGGGGCTCTCTGGTGGGTAGAAAGATGTCCCCTAAGAGGGTAGGTCTCTAGAAGGGACTTCCTGTTTTTGGCTTCCTTCCCAGAGTACGGAGGAATTATGCAGTGTCTGAGTCCTACAGGTTTGTGCATCCTTTTCTTGGATCTTTATTACTAAGCCTCGCTGTCCTTATGTTTCCTAGGTATGTCTATTGCAGACCCAAGTTGACATGACATTGGAAAACTCAAGTGGAGAAAGCCACCCACTGGGTCATTCAAGAGAGAGCCAGCCTTTCAAGAAGCAAAACTAGAGGCTAAAATAAGTCCTCTTCCTTCTTGATGTGTATCATCTGCTTCTTCCTTCCCTAAAAGACTGAGAAACTATCTCACAGTGAGTGCGTTCAGTGGTATAGGTGGAGCTCAGAAGTAGATACTTGCCTTGCCTGTATTAGGATTTGATGGAACCCAAATACCACAAAATTCTTCAGCTCAGCCCTGCTAGCCTTAACTGAGAAAATGAAACTTTAAGATGGGATCCGCGCATTGTATGGTGTCAACATCCATGGGCATGGTTTAATATACATACCATGTGCTTGTTTTTCTGCTTGTGAACTTGCAAGATAGAAAAACAGCTACCTAGTCATCCAATTTTACTTGCTATCATTCATTCACATAATAAACTTGGATTGTGCACTTGATATGCGTGAGGCTCTACTCATAGAAGAGGGGACAGTGGGTGTTGTGATGCATCCTTGACTTCCGGACACTTGTGGCTTCCACAGAGATACCATGTAGGCGGTTTCCCCTTACACACAACAGCATTAGGGAGGGAAAGAAGGAACACAGTGATGCTTGTGGCCTATTCTGTCTGGTATTGGTACAAGTAAGGGATGAGGAAGATAAAGAGCTAAGCTGGTTAAGGAAGTAACATTTCAGTGACTATTTTAAGGCTGGGAATGGGATCTTTCTTTTAATAAGGAGCCTAGCATTTGGAAGGGCTCTAGGGAGAGAAAAGATCGGAAGGAGCAGTTAAATGCTGTTCTTGTAAAGTTTATGAGCCAGCAGGACCACTGGAGCAGCACACATGATGAAGATCAAAGCTCTGCTAAAGTGTGAACTGCAGAACTGTCCCAAGAGAAGGGAGAGCAACCCCACCAAAAGAGTTTATGGGGGTTGTTTTGCCCTGCCCTCTGCCCCACCCCACCCACTTTGTAGACCAGGCTGACTTCAAACTCTGAGATCCAACTGCCTCTGTCTTAAAGGCATGCTCTGCCATACTGGGCTTGAGAGTTTAGATTTTTATAGGATGGTTTAAGTTGGGTGGGAGCATATGGGAGAGCATTAAGGAAAAGGGGAACTGCTGTAAACAAAAGAACAAAAAGAACTTTCTTAAGCAGAAATTATTTTAGAGGACACCTCTGGTCATTAAGATAACCAGATGTAACTGCAGCCAGGGAAGCAGGCAGGTCTTCACCTCTCCCTCAGCTCCTCCAAAATCAATTCCCAAGCCTTATATCTAGTTCTGTAGCAGACCTCCTGCTGAAGGCTCCCTCCCCCTACCTACCCCTTCTGAGTGGATCACACAGATCTTTCTCTCCCTACCCACCCCCACCCACCCCCACCACCAACAATACCCCCCCAACTCATTTCTTTATCCCAACCCCTAAAGAGACACAGGTAACCTGCCCCCCACCCTTCCACACCCTCCCCACCCCACCCCCACCCCATCTCTGCACATCAAATCCTGCACTCTCCTGTCCCTGCACTGAGCCAGAACTGTTGGTATTTCCTTTCCCCCAAACCCCAGGGAAGATGCCTTTGGCCTTTGATGAGGGCAGACAAAAGGGAGGCCCAACCAGGCACCGGAATATTGCACTCCCTTTTTTGTGATAGCATTCTCCCAGCCACAGATGGCTCTTGCCTTTGAAGGAGACAGAAGTTAGTATCCTTGAAGTGATAAAAGCCCACTCTTGAGCTATGGGAAAGAGGCAATTAAATATTCCCAGGCAGCTGTGACTGCATTGTAAAAACATGCTGGTCTCCAATAACGGAATAAGTTACTTATTCCCAGGTCAAAAAGATCCTTCTCCAGCTGCACAATTCCACCTCCCTGTCTGAACAAATGTTATCAGGACAGCACTCCTTATTCCCTACCCAATATGCATCTTCATATATACAAATATACATCCTCCTAGACTCGGGGGTCACTCTCCTCACCTGCGCAGTGGGACTTGCATAATAAAAATGCTTTTTGTTTATTACATCAGTATCTCAATTTCTGGCGGTCTCCTGGGGTTCCTGTGAACTGGGCATAACACCCCCAACTCTAACAGGCACAAGCAGGTCACCCCAGCCAGCTAAGCAGATAGGCTAACTGCAGATCTTCACCTCTCCTTCCATCCCTCCAAATCCGATTCCCTAATCTCATCCCCATCTCTCTAGCAGACCATCTGCTTTGGCCCTTCCTCACTCTCTGCTCTTGTTCCCAGGAGACTAAACAAATCCTGGTGGAACACCCTGCTTTCCTTTCTCTGTGGGCCCCATCAGCTCCATGCCTCCTAGCCCATACCCATCCCTAACTATCAATACCTAGCAATACCTAGAAACACATTTTACCCAGTGTCCACACAGCTCCTAACAGAAAATACACAGCTACCATACTCTCCTAAGAACCAGAGAGGGCAAAGAAATAGAGGAATAAAGTACCCACCCACAAGGACAAGATCAGATATCAGCACCTAGAATTACAATCTTCCCAAACCCAGTTGCCTAGATGTTAGCATGAAAACACAATCAATAACAGCCAAGAGAGCCCAGCAACCTTACCACAGAAGGCCTTGAGTATTGCAACATAGCTATAACACAAGAAAATTACCATAAAATAGCTTCTACGAATATGCTAGCAGTCCTTAGGGAGGAAATTAATAAGTCCCTTTAAAATCTATGAAAACACAAAGAAACAGAGGAAGGAAATGAATAAAACAGTTCAAGACCAGAAAGTGAAAATAGAATCAGTAAAGAAAACCCAAACTGAGGGAAATCTGGAAATGAAAAATGTAGGAACTCAAACAGGAACCTCAGAGGCAAGCCTCACCAACAGAACACAAGAGATGCAAGAGAGACTCTCAGGTACTGAAGACACAATAGAAAATAGATACCCTGGTCAAAAGAAAAAAATTTAAGCCAAAATATCCTGGTACAAAACACGCAGGAAATCTGAGATACTATGGAAGGACCAAATCTAATATTAATAGGAATAGAGGAAGAAGAATCCAAGCTCAAAGGCCCAGAAAATATTTTCAATAAAATCACAGTAGAAAATTTCCCTAACCTAAAAAAGGCCATGTCTTTCAAGATACAAGAAGCATACAGAACACCAAATAGATTCGACCACAAAAGAAAGTACATAACAGAGACAGAATATTAAAAGCTGCAGGGGAAAAGACTACATAACAAATAAAGGCAGATCCACTAGAATAACACCTGAGTTTTCAATGGAGATGCTAAAGTCCAAAGGGACTTAAACAGATGTTCTACAGACTCTAAGAGAATAGAGATGCCAGCCAACTACTATACCCAGCAAAACTATTAATCATAATATACAAAGAAAATAAGAGATTCCATGATAAAGACAAATTTAAGCAAGATCTGTCTACAAATCTAGTCCTACAGAAGGCACTAAAAGGGAAACACTAATGTAAAGAGGTTAACCACACCCAAGAAAGTCCAGGGAATAAATAGTCCCAGACCAGCACATTGAAAGAGGTGAAACATACACATGCATACATGCATGCATGCACACACACCAACAACAACAACAACAATAACAGCACAATAACGTTAATGAACCAACACTACTCATTGTATCTCTCAACATCAGTGGTCTCAGTTCCCCCAATAAAAAGACAGAATAACAGAATGGATTTGAGGACGGGATCCACTCTTCTACTGTGTACGGGAAACACACCTTAAATCTAAAGATAGACATCACCTCACAATGAAGGGCTTTAAAAAAATTATATTCCGGGCGACGGCCAGAACCTCAGCTTGGGCCACAGGGCCCCACAGCTAATCAGAGCCGGGACAAAGATCCCTCTCAGGAGATCGCAAGACCCAGGAGAGGGCCAAAGACATGCCCCACAGCTCACCAGGTACTGCCCCGAACCTGCGAGACACAGGGACTGAGGTAGGCGGGCCTAGAAACCCCCCTGGATCCCAAAAGCGGGCGGCTGTGGCAGGAAACTTCTGCCTGGGACACTAGGATCCCATAGACAAGCACCTCCGGGAGAAAATCCTCTCTCTCCCAGGAACTCAGAAAAGCCCATAGCAGGGGCAACGCGTCCCCAGAGCTCACTGACTCTGCCCGCTTTCTGCGGGCCACAGAGACTGACGGCCAGCAGCTTCCGGCGACGGCCGGAAACCTCAGCTTGGGCCATAGGGCCCCACAGCTAATCAGCGC